>JAJPUD010002359.1:195581-263553 GCA_023553655.1 Myrmecobius fasciatus
CTTCCTTCCTTCCTTCCTTCCTTCCTTCCTTCCTTCCTTCCTTCCTTTCTTTCTTGTTTGCTGAGTCAATTGGGGTTAAGTGACTTGCCTAGGGTCACACAGCTAGGACGTGTTAAGTGTCTAAGATTAGATTTGAATTTAGGTCCTCCTGACTTCAAGGCTGGTGCTCTATCCATTGTGCCACCTAGCTGCCCCTAGAACAATGTTTGAAAATGCATAAAATATATAGGATTAAAAGGAAATCAATTACATTAAAAAGCCCAAACCTATGAACCAAGGATCTGATGGTGTTTTTTTGCAAACCAAATTCCTTCTTCAACTTGTGGAAAATGACAACAGAGCCATTCACAAGTTTTCCAGTGGGAGGCCCAATACAATTTGGTGCTATAGCAACAATGGGAATAGATTATCAGTAGGTCTGGTTGTTCTTCAGAGAATGGAATTGCTATAAGCAAGCAAATAAAGAGATAGCATGGTGCAGCAAAGAAGCATTGGATTTGGATTGAGAGTCTGCATCTGTTATGTATTACTCATGTCAAGTCATCACACTACTCAGGATCTTAATTTTCTGTAACATGAGAGATTGGACTGGGGGACTAATAAGATCCTTTCCAGGTCTGAATATATGACTGGCTATATAGTTCACTGAAAGTGGCTTCATAAGCCATAGAGAGCTGTTCTGGAAGCACAATAAGTGTCCCAGAATCTTTCACCAATGAAGCAAAGAATGTTCCAGGGTTTCTTGGCCTGTGTAATTGTTTATGGACCCTTGAAAATTATCTACATCCTGGGCCTGTGTCTGATACACATTATTACCCCAAATGTTTGTGTGGAACTTGGGGACCATTTTATATAGCTTTGTGGAAACCTATGAGTTATATTCTGAGATGTTCTGCAGAAGTGTCAAATTCTCAGCACCCTGACCACAAGCAATCACAAAATTCCTGAGTGTAGCAAGAACCAAATTAAAATGTAATTGGAAAATTTTAACAGATCATTTTAAAAAAATATATAACTTAAGATAACTAATTTGTAGTTCTCTAACTTCATGTTGGCTCATAGGGATCTATTTCTATTTGAGCTTGATTATCAAGCTCCTTATCAAGTTTCTTTAACATCAAACTAGAGGAAACCCTGGGCAGGTATACAAAGAACTAAAAGATAGGATTTGAGGATAATATGCCAATATCAAACAGTCCACAAAAGGCCAAATCTCTGAGTTCTGGGCTACATATTACATTAAGAGGAAATTAAAATTTTACTATGATTGTTGAGTCCTAAATGCAGTTACCATCCAGAATCAGTATCTCTGATGCTAATATGCATCCAGCTGGATTTCGAAGGGCCAAACAGAATAGGCCTCAGGGAGACCTTCCCCTACCCAATGTTGCCCTCTGACCAGATACAATTAAACATCAGTTAAGAGCATATCAGATCTTAGGAACTCCTCCCCCCCCCTTTTTTTTTGCCTAGTTCACACCCTGCCTAGATTCCATCTGATGTCTCCTTTTCCCTAATATTCCTACCAAACATCTTTTTATCAGTTCCAGTTCAGTGGGCAAAGTATAAAACCTGGATCCTTAAACTACATGTAAGAGCAGCGTTGATAAGGGGAATTCATTGTTAATTTTATGAATTGTTCAATCAATCTGATGATATTACAGGGTGGTGAAATTTGTCTGGAGGAACCTGAAGGGTATCTCCCATGAAGATGGATGTGCCTATTTAGTGGATAAAAACAATTCATGTTTTCTGAAATGCCTTTAAAACCATTGGCTAATTGATAGTAAAGAATCTGGATTATTGTTAAAGAAATTTCACTGCTCTTTGGGCTATAAAAATGAGTAGTAAATCCAGAACTTATTTTCATGTGTGCTTTCTTTTGGATTTTTAAAGCTAGATCAATATGTCAGAATAAATATATATTCTGCAGTGACAGGAAGGAACAAAATTTATAGATCTCCCTCCTAGGAACAATTGATAGCAACTTGTGGTAGAAATTCATGGCAGCAGTGAATATGTTTGCACAAATCCTGAGAGGAAAAATTCTAAGAGTGGACTTTTCTGGCTTAATAAATGGTAACAATTATAGCACTGGTAGATTTCCACCTGAAGCAGAGGCAAACATGCACACCTATTAAATCCACAAGCATAGTTCATAGAAACTTATTGAATTCCATCTTGCTGTGTGGAGAAAGGGGTATTTTAAATTCCCGAAGGGATTTAATTATGGAACCGAGGCATCTAGCTAAAGAAGATAGATTTTCTGGGCAGCATTACTCTGATAACCCCAAAATAAAGGATTTTCATGTTCTAACATTTAGAGATTGGAACTGTTAGACAGAAAGGGGAATTTCGGGATTACCTTTGTTCCTTGGAAAAAGAAGATAGTCCACATAGTTCCTACATAACATCCTATTTTGAGAGTAAAACAGTAAACTATTTAGGTAACATGAGTTTGATAGCAAGGAATTTATCAGTAAGTAGCCCTGAAAGTATGTTTCCCTTCTAGGGATAGGGGTAGTCCATAGGATAATTCTATGATCCTTAATGAAATTTGTAGGAATGAAGGACTGGATAGAATTCTGTAGTGGTTCACCATAATGGTAACCCCAAGTTCACCTCTTCAGGGAGAAACTGATGGGATGAATCCTTTATATGTCTTCTGATTGTCTTAATGGATTCCTAATAGTTCTTTGTATCTTCTGAATTTTCTTTGGGGTGAAATACACATTTAATATTTTGAGTATTTATATAAGAGTTGGTGATTCCTTTTATTCACATTTCAGGAAACCGAACCATGGGTTGCCCTGAGTATATTAGGAGATTTTTTTAGAAAAGCAATTTCAGGGAAAGGCAGTGAGCCAAAGAGATTAATCCTCATGGGAATCAGTCTCAGGATTAAACAATGTCTATGTATTTGGGAATGGGTACCTGAATTTACATGATTTTGATTCAATCCTGTGAAGAGTTGTTTCTCTCTTTAATTCATTACCTTCATCTGAAGTTGCTTAAATTTCTCTTCTCCTGCCCCCACCACCCCACCCCTTCCCCCCAATATATCTAGGTATTCTGATGCCAGAATCTTTTGGATACCAAATCTATGTGGCAATGAAATTGCCTCCAATTTCCTGAACTTATATAAAGGCAAGAAGAAATAGCCCCGACACTGGTTATGGCCATTTTAGAGATTAGGCTTTAAAGATGTGTGGAAAGAGAACCAGAATTTGGTGGAAAAAGCCTGAAGAATTTGAATATTTTAGAGAGCATTTGAGTTGAGTGGGAAGAATGATTCAGGGAAAGTGAGTAGGTGTGAAGCTTGGAAGGAGTGGCTGAGTGGAAGAGAGAATTCAGTGTGGCTTGGAAAAGAGGAGAAGAGAAGGAGACACAGAAACACACAGAAAAAATTTTAAAATAATAGCTTTTTATTATCAAAATATATTCAAAGATAGTTCTCAATATTAATCATTGCAAAACCCTGTGTTCCATATTTTTCTCCCTCCTTTCCCCCACTCCTTTCCCGACAACAAGTAATTCAATGTATGTTAAACATGTGCAGTTCTTCTATACGTATTTTCACATTTATCTTGTTGCACAAGAAAAATCATATCAAAAAGGAAAAAATGAAAAAGAAAACAACAAGCAAGCAAAAAAAAAATGAAAAAAGAAGAAAATACTATGTTATGATCCATATTCAATTCTTACAGTCCTTCTGAATGCAGATGGTTCTCTCCATCACAAGTCTATTGGAATTGTTCTGAATCACCTCACTGTTGAAAAGAGCCACATCCATCACAGTTGATCATCACATAATCTTGTTGTTATTGTGTACAATGTTCTCTTAGTTCTACCCACTACATAGCATCAGTTCATGTAAGTCTCTCCACACCTTTCTGAAATCATCCTGCTGATCGTTTCTTATAAAACAATAATATTCCAAAACATTTATATACCATAGTTTATTTATCCATTCCCCAACTGAAGGGCATCCACTCAGTTTCCAGTTCCTTGCTACTCCAAAAAAGGGTTGCTACAAACATTTTTACATATGTGGGTCCTTTACCTTTATGATCTCTTTGGGATACAGGCCTAGCAGAGACCCTGCTGGATCAAAGAGTACGCACAATTTGATAGTCATTTAGGCATAGTTCCATATTGCTCTCCAGAATGGTTGGATCAGTTCACAATTCTACCAACAATGTATTAATGTCACAGTTTTCTCATATCCCCTCCAATATTTATCATGATCTTTTCCTGTCATCTTAGCCAATCTGAGAGATATGTAGTGGTACCTCAGAGTTGTCTTATTTTGCATTTCTCTGATCACTAGTGATTGAGAGCATTTTTTTCATATGACTAGAAATGGTTTTAATTTCTTCATCTGAAAATTCTGTTCATATCCTTTGACCATTTATCAATTGGAGAATGGCTTGTATTCGTATCAATTTTAGTCAATTCTCTATATATTTAGAAATGAGGCCTTTATCAGAACCCTTGGATTTGAAATTTTCCCTAGTTTTCTACTTCCTTTCTAATCTTGTCTGCACTGATTTTGTTTATGCAAAAACTTTTTATCTTAATATAATCAAAATTATCCATTTTGCATTTCATAATGTACTCTAATTTTTCTTTGGCCATAAATCCCTTCCTACTCGTGAATTCCTGAACACACCATGGCATAATTACTGGCCAAAAAAGACAATAATGAGAGATGCTGATTAGAATTTCTTTTGACCACTTACCTAAATCAGACATTTTCTGAACTTTTCTTGTTTTTTTTTCTTTTTTTTGGAGAG
This sequence comes from Myrmecobius fasciatus, assembly GCA_023553655.1. Classification (NCBI taxonomy): domain Eukaryota; kingdom Metazoa; phylum Chordata; class Mammalia; order Dasyuromorphia; family Myrmecobiidae; genus Myrmecobius; species Myrmecobius fasciatus. Next base: position 200,378 of record JAJPUD010002359.1, read on the forward strand.
TATATGTGTGGGTGGTGGTAAAGGAAGGAAACCTAAAGCACATGTCTATGAACTACAAGATTGTGATATGTGCTTATATGATATAACAGGAAGACTGGGGTCATCCTACTTTCCACCATAAGATAATGTTATGATAGATCAATTCATTTGTTCACGAAGATAACTAAATAAATGAACTTTCCATAATTTATGACTTCCATTACTGAAGTTTCATTTTATTTGCAACATGTATTTCAGTCCTTCTAGTTACCTAGGCATGCCAGAAGATGTACATCCTGACTTACTATACTTCTCACTGATGGCCAGTATATAAGTGAATAAAAATGCATTGATTAAACATTTATTAGGTGCAATGTATATTCCTAAGTGTCAGGAATACAAACAAAAAAGCAACATAGTCTTAACTCTCAAGGAACTTACATTCTATTAAAGAGAGACAACACTTGGATATTTCATCTGCAAATTAGAAGGAAAAGCCCCATGGGCCTTAGGATACAGATGATAATGAATTTTCTTAATTTTTTCCCCTGTTAAAAACCATATCCATTTTTGTTAAACATTTAAAGTCTTTTGTGAAGAGAATTTTTCTGTGTTTTTAGTAGTCAATGGCTACTAAAGGATCATTAAGAGCAACTGTTAGGTCATTATCTCCATTAGGGTTGATTCCTTGAATAAAGGCAATGGAAGTAATAAGCAAAACCATTGGTATGAGGCATACTGTTATTCTAGGGGCCTTTGGATTCAGATTTTGAGCTTTCTTCATCATACGTTGAGGGAAGGTGGTAGTCAAGGAAAATGATAGTCTGATTCACTTGGCATGTGCATCATGTGTTTTTCCTTATGGTTCCTATTTACTTTGGCTAGACTGGCTTGCCTATCTCCAAAGTGGTAGTTGATAGATAGTAGATGAAAATAGCCGATTCTTTTCTTCACAAGGGTTATTCCCCTAGATTAAGATAGTTGGGAATAGGCTTGAAACACAGATTGGGAGGTCTAGAAAGTACTGCCATTCCAACAAGTAAATAGAGATTTTTATTGGTGAGGCAACTAGTGAATTGAACTCTGGAAGTGAGGTCAGGAAAACCTGAATTCAAATATGGCCTCAAATAACTATTTGAGCATAGTTATTTTACTCTCCCTTTGCCTCAGTTTCTTCATCTATAAAATAAAGCAATAAAGGCACCTATTTCTAACAGTTGTGAAAATAAATTGAGGCAATATTTATAAAAACACTTTGCATAACTTAAAGCACTATATAAATGTTAGTTCATAGTAGTAGTAGTAGTAGTAGCAATAGCAGGAGTGGCAGGAGAACTACCACCATCAGCAGCAGGAATAATGGTGGTAGTGATGGTGGTAAGGTACAGTGTAATATAATTAGATTAACAGAAATAGCATTAAGAGAAGACTTTAGGTATATAAGATCAATTCTGGCTGTTATTCCATAATCTTCATACAAATATAACTCCTTGGAAATTGAGATATGAGTTGATAGATTTTTTTTCCCCTTAATTCTTCAGGTCATATGGCTCATGTATTACCAGGAATTATTCCTCCATTATTCTTTGTTATGGCAGATTCACTTTAAACCCCAAAGTATAATCCTATTGGGGCAGCTAGGTGGCGCAGTGGATAGAGCACCAGCCCTGAAGTCAGGAGGATCTGAGTTCAAATCTGGTCTCAGACACTTAACATTCCCTAGCTGTGTGACCCTGGGCAAGTCACTTAACCCCAGTTGCCTCAGCAAAAAAGCAAAAAAAAAAAAAAAAAAAAAAGTATAATCCTATTAATGGAGGACAAGCAACAGGAATATGTGGTCTAGAGGAGGTTCACAGAAGAATCAGAGAAGCAGCATAGAATAGTGGAGAGATGAATTTGGGCTCACAAAATTAATTTCAATAGTATAGGATTAAGTTTCAAAAGTATGGGATTTAATGGTAGAGAAATGAGACTATTTTTTGGTCCAAGGATGAAAAGAACACGTGTTCTCTACTATTGCATAAATTTAGAGAGATATGACTTCTGCAAGCCAAATTTAAATTGGCATCATTTTTAGAGTCACCTTGGATATCCTTTCTTGTTCTTTATTTTTCATTCCCATTTAAATTTGCCAGAATTTACAGTCTTCATCATATTGCTTTAGCTATCATGTGATCTAGGTTCATTTAGTAATCAGTGTCCCAGAGCTTGATGCAATCAGCATTATGCCATCCTGAAAGAGAAGCATCTGCAGTACCTCATCATCTGTAGAATATCATTCCTTTCTCTTCTGCACTCTGCATTGCCTCAGTGACAGCAATAAAAAACTTTGGTGAACCAATTTTTCTATTTCTTTGCTTGGCATAAAACCAAAGGATTATTGTCACTGTTATTTGTATTATTATTTTGAGAAATATTGAATCACTTAAACAGATAGTTAGGATACAATTTGTTTGAAATGAGCCCTTTAAAAGGGTTTATATTCATTAAGCAATAAGTCCAATGTATCTTGTAGTTTCTTTCCCTTTTAATCCATTTTGTGACTGCAAAAATGTGGTCTTCTGGGGCAGCTAGGTGGCGCAGTGGATAGAGCACCAGCCCTGAAGTCAGGAGGACCTGAGTTCAAATCTGGTCTCAGACACTTAACATTCTCTAGCTGTGTGACCCTGGGCAAGTCACTTAACCCCAGTTGCCTCAACAAAAAGCAAAAAAAAAAAAAAAAAAAAAAATGTGGTCTGCTGTAGATTATCATTTATAAAACTTCTGTTTTCTTTTTATATTTTTAGCAAAGATATCCTTGATGAACATGTAGATTTTTCCTTTCACTATATTGTAGAGTTAAGAAAATAAGTATATAGGTCTATAGTTACTGATGTTTCCTGACTTGCCGTCTTTTTGGGTAATAATAACATGTGATTTTCTTTTTCCAAATACTTGGTATCTTTCCTTCTTTCATGTAACTTCAGATTCTCTTAGTGTCCTAAAAAATTATGCCTCCTTCAGTATGGGCTTCTTCTGTATTGATCTAATTACTGTTCTAATCTAGTTGCATTCTACAGCTTTGTTTTCCTTAGTTCCATTTCTACTTCCTCATGTAGCATATTAAGCTACATATCAATAAATCAGATATAGATCTGAAGTGCATACTTCAGATATAATAAGCTGGTCTTTGCACATCATCATTATAAGTCTCATTCAATAACAATGCCTTCTTTAAGATTAACTATATACTTTACTACAGGACTAACATTATACCTCACATTCTTTATATGTTCTTGACTGGATTTTTGTTCCAGTTTTCTTCCTGATCAGAGATCATCACTACATTTTATAATGTAGATTTTCACTCATTCAGTGTTAGAAAATCATAATCTTTGTCCTATTTCTATCTTGTATCTCAATCTTATCTTGTCTGCCTAAAAGAAATGAAGTTTAAAAAAGATTACCATCAGAATGATCAATGTTATAGTATTATACATCTAAACATTTTGCCTAATTTTTAACAAAGAAAAATAGTTAATTGGTTTTACAGTGTTATTACAGAATAATAAGCAGAGAAAATTATAACTTTTTGGTATAGTAAAACATTTTGTGTATGTACCTTTCTCTTCACTTAAACTCACTCAAATTATCTAGCAATTGTTAAATCTTTATAGGACTGCTAAGTGTCACTGTTTGAGGCCTGGAATCATGAAGACTCATATTCCTGAGTTCAAATCTGGCCTCAGACACTTACTAGCTCTGGGAACCTTATTTGCTTTAGGCAAGTCACTTAACCGTCTTTGCCTAAGCTTTCTCCTTTGCAAAATGATCTGGAGAAGGAAATAGCAAACCATTCCAGTATCTTTGCCAATAAAATTCCAAATGGGGTCACAACACAACTGAAACAACTGAACAATAACAACAAAATCTTCATAACAATATACCATCTTTTTTTTTTTTTAGTGGGTATTGGGGTAAAAGTGGGACAAAGTCTGAACCTGTGATTTCTTTAATATTACTTCCTAGTAAGATAAAGAAAAGCAACTGTTCTGCAAATTATTAGATCATTACTGGTTAGAGACGGGGGAAGGGGAGAGAAGGGACCATGAAGATAAAGGATTTACTTGGGGTGACCCAGACAGAATGTGTAAAAGTTGGGACTTATGTACAGAGTATCCTGACCCTAAGATGGACTTTCATTAAGGCCAATTAAATCAAAAACTCTTTGACGACTTTGAATATTTTCCCTAACAACTAATTTCTAATAACCTAAAAAAAAAAAATCTAACAGTAGCTAACAAAGACAACATGCTTAACTATATGACTTTAAAACTATGGGGAAAGAATAAATTGTGAAAAATTGAAAAAATGAGATTTAAGAAAGACCATTAACTTTGTGATTAGCTGTAATGAGTTGAATCCTAGGATATAGTTTATATAATGTGCTATATATGATTTAACCAAAAGTAAAATAGTGTGTTGCATTCCCATTTGGGTAGATATTTACTAAGTTCTGATTAAATTTAATTTGGTATAAATATATTACAAATCATAAATACAAGTATATATCATTTATTCTGCAAATGTTATTTGTGTTTTACATTTTTAAAAAAAGTTTTGCCTTGTTCTTCTCTTTAGCCATGTAGGACAAAACTGAAATTGGCATTTCTCTCTTCGCTAAATTAACAATTTGTTATGAAAGTATTTCTCCAGAACTCTAATTACATTCTCTAATGTTTCATGCCTTAAGAAGTCACCAGGTTGATTCCATTCCAAATGTCACCACTGTTTATTCTAAATTAACCTACATCAAAAGAAATAAAGCAAATCCAAGAAAACTCTATAGGTAGTTTTCCTTCAGGTTCTTTGATCAACTTAACAATAGTTATATAAGCATTAGTAAAAAGCAAAAATTAACAGAATCATTAAAAAACACAGAAAAATCAGATCAGAACTCTTACTTTTAACCTCCCTTTCATACAGTTGCCAAGAAAAAAATCATGATAAAATTAATCAAAATATTTTATATAATAGGCTTCTGCTTGTACTTAAATTTGGGAAGTCCCAGACTCAAAAGCTCAGGTCAAAAATCAATAAATAATAACAAGTAATGAAAAAAAAGTCATGTTTTTTATACTAGCAAACTGTGTAACCTTGGGCAAGTCACTTAACTCTTCTTTAGTTTCCTTATATGTCAAAATGGGATAATGGTAACTGTGGTCCTATTTCACTGGAGTTCTATGAGACTTAAATGAGTTGCATATAAAGTGATTTGCAAATTGTAGTGCATATGAATACCATGATGATGGCAAATCTCAGGATGAAATGTCGAATGTCTACAAATCCATCCTATATTCTTCAAGTGCATCTATGTTTATCTAAGATGTCAGCATAGCAAAGAAGACAGGTTTTGTCTGGAAAAGAAGGTTTTGTCTGGAGCTGAAGATATCATATTGACAACTGTGCCCAGCCTGGAATTAGGATTAACTCATTGCATTGAGGCAAATCAGTTTGATTCAAAAACAATCATTAAGCATATATTATGCCAGTGAAGAGCAAAGGAAAGAATGTGGACACTTCTTGTTAATTTTCCTAACTTTCTTTGGAGACACCAGTTGTTTATCTTCCCTTCCATGCTAATAACTGAAACCACTGCTTAAACATCTTCAAACACCACTAGCTGCCCTTGGGTTTTGTGTCCAAGTCCAAATGAAAGAAATTATAACTCATTTAATTTTGTCTAGCTGAGCTTTCATACCTATGAGGAATACAAGGGAGCACAAGATAAAAATGAACATAAACCAATGCTCTAAGCCACACCCACTATGGGGGTTACATGCATAAAATGATGATTAATTCAGATATAAAGCAAATGGGTAGAGGACAAACTTAGGTCCATGAACTCTTTATTTAAGTTTATCTTTAGCAGAAAGAATTTTTTCCATGCAGTTCAAATAGGACCTGAATAGTTGTTACTTAACACACGATTACAGAACAAATAAGCATCTGAGGAAGGTTTCAAATCTGATTCTCCTCACTCTAACCTTAACTACTAGGCTAAGCTATCTTCTTTGAAGATGCTCCCTTCTCTCCAGATAACAGGCTTCAAAGATAATATAGTATTTGCATAACTTACCTTAGAGTGTTTTTGTGAGGAAAGCATTTATAAGCTGTAAGACTTTATGTAAAAAGAAGCTGCTTTTATGTTAAAATCTGCCTGAGACAACATCCATAAAAGCTGACAACTAGCAGTATATAAGAATTGTGGAAAATCCCAGATATGCTCCTAGAGCTAGTGGTGAAGTCAATAGCAAGCTTCAAATAGCCTAGGTTTCCCTATAGCTTTTGTAACTTGTATATATTTGTACACAAAGTTTTTTATAAGCTGTAATTTTGTATAAAAAATCTTGTGGATGAGTAGATACACCCAAATCTTACAAAAATTACCACTCCCGTTAGTTGGGGGTAGTTTTTTAAAGTATCCTATCATTCTACAAACTGTAGAAAAGTCTCATTTGAACAGTCAACTATCATAAGAACTTCAGTCCCCCAGTAAGAAAATAAACTTGAGTTTCCCCTGCCCATTAGAATTGCATCATGACAATAATTTATGAGAATAGGATTAGGCTTAGATTTTTGTCTCCCTGTGGTCTGGCTTAAATTGCTTGATGCTCTTACAGTTTGGGAAGCTGTGTGTGTGATTCCTGTTCCTTCAACCAGTGCCACTCTGATACTGCTCTTTCTCTGGACAGAAGGTGAAATTTCCAAGCTCTCACATTTGGGCAAAGCTACTGGGGCAATCCCAAGGTTGGAGCTGCCCAGGAAATCTGCCTTTCTTCTTTAGAAGGCTAGATCCTGGAACTTGGAATCCAAGACCTATCTTTTCAGACTACAAATGAGAGCACTTATAAATCCATGTCTTTCTTCCCCCCAAAAGTGCTTAGTGCCTCCCAGAATGTTAAGTGGAAGAATGAAGAGAGATTGTGCACATACATGGGAGTTCCCCCAGGATGTAGACACCCTCTTAATTCTGCTATTTTGACCATTATTCAGGTGTTTCCAATCGATGTGTCTAACCCCTGCTGTTGTAAGCCGGTTAAAAAAAAAACCAATTGGGGTTTAGGTCTCACTTGGCATTGGAAGATGTAGCTTTCTCTCCTTTGCAATGGAATTGCCTTCCTTCATTGAAAAGGTCAGATAGAGTAGCCTCAGATTTAGTGCTGCAAATAGGCAACTCCTTAATCTGTTTATCTTTATTACCTATTAAATTTCTCCGGTCCTTGTTTTCCTCAACTAAAAAAATGATTTTATTTGTATAGTTCTTTTCAAATATTATCTCACTTGAACCTCATGATAAAGTGGGCATCAATATGCATTTTACAGATGAGAAAATTGAGGTGAAGAGAGAGTAACTGACTCCTGTATTTTAGGACCAGAAGCAGAATTTGAACCCGTTTTTCTATTCAGGTAATGAGCTTTATCTACATTGACTTAATATGACTTGAGAGATGGGTCCCCTGACTAAAATTATCTCTCAAATCCCCTGAAATTCTAAGAATTGCAGATTCATTTGGTTAAAAAGCAAATATTCATTGGATGGTTAGGGGAAGAGGTTAACAATGGATAGCAGTGACAACATATTCATAATGAGCCTGGGGGCAGGATACAATATGAAAGAAATTGCATGGGAATCTCCAGACAAAAATAATAAGACCTGTTTTATTTGGAATAGGGGCCTAAATCTGGAGAGGGAGAGGTAATTGTAATATTCAGCAGAAACAGAATTAGGCAAAATTTGAAAAGCTTTGAACTTCAGGCAAGATTTGAAAATTGTATATTTTCTACGCATTACTATAGTACAATGCATGTGTTTTACATTCACTATGTAACCTGATCTATATGTCTACATCATACATATTTCTGGAGTGAAATGGAAGATCCTGGCAGATAAAGCATTCTAAAAATGGAAAGTAGGATTTCCAGAGTTAAAAAATCAGGGACTAATGCCCAGGGCAAAAGTATATGGTGGTGGTGGTGGTGTGTGGTTGTGTGTGTGTGTGTATGTGTGTATGTGTGTGTATGTGTGTGTGTGTGTAGGGGGTAAAGAGTATCCCCAAAAAAACAAATTTTGCATACTACATAATTTTGTGTAGAGTCAATGTTGCATGAAGGTTTAAGAAATACCATCATCCTCAAATTTTGGATAGCTATGTAGGGACACAGTGAGGCTACCCAAATTTTTATAGCTATTTCACTACTCAGAGGCCAACAACAACAACAAAAAAGGGGGGAACTCAGCAAAGTTTTGGCCATTCCATCTGTCATGTTTATGTTTCTCATCTGACACTGCTTATTTTGAGGAAAAATTGTTTTGTTAGGAGTTAGACATTGAGGTATAGCTCTTAACAAACTAGAAGAATCTGATGGGTACATTCCTCCAGTCTTAAATATCAAGTACTTGTCTATAACACCAAGAGGTATTTGGAATGTTCAGTAGAAACAGAATTAAGCAGAAAAGCCTGAACTGATGCTGAGTGAAGGGAGCAGAATCAGAACATAGTGCATTGTAATAGCAAGATTTTGGGTTGATCAGCTATGACAGACTCAGCTCTTCTCAGTAATACAATATATATCTTTACGTGTAATTAGAAAAAATAAAATGCAATTAAATGGGAAAAGAAAAAGAAGTAGTAGATAATCAGACTAAGGGATAATGACCTTGAACAGAAAGAGTCCTTTACTCCAAGTATATCAGTTTCTTATGCAAGATAATTCTAATTCCAGAAAACAAAAATAAAACAAAAACAAAACACTCTCAAATAAACCAAACCAAGCTAAACAACAACAAACTCCACAACCAGCTTTAAGTAGTTAATTTATAGAAAACTGAAATCTCTAGATAATAATAGCAGTTCAGGAGGACCTGAGTTTAAATCTGATCTCAGACACTTAACATTCCCTAGCTGTGTTACCCTGGGCAAGTCACTTAACCCCAATTGCCTCAGCAAAAAGCAAAAAATAAAATAAAATAAAAAGATAATAATAGCACTTAATATTTGTATAGTGATTTAAGGTTTCCAAAGCATATTATGTATATTTCATTTGACCTTTCAAGTCAAAATCTGAAAAGAAGTGCAATAATTAGGCCCATTTTACAGAGAAGCAAAACAAAACTTGTAGAAGTTAAATAATTTTGCCAGTCACCCAGTTAAGTATCTGAGGCAGGATTTGAATCCAGATCTTCTTGGATTCCTGTGCTCTATTTACTTATGTTGCATTGTGACCATTCAGTGTGGTCAATTTTTAAAAATTAATTTTTAAAATTAATATCATGAAACATTTCCCAATATATGCAAAAATTAATAATCATTTAAAAAAAACTTGAGTTCCAAATTTTTTCTCCCAACACATCTTCTCCCTTATTGAGAAGGAAATTTGATTTTAATTATGCATATAAGTTTGCAAAACATGTTTCCATATTAGCCATGTTGCAAAAGAAAACACACGCATGATAAAACAATAAAAATAAAGTTTTTTTTTTAAAGCATACTTCTATCTACATTAGATTTCATCAGTTCTCTCTTTGGAGATAGATCATTTTTTCATTGTGGGTCCCTTGGAATCATCTTGGATCATTGTCTTGATCAGAGTAGCTATGTCTTTTGTAGTTGATAATTGTGACAGTATTGCTCTTGCTATGTACAATGTTCCCCTCATTCTGCTCACTTTATTTTACATCAATTCACATAAGTCTTCCCAGATTTTTCTGAAACCATCTTGCTCATCATTTCTAATAGCACAATAGTATTCCACAAAATTGTCTTTGTGGTCAGTAGTTTTGAAATTCTTCCTTGAAATATATATATATATATATATATTTTCTTTTATTTTAGTGAGCATTAAAATCCTAGAATCATATCATAATCCTGGCATGTTAGATCTGGAAGAAATCTTAAAGATCATCTGATATGACTCTCATTTTATAGATCAAGAAACAGAGGACTAGTTTATTTAAATGGCAAAAATGTGAAAAATCAGATGAGGCAGGAGCATGAATAATCTTCAGCATGAATAATTAACCTTCATATTACTTGGAATTGACTATATAAGCCTTCATCTATAACTACAATTTCTATGCAAACTTGTGTTTGTTTATATTTTGATTTTGCTGATCAGGCAGTAGGTCAGGATTTTTTAATTGCTCTTTTTTGGTAAAATAGAAATCTACAAAAAAAAATGGTAATTTACTATTTCGGGATCATTGTTCAGAAGTACATTTATCTTAGAAATGGTTACCATGGAAATGAACACATACAATATGAATCTACAGCTTGTGAGTCATGTAGCATGTTAGTAAGAATTAACTATATATGTATCCATATATATATATATATATACCATTTGCATACACATACATATATAGGTTGTGCTATTCCTCACTTTCTGTAAAATAATAATAATGTTATTTTCATATATTGCTAACCCCTGGATGTGTACACTATCATAAAATTACCAGAAAATTCAGCTTTTTGTAATGCATTAACAAAAATTATTTTTAAATGTCAAAAAAATTTTTCTGAGTCAAGCTGAAAGTCTGTTGACACAGATCATCCAATGAAAAGTGATAATAAATATTACTTTTTTCTTCTAAAATCCTTTGCTTTTATTGGTTGATAAAGAAGAGTCTTTCCCCAATGCTGAGATAATAGTCAACAATTTTCCAATAATCTTAAAGATTTGCCTGAGAACACCAAGCAGTTAAAAGAGGACCCAAGGTTACACAGCAAGTATAAATCAGAGGCAGGTCTTGGTTCCAAGTTATCCTGAGTACATGGCTGTTGCGCTATGCATTATGCCATATGATATCTCAGGAAGTAGTATAAATTTTGTATGGAAGAAATGTAAAAACAGGAAAACAGAAGAAAAACAATGACAGATTCTTAGGTCTATATTCATAGCATTGTCAATATTGGATAAATTTAATTGCTTCCTTAAAAAAAATCCATCAAAACAATGTTTTAAAACTCAGAAATTTCCAAGACATTGTCTCTTTCAGGAAACCACACAGACCAGCAAGTTTCTTGCAAGTTCTCATTTTCCTTTTGAAATTTAAGAATTTGCAACACTGTACAATCAGGAAGACTTCTGGGGGAACCCCTTCTTCTTAATAGTTTATGAATAACAACTTCTTTTTGAACCTAAAACCCACATCTGGTTCAATGTGATGTTTCAGATTCAGTACTAGAGTGAAAATGACCATGATTACTAGCTCCCAAATGCAATTAATGTAATAGGTTTCAAAAGACTGCAAAAGAAGTGTTTAGTAGCATGTAAAGCTATTTATTAATATCTACTTTTGTTTGTGCTCTATGGTCAAACAAAAAAAATTTTTTTTCTATACTACTTCATTTAAATATATAGGCAATTTGTAGCTGAATTTGTGTGTATGTATAGATATGTTTGTTTAAAGCAAAAATATAATTTGTTTTTTGGAATCAGAAGACTCAGAATTTTATTTTTAAATATGTTTTATTTTTTATCAATTGCATATAAAAACAAATTTTAAATATTCATTAACATTTTTTGAGTTCCAGATTCTTTCCTTCCCTCTCCCATCCTTGAGACAGTAAGCAATTTGATATACATTTTATATATGCAATCACGCAGATCATATTTCTGTAGTCATGTGAAAGAAAACACAGGCTAAAAAAACATGAAAAAAATATTGAAAGTAAAAAATGGTATGCTTTGAGGTACTTTCACACTCTATCACTTCTTTCTCTGGAGGTGGGTAATATTTTTCATTGTGAGTCCTTTGAATTATTTTGGATCATTGTATTGCTGAGAATAATAAATATAAATTTACACAGTATTTATAATAATATTCTATTATAATGATATCTAAATATCTAATGATATTATAAGATTATAAAATAGTAAAACATTACAGTCTCCAAAGAACCAAAATTTCTGGTAACTGAAAAGGCAATGGAGAGATGACAGTAGGAGGAAGTAGGCTATAGCATATTTCTAATGGCAGCTTCAGTACTAGAAGTGACAAAAAAGATATTAGTGATTTGGAAGATACTTGCTGAGAAATGGAGACGGAATATTCACATTGAAAGCAAAAGATAAAAGATGTACATGCAACTTGAGTACTGCACTGATATCCATTTAATGCTAAAAGATCTGAAAAAATTGTTTATATAATAAGAGGACTCAATATGGAGAATTTATAGCAAGATATGTATGAGTATCACAGGATAAAAAACACGTATATGCCATTGATAGTAGAACCCACAATCCTGATGACACCTTCCATTCACTGAAATACTGAAGTAAGGTAATATAAATGTAAATCAACTAAGCAAACGAAAGCGTACTCTTGTTGATTTTTTTTTTTTTACCAGTACAGCTATTTTTTTTCAATCTAAATGAATAAACAGGCATCAAGGGAAAGCTAAACATAAGCTGGAAAAATAAAACTTTCTACATGAGCCTGCTATTAGTAAGGAAAATCATTATATCTTTTTAAAGTATATATTATTTCCAAACTAATGTATCATGGTATGTTATATTTAATTCAGTGAGCCTTCTGACTTCCTTCTAAATATAAGGCACTACATGTGGCATTCAATACAAAAACCAGTCTTCAAGCAGCTAGGTGGCACAGTGGATAGAGCACCAGCCCTGAAGTTAGGAGTACCTGAGTTCAAATCTGCTCTCAGACACTTAACATTCCCTAGCTGTGCAACCCTGGGCAAGTCACTTAACCTCAATTGCCTCAGCAAAAAGCAAAAACAAAACAAAGTCTTTGCTTTGAAAAGTTTATTCTCTATCACAAATGTTTTTTTCCATCATTTAGTCCAATCTCTTTATTTTACAGGTGAAACAACAGAGATCTCGAGAGATCAAGCAATTTATTCCAAGTCATTGTCACTAATCACAACTATAGCCAGAATGGGGTCCCAGGTATCTCCCTATCCACAACTGTATACATAGACTATAGAATGTCACATGGCCTTCTAGTGACATATTATCTCTCCCATATTAAATTGTGAAGACTTATTAGAAATTGAGCAATTCCATTTGATTGCTCCATTACTTCCATTCTTTTTATTATAATACATCTTCATAAATTTCATGCATTTTTCCCTTTCTCAACATAATAGAATTCTGATCATCTATGAGAGGTCATTCAGGGGCCACATAATCAGTATCCTATCACATTTCGGTCCTTTCCAAGAGTTGTGCTTTTGTATGTAAGAATGAGTAATATACTCCCTCCATTAATACAGATCTTGCAATACTTCTGGCTATTAGCAGCAGTTAATTTGGTGTTGAGCATTTTTGGAATTAGCTAGGTTGGTTCTTAGATGACAGACATATAATCTGTCATCAGATTCCGACAAAAGCCTTTCCAATTTGACAAGATCTATCAGAGTATTTGTTCCACTCTCATAGTCTTTTAATATCCAGTGTTTTCTCCATGCTCCAATAAAGTATTGGAATAGATTTTAACGGAGAGATCTTATTTGCCAATATATTCTTCCCAAGACAATTATTCATAAATTCAGAAAATTTGGTTACATTCTGTTTTGGCAATCCTGAAATTTGTGCTACTCTAGGGTTTATAATTTATCAATTTAAGATTTATTTTGGTCTTGGATCATTTTTCTTTTTAGGTTCCACCCCCCCAATATGTTGTTCTTTTCTTTCCAAACCCATTGTTTTGAAGAATTCAAACATTCCTCTGTGTGTGTGTGTGTGTGTGTGTGTGTGTGTGTGTGTGTGTATTTGAGAGAGAGAGAGAGAGAGAGAGAGAGAGAGAGAGAGAGAGAGAGAGAGAGAGAGAGAGAGAGAAAGAGAGAGACACACACACACTCACACACACACACACACACACACACACACGGGAGGTGGGGGGGAGTGGGGGGAAGATAACAAGTAAACTCTCACCTTATCTATGCTCTAGATCATACAGTGTTTTTACTTGATTATAGAACATTTCACTTAGATGTCCAATATTAAAAATAATCATGTGTAGAACTGAACTCTTATCTATAAACCAGATACTCAGATACATTTCTGTCAGTGGTACCACTATTCACTCAGTTTCTGGGGCTAGAAACCTATAAGCTATATTTGATGATTTTGTCTCTTTCTGTATATGCTGTCTTTCATTAGGCCCTGTCATTTTTTACTTTGAAGTGTCCTTTATTCCTTTTTTTCTCCATTACTTCAATCCTAGTGTAGGCTTTAAATTATCTCATTTGACAATTATGGCAAAATAACTGGCTTCTCTAGTATTTTCAGCTCATTAAAGGGCATTTCCACTTGGATATACTAGGTGAAAAGAATTACTTCTTTCATTGGAGATTTGAACAAAGGAGGGAAAAAATGAAGGATGACTTGGCTGGGAAGAGAAAAGACAGATTTTGTCAGTTCAGTTACAGCAAAAAATAAAAAAAAAATAACAGTGTCTAATACATAGTACTTTAAAGTTTGTAAAGTAGTTTGCATAGTATTTTATCTTATCAACAATGAAACATGGGTCAAGTTTGTATATTATTCAATAAATAATATTTATATAAGCTTTTCACATTTGCAAAATGCTTGTCGCACTTGATCATAAAAACCTTGCAAGATATGTGCCATAGATGTTATCATCTCTGTTTTATAAATGAAGCTTAGAGAAATTGTACCTTGCCTATGATGACTAGAGAAAGAGGTGGGTCTTCCTGACAAAAAAATATTTGATTATTGCCTGGAGTCAAGTATATATACAGGAACCTTCCTTATATCCTTCATGGCCATTGATAAATAGTCTAGAATAAATAGAAAATCACTTGAGCTTTAAAAGGAAAAAAAAAGCACATATGGATGGGTGTATTGCAATATATTTTTTTTCGGAGTAGGTCTAATATTTTACATCATTCTTGCAAATATTAGTAAGCTTGGATAAAATGAGCAGGGAACCAACAAATTAATTAGCCTTTTGAGGCTACGTGGAGAGAAGAGAATTCTCTTACAGGAAGCAGAAACAGGATCCAATCAGCTACTGCTTTTGAATGACCAATCGAAAGCTGTGTTGCATCCTGGCTCTAGAAAAATGAGGCTTGTTGGTGCTGTCAGCCGGTCCAGTTATTGCTGTGGAAAACAGAGGAGAGGGAGAAGCTAGTGTTGTGTTTGTTACCTGTGGGATAAAGGAAGAAAAGATCAGATTTACCTTGTATATCTTAGATTTGCTTTTGTTACCAGCGACTGTTCATGTAATGCACTCCCTTAACCAGGAAATTAGAGCATTCTCTCGGACTAATCTCAGGAAACAATGCACCAGGGTGACAACATTAACTGGGAAAAAAATTATAGAAACGTGGAAGGATGCTCGAATTCACGTTGTAGAAGAAGTTGAGCCTGGCAATGGGGGTGGCTGTGGTTATGTGCAGGACTTAAGCCTGGACCTGCATGTTGGTGTTATTAAGCCATGGTTACTACTGGGTGAGTATTATGTATTGGTTCCTGAGTCAGTCACCGTTTTGCTTATTTATAAAAGAAAAATTCTTAATTCAGTTGCAATCAGTCATATAATTGGAAAATTGAAATATTTGCATTTTGGCTTTGGAATTCATTGTAAATGAACAGACTTTTCTGGCAAAAATCAGTCTTTACACCCTGTGTATCTATTTGGTCAGAAGCACATACCCTAATATACATAGTATTGAGTACCTGAAATGTAAATAAGTTATCATCTCATCATCCTAATTTCTCAGGATGGCTATAAATTGATAATAGGGAAAATGTGTCAGCTTTATTTATTGGTAAGCAGAGTATTAGATAAACCCCATGCTCAAGTTAATTGGAGGACTCCTCAAATTGAGTAGGGATTACTAGAAGTGGTTTGTTTGTCTTTTTTGGAAGTTCAGACCAAACAGAAATTTGGGTTTAGGAAAAATTGTTATTATGAGAGACTCACATAAGAGATCTTAACAATTAGAGGAACAATGAAAAGAGCAATGGATTTAGAGTCAGAAGAATTGTTTCAATGCTGCTTTTGCTACTTAACTTTCTGTGTAACTCTGGGCAAATCTCTCTGGGTCTCAGTTTACTTTACTGTAAAATAAGGAGATTGGATTCGGTGACCTCCAAGGTCACTCCCATCTCTAAATCTATTCTCCTTTAAGGCCATAGTACAATATTTCACTTCTTCCATAGGAATAACAGGGTTATATTGCTTTCACCCTGTTTGAACTATAAATAAGCAGAAGAATTGGTTCATCAGTTCCTGATCAGTACCTGATCTCTTATGCTTTCATTATTGAGAGAGATGTAGGTTCTTTATGTATTACATGATAATGTTTATGAAAGGTGGAAAGTATTTATGTACATAGAAGGAGGAAAAGTTTTAAAAGAAATTTATGATGTTACATTTATGTGACTTACCTTTTTGTCCATCTGGTGCCAAGGGTATACAATTTTGACTACATGTAATCATAGTGACTATTTCTGTAGAATTCAAGAAATGGATTTTGTCATATAGTAGTTTACCTGCCCCTCTTAATTGTCTTCTGTGTTAGGTCATTCCTTGTCTTTGTTTTCACTGAACCATAATATAAAAGGTAACTAGGAAAATTCATACTGTTAAGATATAAAAAAAAAAATAATTGCCAATGTGACTAAATTGATCCATGGTCACTTCTTTAAGTTAGTAACAGCATACACTTTTTGTTTTATATTTTTAAATGAAATAACTCATAGCAGTCAACAACACTGAAAATAATCTCAATTATGTCCTTAAAAAAAGAAATTGAGAAATTGAAATTTTGGGCCTATTGAATGATTTGCCCATAATTATTGAGATTGATTACCAGGATAAGAATTTGAAAGCCCTATTTTGCTCTAGAACTAACTTATTTGTGATTTTTGGTGAATTTTTTCCTCTCTTTGGACTTCTATATCTTTTTTGCAAAATGGAATTAACAGTACTTGCCTATTCTATGGTCTATTTCACAGAGTTAAGAGCAAAGGGCAGTTATTTCTTGGGCACTTTGCCAAACAAAGCCCTTTTTTTTTATTAATTTTTTTTTTCTGACGAGGCAATCAGGATTAAGTGAGTTATCCAGGATCACAGAGCTAGTAAGTGTCAAGTGTCTGAGGCAGAATTGGAATTTAGGATTTTCCTGATTTCAGCATTGGTGGTTATCTATTGTACCACATAGCTGCCCTGCCTTTTTTATTTTTTGGGGAAAAAAAGATTTATATCTCTCTCTTTTTTTTTATTTAAAGCTTTTTATTTGCAAAACATATGCATGGGTAATTTTTTCAAAATTGACCCTTGCAAAAGTTTATGTTCAAATTTTTTCTCTCCTTCCCTCCACCCTCTCCCCTAGATAGCAGGTAGTCTAATACATGTTAATTATGTTAAAATACTTGACAAATCAAATATGTGTATACATATTTATACAGTTATCTTGCTGTACAAGAAAAATTGTATCTACAAGAAAAAAAAAAAACCTGAGAAGGAAAACAATGCAAGCAAACCTCACCAGAAAGTGTGAAAATGCTATATTGTAGTCTATACTCAGATCCCACAGGCCTCTCCCTGGGTGTATATGGCTTTCTTCATCATTGAACAACTGGAACTGGTTTGAAACATCTCATTGTTGAAGAGAGCCATGTCCATCAGAATTAATCATCATATAGTCTTGTTGTCATGTATAATGATCTCCTGGTTTTGCTTATTTCACTCACCGTCAGTTCATGCAAGTGTCTCCAGGCCTCTCTGAAATCATCCTGCTGGTCATTTCTCACAGAACAATAATATTCCATAATATTCATATACCATAATTTGTTCAGCCATTCTCCAATTGATAGGCATATACTCAGTTTCCAGTTTCTAGCCACTACAAAAAGGGCTGCCACAAACATTCTTGTACATGTGGGGCCCTTTCCTTCCTTTATGATTTCTTTGGGATATAAGCCCAATAGAAATGCTGCTGGGTCAAAGGGTATGCACAGTTTGATAACTTTTTGAGCATAGTTCCGAATTGCTCTCCAGAATGGTTGGATTCATTCACGGTTCCATCAACAATGTATCAGTGTCCCAGTTTTCCCACATCCCCTCCAACATTCGTCATTATCTTTTCCTGTCATCTTAGCCAATCTGACAGGTGTGTAGTGGTATCTCAGAGTTATCTTAATTTGCATTTCTCTGATCAATAGTGATTTGGAGCACCTTTTCATATGACTAGAAATAGTTTTAATTTCATGATCTGAAAATTGTCTGTTCATATCCTTTGACCATTCATTTATGGATTGGAGAATGGCTTGAATTCTTATAAATATGAATCAATTCTCTATATATTTTAGAAATGAGGCCTTTATCAGAACCCTTAAATATAAAGATGATTTCCCATTTTATTATTTCCCTCCTAATCTTGTTTGCATTAGTTTTGTTTGTACAAAAACTTTTTAACTTGATTATATTAAGTTTCTTATCTATCTGGTGTTCAATTAAGGAATTTGAACGCAAATTTCTTCCTTCTCCACTGGTCTGATAGGTAAACTATCCTATGTTCCTCTAATTTGCTTATAATATCACTCTTTGATCCTAAAGAAAGGAAAGGCACCCACATGTGCAAAAATATTTGTGGCAGCCCTTTTTGTAGTGGCTAGAAACTGGAAAATGAATGTATGACCATCAATTGGAGAATGGCTGAATAACTATGGTATATGAATGTCATGAAATATTATTGCTCTATAAGAAACGACCAGCAGGATGATTTCAGAGAGGCCTGGGGAAACTTACATGAACTGATGCTGAGTGATATATCATGCTTTATGTCTAAATTATGAACCCATTTAGATCTTATCTTGGTATGTGGTGTTAGGTGTGGGTCAAACCCTAATTTCTTCCCTATTAGTTTCCAATTTTCCCAGCAGTTTTGTCAAAAGTTCTTCTTCCAAAAGCTGGGGTCTTTGGGTTTATCAAACACTAGATTGCTATGGTTATTGCTTAGTTTGTCCTGTGATCCTATTTTTTCCACTGATCGACTATTCTGTTTCTTAGCCAGTACCAAATGGTTTTGATAACTACTGCTGTATGATATAGTTTTAGATCTGGTACAGTAAGGCCACCTTCATCAGCCTTTTTTTCATCAATTCCCTTGAAATTCTTGACCTTTTGTACTTCCAGATGAACTTTGCTACTATTTTTTTCTAGATCTGTAAAATAATTTCTTGGGAGTTTGATTGGTATGGCACTAAATAAGTAAATTAGTTTGGGTAGTATTGTCATTCTTATTATATTCGCTCAGCCTACCCATGAGCACTTGATATTTTTCCAACTGATTAGGTCTGACTTTGTGTGGAAAGTATTTTGTAGTTTAGTTCGTATAGATCCTGACTTTCCTTTGGCAGATAGATTCCCAAATATTTTAGACTATAGACAGTTATTTTGAATGGAATTTTTTTTTGTATTTCTTGCTGCTGAACTTTATTGGTAATATGTAAAAATGCTGCTGATTTATATGGATTTATGTTGTATCCTGCAACTTTGCTAAAGTTGTGAATTGTTTTAGTAGTTTTTTAGTTGAGTCTCTAGGGTTCTCTAAGTATACCATCATATCATCTGCAAAGAGTGATAATTT
This sequence comes from Myrmecobius fasciatus, assembly GCA_023553655.1. NCBI lineage: Eukaryota > Metazoa > Chordata > Mammalia > Dasyuromorphia > Myrmecobiidae > Myrmecobius > Myrmecobius fasciatus. Next base: position 219,988 of record JAJPUD010002359.1, read on the forward strand.
GGTTTCCTTATTTCCTACTCTAATTCCTTTAATCTCTTTTTCTTCTCTTACTGCCAGAACTAAGAGTTTATATCTCTTGAGCCATAAGAAAGTAATTTTTACTTTGTGAAGAATTGGCTGAAAATCTTGCTTCTTATTTTCCATGGACTAATTTGAGAAGTTCACTAAATTCCCTTGCCATGACTGGAAAAGTATTTAACTTTTTAGTTCATTTATTTTTTTTTTACTGTGTATCACTGAATATTATTTCCTTTTCTTTTTTTCTTTTTATTAAAGCTTTTTATTTGCAAAGCATATGTATGGGTAATTTTTCAACAATGATCCTTGCAAAGCTTTCCGTTACAAATTTTTCTGCCTTAGTCCCCACCCCTCCTCTAGATGGCAGGAAATCTACTACATGTTAATTATGTTAAAATACCTGACAAATCGAATATGTATATACATATTTTTATAGTTATCTTGCTACGCAAGATAAGTCGGATCTACAAGAAAAAAAAATCTGAGAAGGGAAACATGATGCAAGCAAACATCAATAGAAAGCATGAAAATGTTATGTTGTGGTCCACATTTCATCTCCCTTTCTCTGGGTGTATATGGCTTTCTTCACTGTAGTTCACTTTTTCCAAACCAGCTGATTCCAAGTCTACTTTTTCCAAACCAGCTGTTTGATTACCTGTTTGGTGAAAATAATACAAGAAGTTTGTGGAGTGTTGCAATACTGTTGGAGGACCTACATTAATAAATATCTTTGTAGAATTATTTTTCAAAATGCAAGAAGGCACAAAGTCTTAAGCTAATAAATGATACTTTTCTACAAAGCTACAACCAGAAAACAAATTAATCTTTGCATTATTTTTTATTTTCTGGACTTGTTCTGGATATACACTTGAAAGTAGTTTTGCTCAGCTGAAAGATATGCTAGGGCAGTGAGACAAGACCTTTTATGTTCTTTTTCATCTCCTCAAAGGTTGCTTTCTTCAGTTTCTGTCTTCATTCTTCTTTGATGTCCCATCACTAACACTTACTACTTGGACAAATCATTTAAACTTATCGAACTTTATAACATGATAATATTGGATTAGTTGGCCTCTGAGATCCTTTCCAGTTCCAAACCTATGATTTTTTGTTACTGATGTATGAACTACTTTCTGTCATCCCTTCAAGATGAGACACATGACATATTTTGGATTGTTCCTTTTATCCCAGAAGCCCTGCCTTATGCATAATGTAGAATCATCTTCCTGATCATTTCTTTCCCTGCTTTAGTGGCATGGGATTATTTCTCATTTTATCTCCCCAACTTCAACCTTCTCTTTCCCTCCCTTCCAGAATTACATATTGGTTAACAACTTTGGGTTTTGGTTGCTTTGTTTCAATGAAAAATAAGAGAGCTTGAGAGCCATAAAAAGATAATTTATCCTTTTTTCCCCCAAGTTATTTATATAAACATGGTTAAGTATCTATTTGATGCCTAAATATGCTGCTTTATTAAATATATACATATACATGTAGTCCTTTGAACAAATAAGTTAATAGAATAAACATAGAATCATAGATTTAGAAGTAGGAGGGAACTTGGAGGCCATTCAAACTACCCTTTCATTTTACAGATAAGAAAATAAAGGGTATGTGATTTGCTCAATAAGTTATTGATCCAGAATTTATTATGTGTCTGTTATGTATCAAGGAAGAGGCAGAGTGGTGTGGACAAAGAGGATCTAGATTCAGGTCTCATTTTGACCCATCCTGGCTTTAAGACCCCAAGCAAATTGTTTAACCTCTCAATAGCTCAAACAACTCTGAGACTATAAATTATAGGAGAGTTGCTGATTGGTTTTGGTAATGGCATTTTCCTCATTAGGAACTTCCTACAGTAATAAAATCACAAGTTTGGCCAAAAAGATGTGCCCAATGCTAGAAAAAAAAGAAATATTTCTTCCCTGAAAGAATTATTATATATACTATTATATATATCACACACACACACACACACACATACTTCATAAATTATTAGGGCAAGACAACATGAGTAAGTCAAAACAAAGTAATTTCTGACTGGGAAAGGGAGAGGATACTAGGTACTGGGAGAATCAGAATAGATCATAGTGGTCTATCCTCAAAGGCCTATCCTTGAAATTGTATCCTCGAGATGAACCTTGAAGATTCAGGTAGTAGACCAGTTTGCCTAGAGTGTAGAATTAGAAATGAAACTAATGTACACTTAACCTGGAAAAGGAGATAAAGCAGATTGTGAATGAAAAATGGAGTAAAGTAGTTTGCATTTGACAGTAGAGGCAATTGAATATCACTGGAACTCTAACTGAATAGGTTAGACTTATGCTTTAGGAATATCACTGGTATGTGAAAAAAGGATTTCCACTATATGGAAAAGGGATCAAAGGAAAAAACATCAATTAGGAAGCTGTTGTGATAGTCAAACTAGAGATCCTGAAACAGGGTGGTGGCTATGTGAGTGGAAAGAAGGGACAAAGTTGAAATATAGTTGAGATGGAATTTATACTTGGCAACTGAGTGAATGTGGGGAATTTTGAGGACTAGACAAAGGATGACTCTGAAGTTTCAAACCTGAAGGACTGGAAGGATGATGGTATCTTCAACAAAAAGAGAAAAGTTACAAAAAGGAAAGGCTTTGGGGAAAAGATAATGAGTTTTATTTTGCACTTAGTATATTTAAGATATGTATGGGGCATGCTGTTGGAGATGTTTTATATACATACATATATGATATGAAACTAAAGTTCAGAAGAAAGATCAGGGTTAGATATTTAAATCTGGAAATCATCTGCATAAAGATGATAGTTAAACCAAAGAGAAATGATGAGATCATTTAGAGAGAGAAGAGAAAAGGGTCCAAGAGAGAATCCAAAGTTATACTGACTCAAAAGGGAAAGGATATGGATAATGATACAGCAAAGAAGACAGAAGGGATAGCCATTCAGGGAAGAAAAGAACCAAGAAAGAATCATGAGAAGGAAAGAATGTCTAGGAGGAGGGAATGAAGCAGAGTCAAATGCTGCAAAGGTCAAGAAGTTCCCATGAAACAAGGAAATGTTAGTAATTCATTACTTTTTTCTTTTCTGATTTGCAAAGCACATTTGGAGATGACTATTTATGTTTACACTTCAGCAGCTATAAAAGTACATAATTTTTTTTCTTTCAAAAGTACATCTCCATTTAACAGCATAAATTCCTTTTTTTGTTTTCTTTTATGTCCTTATTTGAGCTTGTTATTATCATTTGTGATAATCACCCTGTAGATCCAACTAGTTATATTTCTAGTTGAGAACTACTATTCTGTTCACTTTTCCCAGATGATAGTTCTTAGAATCCTACATAGTATCCATTTTGGGCCCACTCCTCGTATTTAAACTCTTACTGGCAGATTGGGTAGAAGAACAACTGCTGCATCAGCTTATAGAGGTAACTGTGAATGACTACTACTAACGTAGCTTCAGAGTTGTCATTGGCATTCTTCCCTTAAAAAATCAGGCAATAGACTGAATTAGCTCTCAGGAAAGAGTCTAATGGCATAGCAAGAATGGGAGCCATAAATAATTTCTTCAAACCTGCATTATCCTCTCTCAGAGATATGCACAGAATACATGAGAGAATAATTGGTACAGACTTAAAGTACAGTTGTAGAGAGGCATTAAAGTACGGTTGTAGAGAGGCATGTTTGTAAGGAACACATGTGGCTAAACTATAACTACAGAACTGTGGTGTCTCAACATTTCTCCAGAGAATCCTCATGAAGTTTACTGCAGGGCAGGGCTTCAGTGTTAATGATAGATTGGTCCTTCTACTAGGTTGGACTTGCTTCTCATAGGGCATAGCATCTTTTCTGGACTGGTTGTGTTAATCAGGTTGCTGAAACTCTGGGCTGGCTCCTTACATCATCTATGTTGGACAGGGTTCTCTGCTAGTCTCCCTGGGCTTGTTTCTTGATAGCTTCAAGTATGGAATGGTTCATTTGAAAGAATCTCACCCTGACATCTCATTGCCATGACTTTGCTTCTTATAACTTTCAGCTTTTTTCTTGAATCTATAATAATTTATATTGAAATTCAGAATCTATATTTGTTTCTTTAAAAGTCAGATATAGCCTGTATTACTGATAACTTATACTGTGAGATATGAAATGTCATTGATATGATCATTCTACTTGTTCACAACTTTTCATCCCTTAAAACTTCTTGTTTTATCTTTTAAGAGCATCTGGAAATCTTTCATAGTCAACAGATAGATGACTCAAGAACAACTGCTGCACTTGTGGAGTTCACTACATGACTAAATCATTTCCTTTTCTGGTCTTAATACTCTTCACTTATATTTTTAATGCCATATTTCCCTTATGAATTATCATATAATTAAAGTTATTAAAATTTTATATCAGATTTTTGCCCACAGATATAAAATTAAATAGTATACATAATTTCTGTATAATTTAGAAACACATGATGTCATGCTCTCTAAAATATATTCTTTAGCTTTTTATTTTCAAAATACATGCATAGATAATTTTCAGCATTCACCCTTGCAAAACCTTGTGTTCCAAATTTTTTCTCCCTGCCTTCTCACCACCCTCTCCCTTAGACAGCAAGTAATTCAATATATGTTAAACATGTGTAATTCTTCTATGTATATTTCCACAATTATCAAGCTGCACAAGAAAAATCAGATCAAAAAGAAAAAAGTGAAAAAGAAAACAAAAAGCAAGCAAACAACAACAAAATAGGTGAAAATACTATGTTGTGATCCACACTTAGTCCCCACAAGTCCTTTTTCTGGAGCAGATGACTCTCTCCATCACAAGTCCATTGGAACTGTCCTGAATCATCTCACTGTTGAAAAGAGCCATGTCCATCAGAATTGCTTATTGCATGATCTTGTTCTTGTTGTGTACAATGTTCTTTTGGTTCTACTCATTTTACTTAGCCTCACTTCATGTAAGTTTCTCCAGGCCTTTCTGAAATTATCCTGCTGATTATTTCTTATACAACAATAATATTTCATAACATTCATATACCATAAGATTCAGCCATTCTTCAAATGATAGGCATCCACTCAGTTTCCAGTTCCTTGCCACTATAAGAAGGGCTTCTACAAACATTTTTACACATGTGGGTCCTTTTCCCTTTTTTCATGATCTCTTTGGGATATAGGCCCAGTAGAGACACTGCTGGATCAAAGGGTATGCACAGTTTGATAGCCCTTTGGGCATAGTTCCATATTGCTTTACTGAATGGTTGAATCAGTTCACAACTCCACTAATAGTTACTGTCTCACTTTTCCCACATCCCTTCCAACATTCATTATTATCTTTTCCTATCATCTTAGCCAATCTGAAAGGTCTGTAGTAGTACCTCAGCCTTGTCATTTGCATTTCTCTGATCAATAGTGATTTAGAGCATATAAAAAATGTGTTTTTGAAAATACATTTGGTTAATGTGAAAATATCCCCTGGAGATACAAATATGAGCCAAGTGAAACATTTGAGATTTTGAAAGGAATTGAAATTATTTCTGGCCAGATATATCAATATTAACTTCATTAATTCTAATTTGTTCTTGGAAGCCAAAGCTATCCTCAAATTTTTTTATGAATTATTTTGGTGATAGCAATTGTATTAAATGAGTAAGCATTACAGCTATTTACTTCCTTATTGAATAACTAGTTGGAATTCAGTATTTTGTAATGGTTTGAGTTGTTTTTTCTCATTCAGAGGAAATTTTCCATTCAGAATGTAACAATGTTGAAAAAAAAAAAGGCTCCTTAGGATAGAAACTGGGATCTATTTCTAGGGATTCTGGAAAGAATAAACTGGAACTCAGTACTGTATTTTTACATTCAAGTTAATGGTTTGAAAACAATTAAATTAGCTGTTGTTTTTGTGTACTGACTTGAATTGCTCCCACAGGCTATTATTATGTATTTATGCACCTTTCATGGTTGTAAAAGGCAGAATATCAGGACTAAAGTTCATCTGTTTCTTGGGCATAGAAAAATCAAAATCAAAATATGTCTCAGAGGCTACTTTTAAAATAGAGAACCAAATCTAAAAATATTTCTTGCCTTTCTTTTAGCATATATTTGCAGAAATCAAGTTTTTATTTGTAATTTTGCCAGTAATATTTCTATATTTTTCTTTATATGGAAATAAATTATTTCCAATGTAGTGGCTAAGATATGGGAAAGTTAAATGTTTTTAAACCAAAATTACATTTTTATAGTATCCTATAAAATCACCAAGTTTCATTTAGTTTCTTTAAAGCAATTTTTCAAAGAGCCCTTTTGTACAAGGGATTGAGGAAGATCCAAGCCAGGAAGTTGGTTGGAGGAAAAACCAGCAAACTGTCCACTTAATGTTTATCAGGGCCACATTTATCAACTTCTTGTGGCTTTAGGAAAGACATTCTTAGTATATTCTTTTTTTGTGTGCATTTTCGAGGAACCTGGATTTTGCCAGCCCTCAGCCATAGCCACATTATAATCAGCTTCCTATCTTTTCAAAAAGAAATAAGAAGTTGGGTGCTGTCAGTAGAGGTAGAGACCTGAAAAACACTTGTTCTTTCCTTGAAACCAAGGATAAGATGTATGGAGTAAATCAGTGTTTGTCTGCAAAATCAGATAAGAATAAAAATACTGTTGCTATAAAAGAAGAGTCTCCAAAAATAAAACATGTTTCTCCTGCCCTTTGCTGTTGTAGCAAATCCTGATTATTTGAGGTTGGCTGTTCTAACTGGCTAAGTAATTGGAGCCAATTTGTCAGGTTCCTGAAATAACACCTTATAGTAAGCATATGAATGTAGTTTCAGAGTCTTTCTCTGTCTCAAGTTCATGATGACAGTCCAAAATCTCTCAGAGGCTCTTTGGAATTAGCTAAAATCTTGTAGTTGGACTAGGTCAGAAAAGGTCTTTTCAGAATACAAGATATAGGCCTGAAATTAACCCAGGTTGTTATGACTAATATGCCAATATTTGTTCACTATGTCTCATGCTACAACTAATTTATTCATTCAAGAGGTATCTGGCTGTTGAGTATCTAATGTGCAAGACTCTGGACTAAGAGGGAATACAAAAAATGAATAAAACTCAATTCTGTCCACAAAATTTATAATCTATTAGCAAAATTGCAACATGAGCATAAATAACCATAAAGACATACCATAAGTAATTAAATAGTATTAAAAGAGTTTCATCTCTCAAGGTGATGAGGAAAAGTTTGATTGAGGAAAGTAGCATCAGATCCTAGCTTTGAAGGATTGGTAGATTTCAACAGCAGGAATCTTGAGCTGAAGAAATATTTCAGAGGAGCAAGTATGCAAAAGGAAGGAAAATAGTATGTAGGGAGAACAGTCTGGAAGGAATGTTCTAAACAAATATAACGAAAGTAGTGAAAAGACATGATTGGAAAGATGGAATCAAGACTTATTTCAGGACACCAAAAGTGAATGAATGATTAAAGGAATGAATGGAAAAAAAATTTCTTAAGCTCTTACTATGTACCAATTTAGATCAGCTACTCTCTTAGTAGATATGGGCATACAGAAGGATTTTTAAGAAATCTTATTTGTCCAAAGTATTGCTTGCTTAATCATTGAGATATTCACCTCGCTTTTTGACATCTTTGCCTATAGTTTTCTCATCTTTAAAAAATAAGTGAAGAGGGGCAGCTAGGTAGCACAGTGGATAGAGCATCAGCCCTGAAGTCAGGAAGACTGAGTTCAAATCTGATCTCAGACACTCAACATTCCCTAGCTGTGTGACCCTGGGCAAGTCACTTAATCTCAATTGTCTCAGCAAAAAGAAAAAAAATTAAGTGAACTTAATAGAATTATAGCAAAGATTATTTAGTTATATTTTTAATTTTGAAACACAGAGAATGAGAACAAATTACTTTTGTAGACCACCTTATGCTTACTAGTTATGTGATGTTAGGCAAGTCACATAACCACTCTGCATCTCAATTTCCTTATTTGTAAAATGGGATAATCAGGTTTATACTGTATACCTGATGGTGTTGTGAGAAGAATATTCATAAGTCTATACAATATAAATATTATATGTCTTTATTTTTTATAGGATCACAAGATGCTGCTCATGATTTGGACACATTGAAAAAATACAAGGTAAAAAATGCCTAAAATTTAGTATTTCCATTAGTGTTTTACATCTATTTAAAGAAAAAGTGCATTGTTCAGCATTTGGTAAAATTCTAGAATTTCATAAGTAATCTTTTCCAATGATTTAAATGTGGCTAAAATTTGCCTGCTTAATCTAAATATATTGGGTTGTTGGGTTGTTTCTATTTTCAAATTTTTGTTAGAATTTAGATCATCTATTAAGAAGGAACAACTATTAACAAATTCATAAGCCTGGCTATTTTTAGACTTTTAAACTGAACTCAAAATATTTATTTAAATAAATTTAATTTTATGACTTATTGGAAAAGAGATTTGTTTGAATTTTTGTATATATTGCCTCTATCAGTATGTTTATAGAATGATAGAATGATGCAAAGATTTGAGAAAATACATGATTTTTCAGTATAGAGTGATGACTCTAAGAATAAGCATATGTTTAGTCCTAAATTTAAATTTAAATAAAATATTTAATTTTAGTCAACTACCTCAGACTGAGTAAAAGATCTTGTTAACTTCTATGTCCAATTTCATCAATAAACCAAAGGAAGTAGGGTTAGGGTCTGAAGAACTAGATAGGAAGCTTCCAGAGAAATTGAAAGATGACAGAAAATGGATTAGGGGGATTTTCCTACATGTCACATTTCAAAGCCAGTAGCCCTGTATATAAAATAATAACTTATATTTGTATAATGTTGGATAATTTTTCAAAATGTTTTCTATTATATTCTCTTATTTATCTTCATATTAACCATGTAAGGTAAACAGGGCTATTGGTAGTATCCTCATTTTCTAGATGAGGAAGGTGAGAAATGTTAAGTGATTGGCCCAAGGTCACACATTTATTAAGTGGAAGAGACAAGATTCAAATCCACCATAAAATAATGCCATTATAGTATAATTTTTGCCCTTTGGAAAATCATTTTCAGGAAATTTCTATATGACAGGCTATTTTCTTGAATTTATATTTTGGGGAGTAGGATATATCTCCTTAATGTTCCCTTTATTAATCAAGTATGAGTAGACTTGAGGTCAGGGTATTAATTCAAATTCTGATTCTGATAACTGTGTGGGAAAGTCTTGTTACTCTTCTGGGCATATTTCTTTATATGTAAAATGAATGATAATTTCCAAGTCCCTCCCACTTCTAAATCTGTGATTCCATGGTTTATCAGGTGTTTATTGCCTATATTTAGTACAATGTACTAAGGATCTACCTCCTTAGATACCTTATGGTCTTATAGGTCTGCAATCCTCAATATACGGAGAATAGTAAGTGAACAATTTCAGACTGCATACATATAATGGTTAAACTGTGTGACTGACTTGAAATTCAGTGGGAGAAAAGAAAAAGCAAAATCACTGTATTTTAGAATATTCAGGGAAGGCATCAGAGATAATGGAATTTGAATTGAATCTTAAAAGATGGATAATAAATAGCTCTAGAAAAGAGCTAGTCAGCAAATTTTGGGAGAAATAAATGTATAACTTCTAGAAAGATTTATTGCCATAAATAATCCTTTGAGTAGGAACAAAACTCTGAAATGATTGAAATTTATAAATCCATGTACAAATCATTATATCCACAATTCATGATTGCTTACAAGAAAAAACTTGCTTTTAGAAGAATTTATATCATAATGATCTTCCCTATCCTCTAATTAATAAAATGTTTCTCAGAGAGACTAGGTTGATAACATAGAGAGTTTCTGAGTACCAAAATAATACTGTGGCTAACAGCTATTTAATGATTATTTCTCTTACTCCTTATTGTCCTGAGATCATGACTTTTTTTCCTGGTCCATTTAATTGAGATTTTTTTTTTTTATAAAAATGCTTGGGAAAATGATGGGAATAGTCTGATCTTGCCATATAAATAAAATAAATTGCCTCCAATTGGTGTTTATTTTTTCCAAAGTGTCAAGATGATCTCTTTCCCTCCTCACTGGTAGTCTATCATTAATAAAACAATGTATTGACTTTTTCTTAGGCAACCTCTTAGGTCTTGTTTAAAAATACTCCTAAAAGGCCAGGTGAATTTACAAGTGAATTCTACCAAACATTTGAAGAACAATTAATTCCAATACTATGTAAACTATTTGGAAAAATTGGGAAAGAAGGAGTCTTACCAAATTTCCTTTATGACACAGACATGGTACTGATACCTAAACCAGGTAGGGTCAAAATAGAGAAAGAAAATTATAGACCAATTTCCTTAATGAATATTGATGCAAAAATCTTAAATATAATATTATCAAAGAGAGTACAACAAATTGTCACTAGGGATAATACACTATGACCAAGTAGGCTTTATACCAGGAATATAGGGCTGGTTCAATATTAGGAAAACTATTAGCATAATTGACTGTGTCAATAACCAAACTAAGAGAAATTATATGATCATCTCAATAGATGCAAAAAAAGCATTTGACAAAATCTTACACTCATTCCTATTAAAAACACTACAGAGCATAGGAATAAATGGAGTTTTCCTTCAAATGATCAGTAGCCCTCTATTAAAAACTATCAGCAACATCATATATTATGGGGGTAAATTGGAAACATTATCAATAAGGTCAGGAATAAAACAAGGTTGCCCACTATCATCATTACTGTTCAATACTGTGTTAGAAATGTTAGTTTTAGTAAGAAGAGAAGAAAAAGAAATCAAAGCAATTAGAGTAGATAATGAGGAAACCAAATTATCACTTTTTGCAGATGATCTGATGGTATACCTGGATAATCCTAGAGAATCAACTAAAAAAACTACTAGCAATAAAGAACAACTTTAATAAAGTTGCAGGATAAAATAAATCCACATAAATCATCAGCATTTCTATATGTTACCAACAAAGTTACCAACAAGAGATACCAAGAGAAATTCCATTTAAAATAACTGTAGATAATATATGATATTTGGGTGTCTAGCTGTCGGACAAAGTCAGGAATTATATGAACAGAATAACAAAACATTTTCCATACAAATAAAGTCAGACCAAAACAATTAGAAAAATATAAAGTGCTCGTGGGTAGGCCTAACTAATATAATAAAAATGACAATTCTACCTAAATAATTTATTTATTCAATGCCACACCAATCAAACTGACAAGAAATTACTTTACAAAGCTAGAAAAAATAATAACAAAGTTCATCTGAAGAACCAGAGGTCAAGAATTTCAAGGGAATTAATGGAAAAAATGCAAATGAAGGTGGCCTAGCTGTCCAAGACTAAAAACTATATTATAAAGCAGTGGTCATCAAAACCATTTGGTACTGGTTAAGAAACAGAGTAGTCAATCAATAGAATAGGTTAGGTTCACAAAACACATTAGTCAATGACTATAGTAATCTAGTATTTGATAAACCCAAAGACCCCAGTTTGTGGGATAAGAACTCACTATTTGACAAAAATTTCTGGGAAAAATGAAAATTGGTGTGGTAAAAACTAGGCATTGACCCACACTTAAAACTATATCAAGATAAGGTTGAAATAGGTTCATAATTTAGACATAAAGAGTGAAACTATAAGCAAATTAGAAAATAGTCTTGTTTCTCAGATCTATGGAGAAAGAAGGAATTGTGACCAAAGAATAACTAGAGTATATTATGAAATGCAAAATGGATAATTTTGATTATATTAAGTTAAAAAGGCTTTGTACAAACAAAACCAATGCAGACAAGATTAGGAGCGAAATAGAAAACTGGGAAAAAATTTTTATCTCCAAGGGTTTTGGTGATGGGCTCATTTCTAAAATATATAGAGAATTGACTCAAATTTATAAGAATACAAACCATTCTCCAGTTGATAATGGTCAAAGGATATGAACAGACAATTTACAGATGAAGAAATAAAAATCATTTATAGTCATATGAAAAAATGCTCTAAATCATTATTGATTAGAGAAATGCAAATTAAGACAACTCTTAGGTACCATTATATACCTCTCAGATTGGTTAAGATGACAGGAAAAGATAATGATAAATGTTGGAAGGGATGTGGGAAAACTGGGACACTAATACAGTTGGTAGAGTTGTGAACTGATCCAACTATTCTGGAGAGCAATTTGGAACTATGCCCAAAGAGCTATCAAACTGCACATACCCTTTGATCCAGCAGTGTCTCTACTGGGCCTGTATTCCAAAGAGATCATGAAAAAGGGAAAAGGATCCACATGTGCAAAAATGTTTTTAACAGCTGTTTTTGTAGTGTCAAGGAATTGGAAACTGAGTAGATGCCCATCATTTGGAGAATGGCTGAATAAGTTATGGTATATGAATATTATATTGTATAAGAAATGATCAGCAGGATAATTTCAGAAAGATCTGGAGAGACTTACATGAACTGAGGCTAAGTGAAATGAGTAGAACCAAGAGAACATTGTATACACCAAGAACAAAATTATGTAATGATCAATTCTTAGGACATGTTTTTTTTCAACAATGAAGTGATTTGGAACTATGCTCAAAAAGTTATCAAACTGTGCATACCCTTTAACCCAGTAGCGTTTCTATTGGGCTTATATCCTAAAGAGATCTTAAAGGAAGGAAAGGGCCCCTCACGTGCAAGAATGTTTGTGGCAGCCCTTTTTGTAGTGGCTAGAAACTGGAAACTGAATGGATGCCCATCAATTGGAGAGTGGCTGAACAAATTATGGTATATGAATGTTATGGAATATTATTGTTTTCTGAGAAATGACTAGCAGGATGATTTCAGAGAGGCCTGGAGAGACTTGCATGAACTGCTGAGTGAAATGAGCAGAACCAGGAGATCATTATACACGGCAACAACAATACTATATGATGATCAATTCTGATGGACATGGCTCTCTTCAACAATGAAATGTTTCAAACCACCTCCAATTGTTCAGTGAAGAAAGCCATATACACCCAGAGAGAAGGATGTGAAATGTGGACCACAACATAACATTTTCATGCTCTCTATTGATGTTTGCTTGCATTGTATTTCCTTTCTCTGATTTTTCTTTCTTGTAGATACAATTTTTCTTGCACAAAAATGATGTGTGGAAATATGTATACATATATTCAATTTGTCAAGTATTTTAACATGATTAACATGTAGTGGATATCCTGCCATCTGGGGGAAGGGTGGGGAGTGGGGGGGAAATTTGTAACAGAAAACTTTGTAAGGGTTAATGTCGAAGAATTACCCATACATATGTTTTGCAAATAAAAAAAAGTTTTAATAATTAAAAAACAAAACAAAAAAAACAATGAAGTGATTAAGGCCAGTTCCAGTAGATTTCATCTAGAAAAAGGACTGTGGGGACTGAATATGGATCACAGCATAATATTTTCACCTTTTTGGTTGTTGTTTGCTTGCTTTTTTTTTCTTTCTCATTTTTTCCTTTTTCGTCTGATTTTTTTATGCAGTATAATAAATGTAGAAATATGTAGGAAGAATTGCACATGTTTAACATATATTGGATTGCTTGCTGTCTAGGGGAGGGAATGGGGAAAAGGAAGGGAGAAAAAATTTGGAACACAAAATTTTTCAAGGGGGAATGTTGAAAACTATCTTTGCATATATTTTGATAATAAAAAGATATTGTTTTTAAAAATATTCCTGGGAGGCCAAGATAGATTTAACGTACTAAATATTTGATAAATGCACAATAGTTGAAAGTTTAGAAAGAATTCTTTTTTTGTGTGAGCATATGATTAAACTTGGATATAAGAAGAAACATAAGATAAAGACAGAAATTTCCCCTAAATGTTATTCCTAATCTACTTATTTTTAATGTATCTAATATCTCATTATAGAAATGCAGAAACTCATTCACATATTCTTATCCTGTGTTTTTAAAGTCTACAAGTTCTAAAATGTATCTTTGTGTTTCCTTTTAGGTTACTCATATCCTCAATGTTGCCTATGGAGTTGAAAATGCTTTTCTAAATGACTTTACATACAAAAACATTTCTATCCTGGATCTACCTGATACCAATATCATATCTTATTTTCCAGAATGTTTTGAATTTATTGAAGAAGCCAAATTGAAGGTAAGGGCAGCTAGGTGGTGCAGTGGGTGGAATGTTAGACCTAGACTCAGGAAAATGTGACCAGATCCTGCCTTAGATGTTTTCCAGGTGTCTTACTTTGTAAAATAGGGAAAATAATAGCACCAACCACACATGGTTTCTTTGAAGATTAAATAAGACAGTATTTATAAAGTGCTTGCAAATTTTGAAGCACTATATAAATGTTAGTGCATAATTTGGGAGGGTTTTGTTGTTTTTTTTTTTTTTGGTGTAGAGTTCATCAAAGAAAAGTCAGAAATATAGCACCTATCTTAAATGAATCACTTATAAGATTTTTCTCAGCATAAATATTTAATTCATCTTTATTCTTAATGATTTTCTTTCTTATGCTTCCCCATTGCATTTTTTCCCACAATATTTTTTTTTAAAGATGTAACCTGATCCTCCTCTACTTCCTGTACAACAGGGTCTAATGATATTCTTCTGAAAACTTTAGGAAGTAAAAGACTCCACATGTTAAATTCTACATTTGAAACATGTAGAAATAATTTTTCTTTGAAAGTTTACGACAACTTGAATAACAGAATCAAGCTAACTCTGTTACAGAGTCTGATTTGGGTCTGATAGTCTATTTGTCAGCATATTAAGATTATTTCACCATTTCCAGAAAGAAAAGAGAACCTTTGCTTTTTAACATAACATTTCAAGACAATGGGAACTAAATGTTATATTTAATACATTTATGATCTAGTCTGCTGTAATGTGTTTTACTAGGATTTGTACTGAAGAGCATGTGGGCTAAAGTTGCCTTTTGACACTAAGAATATTAATATAACTGTTTATATCTTCTGCTCCCTTACTGGATACTAAAACTATATTGGATCCAACTCAAGATTTTGATAGTCAGAAAACTAGGTAGGTTATTGTGCATAATAACATTCTCTAATATGGTATTTTTCTGAGCATGCTCCTCTCACTAAATCCATATTAGGTAAGAAAAAGGGCATTAATGGTAGATATGCCTAGCCTAATAGGGTATTCAGTCAACTTAAGTTTGAAGGGTTGAAGAATAAAAGATGAAAATAAAACAGAGGTAATAATCATCTAACCTTCTGACACTTATTTGGTGTTTTTTAAATAATATTTTGTTTTCCCCATTACATATTAAAACAATTTTTAACATAAATTAAAAGTTTAATATAAAAAAGTCTAGAAAAAAATGAAAAAAAGGTGAAAAATAGCATTCTTCAGTCAGTATTCAGACAATGTCAGTTCTTCTCTGGAATATATGGAATATAGAATATAATATAAGTCTTTCCAGGTTTTTCCTGAAATCATTCTTGCTTGTCATTTCTATTACACAGTAATATTCCATTATAATAATATAAAAGTTTTTGTTTAGCCATTGCCTAATTGATGGGCATCCTCTTGATGTCCAATTCTTAGACACCACAAAAAGAGCTGTTGCAAATATTTTTGTATGAATAGGTCCCTTCCCCCCACCTTTTTTGATGTCTTTGGGATATAAACTTAGCAGTGGTATGGCTGGATCAAAGAGTATGCCCAGTTTTATAGCCCTTTGGACAAGTTCCAAATTCTTCTCCAGAATGGTCAGAACAATTCACAACTTCACTAACAGTGTATTAGTGTCCCAGTTTTCCCATATCCCTTCCAATTTTTATCATTTTCCTTTTTTGTCACATTTAGCCAAACTGATAGGTATGAGGTGGTACTTAAGAGTTGATTTAATTTTTATTTCTCTAGTCAGTAGTAATTTAGATCATTTTTATATGACTATAAATTGCTTTGATTTCTTTGTCTGAAAACTGTCTACTCATATCTTTTGACCATTTATCCATGGGGAATGACTTATATTTTTTTATAAATTTGACTTAGTTTTCTATGTAATTGATAAATGAGACTTTTATTAGAAATACTTCAGTGTTCTTTAAGAAAGTAAAAGCTTGACCTTTTCCTTGTATATAAAGAAAAAGGAATTGATGAAGCAAATTGCACTTCGTCTTTCTTCCTATTTTATTATTGACTAAGGACATAAGATCAATAATTTCAAAAGTATAGTTTAGAGAAGCATCAAAGAATGTTATAGAAAATGTGTTAGATTTACCATCCTACTTTTCAAAACTCCCCAGATTGATAGGTTAGATACCTATACCTCCCTTGCCACTCGGATATGGCAAAAAGTGAATTCTGCTACCATTTTGGATTGTTCAAACCAATGCTTGCCTCCATCAACATAAATAATAAGAGTTGACTATAATTGAAAAACATACTATCAGCACATTCATTTTCAGTGCCTCAAAACAAAAAGTAGTATGGGAAAATATTATATTCAATATTAAAAGTTTCCAGTGTAAATTAAGAATTCTAGTCCATCAAAAGGCCCCACATGTGCAAGAATGTTTGTGGCAGCCCTTTTTGTAGTGGCTAGAAACTGGAAATTGAATAAATGCCCTTCAATTGGAGAATGGCTGAATAAATTATGGTATATGAATATTATGGAATATTATTGTTCTGTAAGAAATGACCAGCAAGATGATTTCAGAGAGGCCTGGAGAGACTTACATGAACTGACGCTGAGTGAAATGAGCAGAACCAGGAGATCATTCATTATACACGGCAACAACAGTACTATATGACGATTAATTCTGATGGACATGGCTCTCTTCAACAATGAAATGTTTCAAGCAACCTCCAAGTGTTCACTGAAGAAAGCCATATACACCCAGAGAGAGGGATGCGAAATGTGGACCATAACATAACATTCTCATACTCCTTAATTGATGTTTGCTTACATTGTGTTTCCTTTATCTGATATATAGTTTGTGTAGATAAGATTTTTCTTGCACAACAATGATGTTTGGAAATATGTATACATATATTAGATTTGCCAATATTTTAACATAATTAACATGTAGTGGATATCCTGCCATCTAGGGGAGGGGTGGGGAGTTGGGGGGAAAAATTTGTAACGGAAAGCTATGTAAGGGTTATTGTTGAAGAATTACCCACACATATGTTATGCAAATAAAATAAAATTAAAAAAAAAAAGAAAAAAAAAGAATTCTAGTCCATCAAACATGGACATTTATTAAAGAACTATTCTTTTCTAGTTGCTAAGGATAAAAGATGGAAATGAAACGATCTCTGGCCTCAAGGACTTTATCTTCTACAAGGGAAAACAATATGAACATAAAGTAGTTATTAAGTGGGAGGGAGAGGGAAGGGCTAACACCTAGGGAAATCAAGGGAAAACTTCATGTAGGGGATATTATTTGAGTTGAGCTTTGGGGTAAATACGTGAGCATTTAATGAAACACTAAACTTTTGTATAATCCTTTACTAAATGTTTTTGGAATTGAAATAATATACAGTTTGTCCCTATACTCAAGGAACTTATCTAATTGAGTTCTGGATTTTCTACAACCTTCAAAAAGACAATATTGAAATCTGAGAATAATAATAATACATGTTTACTGTATAATAGTCTGGATTATAGAGTAGATTTTCTTCTAGTAATTCATATTGTACTTTGAGATAATTGGAAGAAAATACTGTATAATTGATTATCATTATTCTGTCTGTCTATCTAAAGTACAAAGCTAATACTTCCTTCTCTGTCTTTTTATCTCTCTCTGGCAAAGCAATTGAGCAATTGACTTTTCCAGGGTCACACAGCTAATGAGTGTTAAAGTGTCTGAGGTCACATTTGAACTCAAGTACTCCTTACTCCAGGGCCAATGTTTTTTCTACTGTACTCCCTTGCTGCCCCAGAGTCAATATTTTTCAATGGAAATGCTTCCAAGATTAGGGATCTCTCTTAATAAGAAAGAATGGAAAGGTAAGATGCAAGTAAACATTGCATAAAAGTAGACTGTTAAAATAGATACAGCATGCTTTTTAGATAGAGAACTGGTCTTAGAGTACTGAAGATCTGGGTTCAAATCTTACATGTGACACATTTAAATAGGTTGTTTTTTTTTTTTTTTTTTTTTTTTGTCCTTGGGCCAGTACTTAATCTTTTGGAGCCTAATGGGAAGTTGTGGAACGATTGCTAATTTGCATTGCTCCAGGGATTTTTTGTTTCCCAGAATTCCCTATACCATTAAAACCTAGGTTGGAGCAAAAAGTATTTAAAAATTCTTTAGTTGCAGGTTTGTTTCTATTTTTTTCTTATTTGGGTTCAAAAGAAATAGTACACATGACTCCATACCATACTTCTCATAAAATACATTATATTGTCATGTAATGCCAGAGAAACTGAGGCAAGACAGAAATTGGTTTTTAATCTTTTAATGTGGGGAGTTTTAGGCTAGCCGACTGGGTGGGACTCATGTCCAAAAATCATTCAGGCCGAGAGGAGCTGAGGCAGGGAACTTATATAGGGTTTTTAGCTAATTAGCATTGGTAGGCAGGATACAGAAGCCTAGAAGGCAATTAGTCTAACATTTTACAGCTGTTTTCTTTATTTCTGAGAGAAAGCAGGGAGAGAAGATTTAACTTGGTATTTACAGCTTTTTTTTTTTTTTTTTTTTTTTTTTTAAATTGTGTCTCAGGCCTTGTCAGACTAGGGAGGAAAACCATTCTTGGATAGATAGGGACTTTTAATGAGGGCATAGGCAGGAAGTGAGACAACATAATTCTATTCCAGGGCAGTTTTGGACAAGGATGAAGTTAGAGCAGCTAGCAACAGGATATTGTTTTTCTTTTCCGTCCTTCATTGTGTCACAGTGGTCAGAGCTTCAAGGTTTTTTCTGACTCAATTCTCTCAGTCCTAATGGCAAGGAGGGGGATGGGGGTAGCCATAATAATTTTATTCAGGGCATAACAGTAATCTTAGACTATCCCAACAAGTGCTGTTAATTTCAGAGCAGAAAAGACAGTGACAGCAATATTGTCTATTGTCACTACAGAGTATCACATTTCATTTAGATCATTAATTTTTAAAAAGCACAAGGCTGGTCAACCTGTATAAAGGCTGTTCTATCAGATCTATCACTTTCATTTTTGAAAGCATAAGCCCCCATTAGCATGCTTTGTACTGTGTCTCTTTTCACTTGAAAAGTATCCTTTGCAAGTTACCTGAAACAGTTTTCACTTATTGACCTCATTTCAGTATCCAGTTACAGTTTCCATTTCATATTGTTGCAAGCTCTTAATTTTGCTATTCTACTTGCTTCATAAACTTAATTCATTTTCAGGTACTTTTCTTTTTTTTTTTTTTTCAGTCTTTATAGTTCTCTCTCTTTTTTATTTTTTAATTTTTTTATTAATACTTTTTATTTGCAAAACATATGTATGGGTAATTCCTAAACATTAACCCTTACAAAGCTTTCTGTTACAAATTTTTCCCCCCTACTCCCCACCCCTCCCCTAGATAGCAGGATATCCATTACATGATAATTATGTTAAAATACTTAAGAAATCGAATATATGTATAGTTATTGCCACACATCATTTTTTTGTGCAGGAGAAATCGTATCTACAAGAAATAATAATCCAATAAAGGAAATACAATGCAAGCAAACCTCAATAGAGAACATGGAAATGTTATGTTGTGGTCCACATTTCACATCCCTCTCTCTGGGTGTATATGGCTTTCTTCACTGAACAATTGGAATTGGTTTGAAGCATTTCATTGTTGAGAGTCATGTCCCTTAGAACTGATCCTCATATAGTATTGTTGTTGCCATGTATAATGATCTCCTAGTTCTGCTCATTTCACTCAGCATCAGTTCATGCAAGTCTCTCCAGGCCTCTCTGAAATCGTCCTGCTGGTCGTTTCTTACAAAGCAATAACATTCCATAACATTCATATACCATCATTTATTCAGCCTCTCTCCAAATGATGAGCATCCATTCAGTTTCCAGTTTCTAGCCACTACAAAAAGGGTGGCCACAAACAGTCTTGCACATGTGGAGTCCTTTCCTTCTTTTATGATTTCTTTGGGATATAAGCCCAATATAAACACTGCTGGGTCAAAGGGTATGCATAGTTTGATAACTTTTTGAGCATAGCTCCAAATTGCTCTCCAGAATGGTTGGATCCGTTCACAGCTCCACCAACAATGCATCAGTGTCCCAGTCTTCCCACATCCCCTCCAACATTCATCGTTATCTTTTCTTGTCATTTTAGCCAATCTGATAGGTGTGTAGTGGTACCTCAGAGTTGTCTTAATTTGCATTTCTCTGATCAATAGTGATTTGGAGCATCAGGTACTTTCTTGATTGTATAAATACTTCTTAGTTTATAAAGAGGATTTTGACAATATTGAATTCAAGTATGTACCAAAGAGAAGATAAAATGAATAGATTAGAAAAAAAAAGAAAGGGGAAAAAGGGAGATATACATATAATTTTAAAACACAACTATTCAGTTTTTCACTAATGTTAAAAAGTGTATAATGCACCTCTTTTTAGTTCTTTTTGTTAGAACCCACCATTTTATCAACACTAGCAATTATAAGAAAAATAAAGGGAAAAATTTTGTTTTAGTATTATAGATTTTTTACATATTAATATTTTAAGATATTTTTATTTGATAGGATCCCCTCACTTCATAGTCTTTAGGAAGAATCATACAGTGAAAGAGAAAAAGAATAATGTAGGAGGAGCAAAGGAACCCTAGATTAATTGTATGTCTACAATACTCAGTTTTATTTTGAATTTAATACTTTTTACTCTCACATTTTCAACATAGTGATTCTGTCTAACCATAACAAAGATAGGGCTCATGCTCTCACCTTTCTACTGCTTTTCTGTTTTTCCCTTTTCTTCTTTCACTGAGTTCTAATCTTATTTTTAATTCCTCCCAAACTAGACTTTAAACTAGGGAAAAAAAAAACACTACTTTTTTTTTTTCTCTTTTCTTTATTTCCTTCTCTCCCATTTGAACCTTTTCATAGAACTATGAAACATAGCAAAATCTTTTAATTATCCTTTGTGCTGTGTCTCCCAGTTTTAATAAAAGTGATTGATCAGAGATATATTTTTGAAGAATAGTTTGAATAAAAAAAATTGAAAAGATTGAGCCGCACAAGCTTTTTACTTTAAATTACTGAGGGTTTATTTGTTTGCTTCTTGGACACAATTTTAAAGTTACTTAATAGTACTCAGAGTACAATGTATAGTAGTCAGGAATGTAGCCGAAAGTGAATACAATGTAATGAAAAAAAAAATCTGTTCCTTAGCTGCTAGATCAATATGATGAATCTTCTCCAAGTAGTTTTTTCCCCTAGGAATACTTGGTGTACCTAGTTTGCTTCAAGGATCATCTTTTGTTTAGTGAACTTTTGTAGTCTTTATTACAAATATACTTATATTCCTGATGTATTCTTTTTGCTACTTAAAAGTTTGATAGATATTATTACCAGATTTACTGATATCACTAAGGTATTTCCCCCCTCTTAAATTGCAATTGCAATTTCAGGCTTCCAAAGTGATTTGGGAACACTTATATGAATGTTTCCTAAACATTGCTTATGGTAGATTATACTGTAATAATCCAATAAAAAATTTTATATGTATTATGTTTTATGACAATTCTAAATGGTATGTATGTGCAATGAGCTTGATAATGTTTCTCAAATGAGAATTTTTTTTTTTTTCTTGAAGGATGGAGTGGTTCTTGTTCATTGCAATGCTGGAGTCTCCAGGTCTGCTGCAATTATAATTGGTTTCCTGATTAGTACTGAAAAAATCACATTTACCAGTGCCTTTTCTTTGGTGAAAAATGCAAGACCTGCTATATGCCCAAATTCTGGATTCATGGAACAACTTCGAGCATATCAACAGTGAAAAAATGGGAATAAGTAATTGGGCATAATAAAATTCAGGAAACAGATGAAGCCAACAGTTTGTGAGATGGCATTTTAACAGATGATGTGGAACTACAACTTCTGAATTGATCTTTTAAAACAAAGTTTAGGATAGAATGGCAGAAACCAAATCCTTTCTTTTTGCTACCCTTAAAGTGGAAACTGAGGTGGCCTAATTATCTTGAGCTTTAGCCTACAAGAATTTTTTAAAAATAATACTGCTTATTCTCCAGCATTTAAAATGTGTGATAGAATGCTTTTTTTGAATTGCCTATGGCAGATATTGATATTACTTGACCGTGTTAACTTCTTTGGAGGAAAATGATAAAAAAAGGACTTGAAATCTGTGTTTGAACATTGAAAGAAAAATGACTCAATTGTGGAATACTTTTGATTGTTTTTTCTATCCTAGCAACTGTTCTAATAGACAGATATGCTGAAATACTGCTTGACTTATACACATATATGGATAAAGAGTTATCATCTAAGAGAGATTTATTTGTCTGCATTTCTTTTCCTATAAAAATAATAGTTCAAATTCCCTGAACGGCATATTTACAACCAAAAGGTTTATTCAGCAATATACACAGCACTTGAATATCCTTTCATTAGAATTCATTACCTTTTAGTTGTTTAGTGTGGGTTTTTGGGGGGTGGTCTTTTACCTGTTTGGTAGCTTTTGTCCCCAATTCCCTTTGCTCCCCTTATTTATCCCTTATATACAGGAACTTACCATATATTCTGATTGATATATTTTACTGTCAATCAGCATCTCTTCTCTTTCTGGGTTCCTTTTATACTTTTACTGAGTCATATTTTACAAAGTTTATGGAAGAATCAGATTTCTGAAAAATATTCCTTAAAAAGGTCTATTTGTCATGAGTAAACCTAAAATTCACATAGATAATAAAACAAAAATGCCCATAATTAATTTCACTTGATATTCTTTATTATATATTATCCACTGTATATAATTCTTTAAGAAAAAAATAAATCAAAATTTAAAACTCAATTAATTTGGACCTAGTTTTTCATGGAGCCTGGATACATTTTTAACCTCATCACTGACTATAGGCTTTCAATAAATTATTTTATTACCTTTGATTTTGTTTCTCTTTTTGGGAAAGAATGATTTCTCATTATTATAAAGCCACCTGGAGATTTCTTTTTTTAGATCTTTAAAACTTAAAAAAAACACAAAAGCATTATTTCTATTAATATATTATTGATAATGATATAAAATATACATCCATAATATTGTCCATGAAATTTATATTAAAAGTTTTTCATTAGTATTTTATAACTGAGAAAATTACTATAAACTACAGGGGAAATTTTTTTGATTCTCTTATACACATGGCACATTTGAGCAAGTGTTCCATAAAACTAAGTTAAAATTTGTATATTGAGCACATCTTTGCAGTTGAGAAGGTGTCATCTATGCTGCTCTGATGAGAAAAGGCTTAAAAAGTGGTAACAGAAATAATTGCTGGAAAAGTTGTCTTCAGAGCTGAAAGTTCTTTTATCACATACTTCTCTTAAGAAGCAGTATAAAATTAACTAACCAAAGTGAACAGTTTGAAAATGACCAATGCAGATGTCCTATTGAATGACAACTTCTCTATGGTGTTCTTTCTAGTGATTTTTGCCAAGGATTCATAGATGTTCTAAATGACCTTTTTTCATAGTATTGACTTCATTGATATGAACATGTTTTCTTTTTTTTCACGGTGCTATAAAATTTAAGTTTATTAAGAATTGGGCATAATGCCCAATATATGTCACAGAACATGTAATTTGGCATGGAATTTGCATCTGAAGTTTTTGTTTTTATCATTCTGGTTTTGTGACACATTACATGAACTTTTCACTTCTTCCTATAGTAAAGATCTTGTCTTGGCCACCAGACCTATTTTAGTTACAAATTGTAGTTTGATCCTTCTTGGAACTGAACCTAAGAGATTAAATCTTTTAAAAAAACAAAACAAAACAAAACTATTTGTTGGTGAGACACCAATAGATCAGATATATGCTTATGGATGATTTCATGCAAAGAAATTAATCTATAGATCTAATCTTGGTGGCATAAAGCTATTTTGAAAAGAAATTCTATTATGATCTCACTATCTAACATTATGAATCAAAAATATATGTAGATAACAAATGCCACAGTTTTGGGAGAGAAAAAAAAAGCCTTATAATATATAAGCCCATCTGTGCAGTTGTGATTTTGGCTGTGTCCCTGAAAATACAACTTAGATCTTTTCCTCTATCATGCTTAATTATTTATAGCTAGACTAAGAAAATAGAAAGTTCACATTTGCTCATAATTATAAGTAGAAAAGAAATAAAATAAAATTTGAAGAGGTAGACTATACATTATCTTAGATTAAAACAATTTTCCCCTTTTAACTTTCAAGTTACTTTTGAATTTTACTTAGGTTTTACGTAATACTTAAAATTTATCCTATGATATGAATAATTTTTGGAGTTTATATGAACATATAAATCTTACTCCCTGCCTATTCCCTATGTATCACTAGATTTGAGGCAGAATATTGACCATGATGATTTAATCACTATGACAACCACACTGAGAGGGAAAAAATATATATATATAATGTTTTAAATCCTTAATGATATATCCCCTTTTTCTTTCTTTTCCCATTAGGAAGTATAAGTATAGTATTTGGAAAATATTCTTCAGGAATTGGGCAACGTACTTTCTTTTTGACTATCATTTCAATGGAAAAAAACTAAAAGTTGGCAAGACAAATATAATGAGTCAGGCATTTCAAATGTGTGAGGAACTCAAAAGGTTCCTAATATTGAAAGGAAGATTTTTGAGTGTGACACAATGAATTTTTCAACTGCGTACCGTCTGGAAGATATACTTAGAACAAGTTACCAAGACTAATGAGTTACAAATAGAAGAACGGATATATGACTGAGCCTAAAAGTTTAATGCCAATCATTACTGGCAGAAAAACAAACAAACAAACAAAAAAAAAAAACCCAAACCTTTAAAAGAGCTCAATGATTGTTTTAGCTACTATTTACCCATTCTGTAAACTTAAGTCAATCTAAGTGGAAGATTTTAGAATTCTTGTTTATAAAAGTAACTATTTCCAAGGTTGAAAATGCACTCTTAAGTTACTATATATGTAGGTGCAGATACAGTAAGAAACCTCAATTTGTGTTTGCTTTGTTTTTTGAATGATTAAAGTTTGCTTCATTTGATTTAGAAAGTCAAAGACATTTATTTTGTATGCATTTTTGTAATTCTGTACTAAAGTATTTTTTTTAAAGTGTGAAAATACTTGATTTTAAAACAATAATTTTTTTTTCCTGTGTCAGTCTTCTGGGTTCTTTGTGAGTTTTTGTTTCAAAATAATTAAAATGCTCTGGTACTCAAGTTAGGGAAGAAAATCTGTTGATCACACAGCTGAATGGTTTTAATTACCAACTACCTTTGAGGATTTAGATAGTCATTATAATTTATCATTCCAAAAAGGTTTGTGTTTCTATTAGTGACAAGGAGTAGGGGAACATAATTGAATGGAAATATAAGTGAATTTTTCTTAGCACCAAAACAACAGTACAAAACTCAATGTTAGAGTTACATTGTAATCTTCAAATATGATAACTCAAAAGTACACCATTCAAAGAGAATACCCTATTTGTATTTGTTAATCTTCTAAAATGACATCTATTGAAAGAAAAAAAATAGGTATTTTTGTTTTTATAGTTTTGTGACCTTATTCTTGAGAGTACCGTTTAGCAGTGTAGACTAAAAACTATCCGTTCTTTTTTTTATCTTGTGTACTTCTCCATATCCTTCCAAAATTTCTTCATGAAGAATTCATCCTGTTTAAATAAAACTTTGACTCCAGAAAAAAAGGGGGGGGGGAATGAACAAAACTAAAAGATATTATCATCGTTTTTTAGAAAAGTTCAACAATTAAAAAAGTGTCCAAGTGAGATGTCAAAAGAACCCAAAAAACAACTCAAAAAAAAAAAAAAAGTACTTAATCTCTTTGCCAAACAGAATGACAGAAATTCTGTCATTACTAGTATCTTATCTCATGAAACAGCAAAAGCAATTGGGGAAAAAAAATAACTTGTAAAAAGTCTGATAGGAAACTTAACTAGCCAAGATTATTCTGAGGAAATTTATTTATTAAACTTAAAGGGGAGACTGGACAATTTTCTTCTTGTGATCTAAATCTCATTCAGGGCAAGTCAAGTCATTGTATATGGTTTCTACATATCAGTATGCAAAGAAATAGCAAGTGGCACTTAGTTGAATCTGAGAAGAGTTGCATTTAATCAAACCATAAATCTGTACTGGGGAAAATATAATTTCAAAGGGACTCAGGGGACAATTTCTAAGATAAAAAAAAGACAAAAAAAAGAAGAAAGGAAAGTATTAAAAAAGAATATATCACAAATGCTATTTTGACCCTGAAAAATGACAGATGAGAAGGCATTATCAACCTATATACCTGTTTACATACTGGTATATATTACAGAATCATTTTACAGATGAAAAAAAACTGAGGCCAAGGTCACAGAGGTAGTAAATGGCAGGGTTGTGATTCAAATTAATATCCTCTGACTCCAAATCTAGCACCCTTTCCACTATACCATGTTGCCTATACTTAAAGACAATAGAAATTTTTCTGGAATAGTTACTCCTCTTCACTGTCATGGAGCAAGCAGCTTCTCTTTATCTTAATAGAGAATCTTTACAAGCAGCTATGGCCAAAAAGAGCATCACCCTTCAACCAAGTATTTGGTAAATATCTCTCAACTTAACATACATTTCACAACCCATCACTATATATCTAAAACCTTTCCAGATTAGTAGAACCTGCCAGAATTTATCCTTTACTGAGTAAGCTTCAAGAGTCAGGAGTCATCTCTAAGACATGATATAGCTATAAAATAGGACTTAAGCATAAGGTCTCTTTTCACACCTTCATGCTTTCTGTTACAAATTTACCCCCCCTAGTCCCCACCCCTTCCCTAGATGGCAGGAAGTCCACTATATGTTAATTATGTTAATGACAAATCAAATATATGTATGCATATTTCCACACTTGTCTTGCTGTGCAAGAAAAATCGTGTCTACAAGAAAAAAAATCTGAGAAAGGAAACACAATACAAGCAAACATTCATAGAGAATATGAAAATGTTATGTTGTGGTCCACATTCAGATCCCTCTCTCTGGGTGTATATGACTTTCTTTACTGACCAAATGGAACTGGTTTGAAACATTTCATTGTTGAAGAGAGCCATGACCATCAGAAGTGATCATCATATAGTCTTGTTGTTGCTGTATATAATGATCTCCTGGTTCTGCTCATTTCACTCAGCATCAGTTCATACCAGTCTCTCCAGGCCTCTCTGAAATCATCCTGCTGGTCATTTCTTATAGAACAATAATATTCCATAATATTCATACACCATAATTTATTCAGCCACTCCCCAATTGATGGGCATCCATTCAGTTTCCAGTTTCTAGCCACTACAAAAAGGGCTGCCACAAACATTCTTGCACATGTGGGTCCCTTTCCTTCCTTTAAGATCTCTGGGATATAAGCCCAATAGAAACACTGCTGGGTCAAAGAGTATGCACAGTTTGATAACTTTTTGAGCATAGTTCCAAATTGCTCTCCAGAATGGTTGGATCCGTTCACAGTTCCACCAACAATGTATCAGTGTCCCAGTTTTCCCATGTCCCCTCCAACATTCATCATTATCTTTTCCTGTCATTTTAGCCAATCTGACAGGTCACACCTTCATGATTTCTTTATGAAAATGGCTCATGCAATGCAATGAATGTATCTTTGATTAAAAAAAAACAACCAAAAAAACCAAAGATAAGTTTTTAAAGCTTTTTCTGTAACAGACTGCCATTTTGCTTTCATGCTTCTGAGAAGCATAGAAAGGGGGAAAAGTTCATGCTATTATTTATTGATATCTTAAAAGCATATCATTCAGGAAAATAAAATTCTGCCTTGAAACTTCTTAAATAATGTATTTCTCATATATGTTAAAATAATAAGAATGTATGATATCCACCTGTGCAGTATTTTTTTTTCCAATGATTCACCAAATTTTAGCAAGAAACCAAACAGGGAAATACATATTTACCCAAGGTTGTTGCCACTATAATGGAAGATGTTTTGTAATTTAAATAGAATATGAATTCCTCATTGATGATAAAAATCTATAAATGTTTTATTCATATATGGCAATGTATTAATTGCATTAAACCTTAAATGTTAGCTTCTTTGGGGAAATCCATTATTATTTTTTATTTTAAGTGAGATAATTAAAAGAGATTGTTTTAATCATACACAATAATGTGATTGAAAAAATGCATAATATTCAGATTCTGATGTGCACCTGGAAGGATAGACTATTGAGTTAGTTCTTCAACATATATATTCCTGGACAGGTGATTGACATTTATAAGTTGGGTCTAGAGGAAATTGAACTGCATTACATTTAGGAAATTCATAATACTTTCAATGCTTCTAAGCTACTCCATTATGCAAAATCTTATTCATCACCATCATGGTATTATAATTCCAAATCACAGAACTCCACAATTTCAGAAGAATCAAAATTTCAGGTGATCCAAATGGCAAAGAAAGACACATGGTACAGGTAAAGAAGCCTCAATATATTGCCAATAACATGTATCTTTGAAGTGGTATAATATATGTCATCATGGAAAACTGCCCTGATAGCTTAGTTCCTAAGGGGAAAATAGAAATTAAAAGATTCCAAAATGAAAATTCCCAGAAACACAGCCATATTCTACAGTTCCTGGGGCAAGGAGAAATTGTTTCAAGTGGCCAGAAAGAAACAATTCAGGTATTGTGGAGCCACAGTCAGGATAGCACACAATCGATTTAGCAGCTTTTACAATGAAGACTTGAAGGCTTGAAATGTGATATTCTGAAAACCAAAGGAGTTAGGGTTATAACCAAAAATTGAGAGAATTGAGGGCATTAGGGTAGAAAATCGATAATTAAGGGAAATGAGTAAACAATACTGACTAGAAGAATACTAGTAGAAAAAGACACAGATTAAATGGTTAGCTGTTGTTTCTTGCCTGTTAAGATATAGTGTCAATTTTTAAAATGTTAGGTATTGATTATATATAGGGGTTTTTGGTGACCCACTTAAAGAAAATATCCATAATTTTAAGTGAGGCTTCTAAGTTGTCGATAAATCTTTGATTTCTTTTATTTCTTGATCTTGAAATATTTTCCTTTTTTCCCTTTGCAATGAACTAGCATTTATTAAGTACCATTGTGTATCAGATCCTGTGCTTTTGCTCTCAAGAAAGTCATTGAATAATAAGATACAGATTTACTTAGTTTGGAAAGCTTGTTAAGTCTTTCATAGAGTTTGTCTACTTCCTTATTATCTGCAACAGATGTTGGGGGTATAAAATGTAATCACTGGGAAAAATGTTCCAGGATTTGTAGTAAGAGGGTCTGGGTGGGTTCAAATCCAAGATGGCTCTTCTACTTACTATTCATCATGCCTGGTGTCACTAAACTTCACTGTCCTCATTTGTAAAATGGACCAAATAGATCTCTCAAGATCCCTTACAGTTCTAAATCTAGCATCCAATAATCCCATTATTTTTATGTGTCCATAATTGTATGATCATAAAGGAGTTACAAACATTGAAAAATGTTTATCTATTTCATGTGTCACTGTGGTTTTATATATATATATATATATATATATATATATATATAAATTCCATCACTTTGTGGTTAACCATGTGTTTTAAGCTCTTTGAATTTAGGTTCAAACACAAGTAAAAGACATGGTCTGTTGCTAGGGTTGTATCTGAAGCTTTTTCAGGTGGTAGAACCTACCAGAGTTGATAGAAACTACCAGAGCTGGCACTATGATGGCCATAGTCTGCAAAAATCTAGGATAGCTTCTGTGCTTCAATGAAGCATTAGAATAAGTCTTTTGTAGACTATATAAATTATAATGTGATAAATAACAAAAAGTCAGATTTAGATAATAAGTACATCTTAAATATGGTAATATAATAATATTCTACCACAGCATCTTGGTATATACATATATATATGTATCTACATACATAACAGAAATTATTATACTTGTAATGTATTGGGTGCTAGTCACTTTGATACACCATCTAATATGTTTCAGAAAGGTTATAATTGCATGACTCAAACTGACAAAATCACAGATCTCTGAAAAATTAAGTTTTATTGATAATATGATTAATTCTTGGGGAATAACAACAAAATTGTGTTCTTTGCTTATTTTTACTTATATTCCTTCTTGATGTCATTTTAGTAGGGATGGATGGCAAGAGGAGGGAATGATTCATTAGTAGTCATCTTTTTAAGGGAAAATTTTGTAAGTTTAATGTTTAGAATTTATGACTCAAAGAGCTCCTATACTCCTATTCCCTGTTCATACTTTCAATTTAACACTTAAATAATATAGTTCAAACAGAGGAAGGATAGTGTAGTTAATAGAATACTTGTCTTAGAGTCATAAAGACCTGGATTAAAAACTTTCCTCTGGCACTTCTAAACTATGTGATACTTCATAAATTGTTTAATCTCTAAATTCTTCAGATGACTCCAAAGGATGTAAATCACTGGCAGAGTGCATCTTTGTTAATAGAAAGTTCTTCATACAGATATAATCACAGATATTTCCTACATATATATATATATATTTTGAATTGAAGTTTTTTATTCTCAAAATATATACAAGGATAATTTTTCAACACTGACCCTTGGAAAACCTTGTGTTCCAATTTCCCCCCTCCTTACCCCCACCTCCTCCCTAGATGGCAAGTAATTCAATATATATTAAACATGGTAAAATATATGTGTTAAATCCAATATAGGCATACATATTTATACAATTATCTTGCTGCACAAGAAAAATAAGATCAAAAAGGAAAAAAATGAGAAAGAAAATAAAATTCAATCAAACTACAACAAAAAGAGTAAAAATGCTATGTTGTGATCCACCCTCAGTTCCCACAGTCCTCTCTCTAGGTGTAGATGGCTCTCTTCATCACAAGATCATTGGAACTGGTCTCAATGATCTCATTTTTGAAAAGAGCCATGTCCATCAGAATTGAATCTTCATACAATCTTATTGCCTCATACAATGATCTCCTGGTTCTGTTTCCTATGTTATTTTGCAAATCAGATTTGTAGCTCTTTTATCCACAAATTATTTCATATATTTATTTCTTATTTTCTCAATTGGATTAAATTTTTTTTTGTTTGAAGTATCAGTGTTTTATACTTCTTTTGTAACTCATAATTCCTAGTACAATCCATTGCACATAGCAAGGAGTCAACAATAGATCCTTGTTCAATTATTTGTTAATAAAAGATCCTGGAGAATCATTGAGTTGATTTAGCTGTTTCAAAGAAAAATAACAAAAACTAGGGCTAAGTTGCTTTAGTAAGAATCATTTATAAAAGTTTTTAGGTAACTAAAACAGTTAATATAAGGATACATGATAATCAAAAATCTTTTGATGCACAGAAGCTGGTCAAAGTAGCTGGAACACAAACTCATAATTGAAGGAGTTGAGGAGTGCTGTTATAACAACATCCAGCCAAATAGGAATGGAAATTTCATGAATGAAATACATTAATCTTACCAAATAATGGTAAAAGTAAGCCAGGCTGAAGGGATAAGTCAAATAGATTGCTTTAACTATGAAAAGTTATATGGTAGGGAAAAATTTTAAAGTCTGTTCCAGAGCCAATAATAATAATAATCTATTATTATTTTTATGTGTGTTGGAAATGGACCAAACCAACAGTACTTTTGAACAAAGGCTACTGCTAAAGTAATAGAACTGATAAAATACAATCTCTTTTAGCAGATGGAGTCAACATTTAGGTAGCAGAACAATTATATTGGAGCCATAAGTGACAGCCCTGTTTCTGGGTCACTGAGTGACTGGCCTATTTAAATCTTTTGCTGTCTTATGTCTGGGTCCTTCACGTTACTATTTCTAGAACTGAGGTGGCTGTGGGTACACCTCTTCTTTATTCTGACAATTCTGGTCAGTTCATGATCTATAGCTATTTACTCCCCCCAACATCTGGATGATGTAACTCCTCCCCTTTTGGTGTCTGGAAGGGAATTTCTGCTTTATTTTCATCTTTCCAGCTTCTATCTTCTAGGTCTGATTATGCAGATTATCTTGGATTGTTTCTTAATGAGTTTTCAAAAACAAAAGGGAAGGGATAGAGCCAGCAAATGCTCTCTGTGCCTATTCTAGGGAAGTAGGAACTGCTGCAAGGCCAAATATTGGTTATGGTTTAAGTCTAAATAACATTTTCTCCAAATTTAACTTGAGTTAGAAACATGTCTTTGTTAGAATATAAAAAATATATCTTTAAAATTTTTCTTGAATATATTTTGCTTGAATATATTTTCAAGGAACTATTGGAGTGGCTTTGAGCCCAGAGTGGTACTGTCAAGAATATAGAGCTTCTATTGGCTAGATTTCATGCTGATAATGTCAAAACAAGATGAAGGCTGGAGATGCCCACCACTTTTATAAAGTACTGGTGCTTAGAAGAAGATTGTGTCAGGTATTTAGTAATTTCACTACTAAGAAGTTACCACTTCTGATAACCTATTTTTTCTTGCTTTCTACGTAGTAAAATAAAAGAATATATGGTACTTGAGGGCAGAGATTGTTTAGTTAGTTTTTGTATTTCTCAGTACCTAACACTATCTTGGCATAGAGGAAATATATAGATCTTAAGATCTTTAGATTTTAGAAGGCTTTTATAGATCTTCCTAGTTTTGATCTAATTCCCATATTCCTACTTCTGCATTACCTCTTAGTCTACCATGTTCCTGAGAAACTCCAGTTCTGACAGTCTGTCATCTATGACAAGCTTGTCATTTATGCTCTTTCTTGGATCTTACTTTGGACTTTGTCCCTTTTTTTTTTTCCAAGTTAAGGTTGTTTTTGTTTCTCCTTAGGTCTTTTGGCCAACTTAATAACCAATATATGTTAGTCAGAAGATAGAGGGGATAGGACAGGGTGATGATGGATAGTTCCTTGGGAAAGCAACAAACATTTATGAAGCTATTACACTGTCCCAGATACACAGAAGATGCTCAGTAAAGATGTGATTTGAATCGAGTTGTGCACATGTGAAGATTATTCCTTGATTATTGACTATATAATTAGAACTGCTGTCATTTTTGATTCTCTGTCGTTAAAAAAACCTGCCAAGTGTAGGGCTGATTTGATATTCTTCCTGAAATACCTACAACTATAACACACTGGAGAATTCCTACCACATACTAACTACATTTAAAAGGAGGGTGCTCAGGGCAGCCATCTCAATTTTTGATCCCTACCCTATACTTCTCTGGATTTTCATCATGCTTCCCCACTTAGCAAGTTCATTACATATAGTAGTAGCTTAATCTTTATTGTCTGACATAGGGTTTATCATCTATCAGTAAATTCTTGGATTCTTTTCTAGAAGATTTTCCCTGCTCTATTCTTGCTTTCTCTCTAAAGTATTATTTATCTACTAGATCCTTCCATATCTACAAAACCCATGTCTCTCCTTTCCTTAAAAAATCCTCACTAGATTCTATTATGCTTCCTAGCAATTGTCCTATAATGAATGACTTCTCAGCTAAACTTTAAAAAGCCATCTACACTTGTTTCCTTCACATCTCAAACTCTGTTTAAACTTTTCAGTCTGGTTTCCATTCTTTTCCTTAAACTGAAACTGCATCCTCCAAAATTACTAATGATCTTTTAATAGATCTAATTATCTTTTCTCAATTATCGTCCTTTTAATCTCTCTACAATATTTGACAATATTAATCTCCTCATCCTTGATAAACTCTCTTCTGTAACACTATGCCTTGGTTTTCCTAAGAGTTTAACTGCTCATTCTTAATCTTTTTTAAAAAAAATTGAATAATCTGTCAGGCCCACTAATAAAAGATACCCTTCAAAAGTCTGCCTTGTACCCTCTTTTTGTTTCTCTCCAGACATTAATCACATCAGTGCCATTGGGTTCAATTATCATCTTGATATATATAGTTTCCAGATTTATATATATATATATATATATATATATCCATAGGAGCTCCAGTCTTATATTAGCAACTATCTATGGGGCAATTTGAACTAAGTATTTTGTAGGAATATCAAATTCAATATGTCAAAATAGAATTGGATCATTCCTCCTAAGTCCTATCTCTCTATTGAACTTTGCTATTTTTGCAGAAGTTACCACCCTTTTGATCACCTAGATTCAAAACGTTGGTTATTATCCTTAATTCTTGAATAGAAGATCCTTGATAGAGACAGGTTTGCTCTTTCTTTGTGTTGTTAATGTTTAGCACAATGCCCATCACTTAATAAATCCTGATTGATTCTGATGGCATCATGGAAATTTAAAATTTAGTAACAATTTTATTAGCTCATACCTAAAAAGAATCTGATCTAAACAATAAAGAAGAAATCATCCAGCTTTTCTTTTTTGTTATTCATATTAATCTTTTCACATAATATAAGTTAGCCTGGTCACATTAAGGAAAATATAACTGAACTCACTTTAAGTTGGAGCTATCATTAAATTTAGTTCAGAGAGATAAGATCAGATGATAGCCACTTTGAAAGACAAATGCTGAAATCCAAGTTGAATTTTTGAAGTGTCATACATTTGTTACTGGGAAGAATTAAATGACAAAATCAATGTACTAAGGAAATAAACCATTCAAGAGTTGCTTATGTTGGTCCAAATGTTAGTCACCCCAAGTATAAGTCACACTTCTAAAATTATTTCTTTGTAAAGAGTGCACGCACAAGCACACACACACATACATACACACACACACACACACACACACACACACAGAATCTTGAAAAATAACACTGGTTGGGGGCCATTGTGAGGTTCTGTGTAAGCCAAATTTTTGGAAAAAATAATATCGTTTCAACTTAGAACAGTACTATATTTTAAGGAAGGAAATAAGGCAGTTATTAGCTGTATAATAATGCAAAATGTTTCATCAGAATCTTATTCTGAAGACTCACTATGGTATGGAGATGTTTCTGGGTATTTGAAGACTATACTGATGAGTCACAAACTGTCATATTACCATAGCCGACATGCCTTTTAACTCCTTATGTCTATTTTCTAAGGATCAGTCTAACTAATGTTCAGAGAAACTCCTCTGTCACAGAATTTTTCCAAACAAAGCAACTCATGAGGACTATTTACTAAGCAGTATAGAAGTTGTAATCTATGTCAGTGAAGAATACCCACATTCATTGAAATCATAGATTTCAGTATTATGGTTAATAAATAATAGTACATTGTGGTTAATATAAATTTATAAATTTTAAGAGGTGACAAAACATCAGCAAATGTAAGGAACTTTTCTTAAATCACACTATTATCCTTGTTTTTGAGATGAGTAAGATGAGTAGTTACCCTGACATTTGTGGTTGAAATTTGACTGATTATATATATTTTCTAGCAATTTGAAAAGGATATTGTATGTCAAAATGATGCCTCAAAAATTGGGGGGATAGTTATGGCATCATTTTATTTCCAAAAGGTCAATGTAAACATTCATCTGAATAAAAGAAAAATAAATTAAGGCGAATCAACTAAGCTGCTCTTTCCTTTGATGTTTTGTTGCCCTCCTGCACTTTACAGTGTGTTCATTAATTGTAGAAAATCCCAGCAATTTCCACTTGTTGTTGTTGCACTGGGGAGGAAGAAAGCATTCTTGAAAATTTCAAATAGAATTTTGTTAGTAAAAGTGTGTTATATTCTAAGAACAATATTTCCTGTATTATAGACCTCTTAGTTGGGAGTGTAGGGTTTTGTGGCAGAGAAGCAGATCAAGTTTGGATCAAGGAGCCAGACTATTAGATGGCCCTGAATATTGCCAATGGAAAAACATTGAAAGTTTCTTAGCAGAGCAGGTAATGTGTATAAGGAAGAATTTTGTGTAAATAAATCTGGAAATGGCATATAGAATAAATTAGGAGCTAGGGAGAGGACCAAGAAACAGGAGGTGAGGACAGGGATTAGGTCACTTCAATAGTCTAAAAGACATGAAGTGATCAGGGGAGTAGGATGAGTACTTTGGTTTGGGGTCAGAAAACCTCAATTTGAATCCTAGTCCAGCCACTTAATAATTGTGACCTTGGACAATTCACTTAAACTTTCTAGGCCTTAGTACCTTAATTTGTAAAATAAATCTAAGATCCTAGGAAAACCAGAGGATTGTGGTAGATGGGTCCCTCACAGCTTTTAGGGACAGCAAAGGTCATCTAATTTAATTCCCTCGTTTTACCTGAGATCTAGAATGGTGACTACAAAGGGAAAGAACCAGAACAGGGTCTTTGGCCTCCTTGATAGTCCCTGCAGGAGACACTCCATCTTTCAATTCTCTTGTATAGTGTGTTCCATGTGTAGAATACTCTGCTTCTTGGTCTCCATGTTCGGGCATCCTGCAAGTCTCAGCCAAAACACCACCATTTACCGGATGTTTCCTGTTTCTATACATTTATTTTCATATAGTCTCTTCCATTAGACTTCAAGTTCTTTGGGTGGGAGGGGAAAGAAGGTGAAGAAAACTGCCCTTTGCCTTTATTTGCATCCCCAGTAATAGGCCTATATCTTAAGGCCGTAGGAGGTCTTTAACGAACACTGGTCGATCTACCAAGAACAACAACAACAAAATCTCATTTTAAATTATACTGGAAGCAGGGAGTAGGAGGGGAGCTGAGAAATAAAAGAAATGCTTTTAAGAAAATGATAATTAAAAAAAATCAAACAGAAAGGTGATAATGGACTTTGTACATCCGGGTAACGCCACGCGCAAAGGACTGCTAGTCCCGCGCGACATTATCAAAGGCCTTAGCCAGCACTGGTCCATGCAAAAAGCCAGAATACCGGCTCCAGGGAGGAGGCCCCTCGTCTCTAAAGGACTCACTAGACAATCGGCCCCGCCTCGGTTCACTCTCCCGCCCCGCCGGATTCGGAAGTGACGCAGTCCCATCAGACCACGCGCCCCTTCCCTCGGGGAGTGTTTCCGCCATTTTTGAAAATCAGGAAAAGCCGGTGTAGGTGCCTCTCGCTGCCGTCATGGCCACCTTTGCTGTGGAGCCCCAGCCGCCTCCAACAGGTGAGTGGAAGATGGAGCGTCTGTTTCAGCCTGACGATCCCATCTACTAGCGGGGCAGGAGAAAGGTCCGGGTTCCCCTTGGCCACTGACGCCGAGAATGCACTCCTTCTACGAGGTATTCTCCGACCTCACTCGCGGCGACCCCTCTCCCGACACTGTGGCAGCTAGGGTCCCCAATAAATACCGTGGCCAGGCCCTGCCGCATCCCAGCTGCCTCCCTGTTCGGCGCGGTCCCCATTCTCCCTGAGAAAGCGTGAGCAGAGCTTTGGATCTCCCTAACCCCCGCCCTGAAAAACCGCAGACCAGGAGACGATTGGCTACAACTGAGCGTGGGTGGAGTTTTGGAATTTATATTAAAGCCGTCTCGGAGGGTTCCCACAGGTGTTTTGGGCTTCTGTTCCACTGATTACGAAGAGAGAGGACCCTTTTTAAAAGAGACATGGCTTCCCTAATCTGGGTTATGTCGTTCAGTCAGCAAGCATTTATTAAATGCTTACTGTGCCATACATACACTGTGCTCAGAGGCTGGGAATATAAAGAAAGGCAAAAATGTGATTCTTGCCTTAAAGGAGCTCACGTCCTAAGATGCTTTGCAGCCAGCAATGTGTATACGAGATAATGTCCCCGAACACTTATTAATCACCTATTCTGTACTAAGTGCAGAGCTAAACCGAGCAGTGGGGTAAGAGGAAGTGTAGTGTTCTTCAGGAACTCACAGACTTAATGAGAGAGAGCATATACATAATGTACAAACATGGCATACGGAACATAATTTAAATGATCAACCAAGCGAAGGCATTAGAATTAAGGGAGATCAGAAAAGCTTTTCTATGAGGAACATGGGATTTTAGCTAGAACTTGAAGGAAGCTAGATAGGTGTAGGAGGTAAGAGTTGAGGAGGGAGTTCGTTCCAGGCATGGGAGACAGCCAGTGAAAATGCCTGGAGTCAGATGGAATGTCTTAGGCAAGGAACAGCAAGGAGGTCAATGTCACTGGACTTTAGACTATGTAGGGAGAGTAATGAGTAATATGCAAGAAGACTGGAAAGGTTGGGAGGCAGGTTATGAATTGCAATTAACATCTAGCAGAGGATTTTATATTTCATCTTGGAGGCGAACCACTAAAGTTTATTTAGTTAGGGAACAATGTGGTCAGAGCTATGCTTTAGGAAGATCAGTTTGGCAACTGAATGGAGTAGAGACTGAGCTTACCAACAGACTCTTGAAAAGGGGCTATAACAGAATGGTGGCATTGTCAGAAAATAGATTTAGAAATGACACCTTGTGACCATGGGAGATTGGGTGGATATAGGAAGTTGGAAGAGAAGGTTAATGGGAAAAGATATGTTTTGGATATGTTGAGTTTGAGATGTCCACAACACAATTGGAGATGCCAGAGAGAGGAATAGGGATACATAGGTCAGTATCATTTGCAAAGAGATATCGCAGTCCATGGAGCAGAAGAGATCACCAAAAGAAATGGTAAAAAAGAGAGAAGAGGGCCAAGAACACTAGAGGACATCCAAGCATGATATGAATTGGATGCAGATGCAGCAAAGGAGAGTGAAAAGCAGTCAAATAGGTAGGAGAAGCAGGATACAGTAGTGTTACAAAAATCTTAAGAAGTTGATCTGTAATGTCAAATGTGTACATAGGGCAATGTACAAGGATGAAGAGTTAAAGAAGGCTATTAGATTTGGCAATTAAGAAATCACTGGTAATTTTACAGAGGACAATTTTAGTTGAATGATGACCTTAGAAGACAAGACTAGAGAATGAAGAAAAGAGGAATGAAAGTGTAGAAATCAATTATAAATATATAGTTTTTTCAAGGAGTTTAACTACAGAAGGGAACAGAGGTATCAGATGATATCTAGGTTTGCTAGATGGATCAATCGAGAATTTTTTTGAAGATGGGGGAAACAAAAGTGTTTGTAGGAAATGTTGAAGTCAGCAGAGTAGGAGTGATTGAAGATGTGAGAGAATGGCCATAAAAGGGAGGATAATTTATGAAGAGAATGGAATGTAATCACTTGTACTTGTGGAAGAGTTTGCATTGGCAAGAAAAGCCACCTCATTATGTGAGACTGGTGAAAGAGAGAGTAGTAGAAGGCAGGCATCTAAGTGCAGTTGAGGAAGGTAAAAGAAGAAGGCTCTTGGAGCTCTTGGCTAATGGCCTCAATTTTTTCAATGAAATGGGAGGTCCTGTTTTCTGCTCAGAGGGTAGGGGAGGAGACATGGAAGGTTTGGGGGATGAAAAGATTTAGAAGACCATTTGCATTGAGTGAAATAATGAGTCATTTTGTTCAGTTATTTCAGTCATGTCCAATTCTTTGTGACTCCTTGTGGAGTTTTGGCAAAGATACTGGAATACTCTGCCATTTTCTTCTCCAGCTCATTTTACAAGTGAGGAAACTGAAACAATAGGATTAGGGACTGGTCCAGGGTCTTAGCTAAACCTAAGAAATGTCTTAGGCCAGATTTGAATTTAGGAACATGAGTATTCTTGACTTCAGGCCTTGCTCTGTATCAATTTACCATCAAGCTTCTCTCTGAGTCAATTAAAGATGTATAAACAGATTGCTTTACCACAGGGAAGGCCCATTTGATATTATGTAAAATAATTTTGTGGTGGATCCAGTCAGAATTTTTTTGTGATGATGATGATGATGATTTTTTTTTTAAAGACTTATTCTATAGCATGTGAGTAGGAGCAGCAGATAGATGGTAGGCAGGCATAATCCAAGGTTATGACTTAGTAGGACAAGATCTGCAGTATGATAGGAGCAAGGGAAGAGGGCAGTACTGTATAGTTGAATTGATTAACCAAAATGTCAAGATAAGAATAGGAGGAAAAATAGCCATTGCAGGCATGAAAAGTTTGGGAAGGAACTGAGGTGTTGACAAATTGCAGGCTACAGCAAAGATGAATCTTAAGAGTTTGGAATTTCAAGGCAGAGGGGGAGGTGGAATGATAACAGATATGTAATAGATAAGGGAATTTTAGAGTTTATGAAAATGGAAGAGGTACATTTGTGAGTGATAGCAAGGTCAAATGTATGATACCATCTTTGTAACTGGGATGAAATAGATAGGATTAAGTCTTGGGAAATGTTGAGGAATTGGGAGTAAGGATGTTTAAGGAGTATATGTTGAAATCCTTGAATATGAGGGCAAGTGTTGAGAAGGAAAGAAAGATTATGAAGCAGACATTGAATTTGTTGAAGAAAGAAGGGTAATACTCAGAAGGATGATAGAATAGGTACTAATTTTGATTGTGTGATATATGATATATATAAGTTGAATTAATCTTAAACCAAAAGAGGTTCCTGAATGATGGTGGTAGAGAAACAGGCAGTGACATTGAGGATCAAGGATTCTAGTTCTTTTACTTTGATAAGTGAGTTAGAAAATAAGTGAAAGTAAATGGGGGAAAAAAAGTGCTGAAATACGTGGCCAGGAAAGCTGTGTGATCAGGAGGAATTCGGGCCTTTGTGAGAGGCAGAAGATGGAAAGCATGGGAAAGGCAAAAAAAAAATTTAGGAAGGAATCAGATTTTTTATCTATTGAATAGATATTCTGTAGAATGTGGCTTCCTGAACTGTGGTTTGTGACCTCTTATGGGATCTTGTTGTGAAATTATGATTTTATCATCTTTAAATATTTGATTTGCATACCTATTTTGTATATTTATATGCCCAAGTTGTGTAAAAATTTCTTGGATGAAAAGGGGTCATGAGAGGAAAAAGTTTTAAGAAGTTCTGCTGGAGCACAGTAGGTAGTTTTTGAGTGAGGAACATCATGGAGGGTGGTTTGAGGGAGTGCATTGGCCATAATTTGAATAGTTTGAATAATGGCAGTCCAGGATTCTGAATCATTGGAATGGGAAGTGTATGGCAGTGGGAGTTTGTTAATCAATGAGGTATATGTTCAGGTCAATTGTTAAGGGTAGTCTTAGATAATTTTTTTGTATAATTCTAATTGTAGCTCCAGCATATTTGAATTGCTTTTTCCTTTTCTTTTTGCAAAATTTTCTCTTTGACATGGGGGTTTCCATATTTGGCAATAATATTCCTATGTGTTTTCCACAAAGGATCTCTTTAAAGAGGTGATCAGTAGGTTTTTTCTATTTCTACTTTCTTCACATGTTCTATCACTCCAGGACAATTTTCTTGGATTTTTTCTTGTGTTATTGTGTCAAGGTTCTTTTTTTGGTCACACTTTCAGGTAGTTCAATTTTTATATATTTTTCTTTTTGATCTGTTTTTCAGATCTGTTGTTTTTCTTATGTTTCTTGATTTGTTCTAATTTTTCATTCTTTATGTTTTGTTATTTCTTGATCTCTTATAACTTCATTGGCTTTCTCTTACCCAGTTCTATTTTTTTTTTCTCAGAGTTGTTTTTGTCGTTAAGACTTTATTTCCTTTTCTAGTTGGTCAGCTTTTTTTTTTTTAATAATCTTGTTTTTCTTGGATAATTTTTATTTATTCAAACTTTTTCCTCAGTATCTCATTTGATTTAAATTTAATTTAAATCCCTCAACAGGGAGCTATATAACATTACTCTTTGGAGTAGAAGTAGCTTTTTTAATTTTAGTGTTCTCTGGGATCTTCATGTCTTCTTGGATTGTAGTAGGAGGACCCAAGTCTTGATTTTTCAGTCTTTGTTCATTCTGAGGTGCAAATCCATTCTGTTTGTGGGGGAAATCTGGAGAGCTTGAAATTTATAAACCTAATAGGCCATTTTCTCAGAATCCTCTCTTCTATCCATTCTTCTTGAACCATCATTTATAACTTCCCTCAAAGAATCATAATTGTTTATTTAAATAAATTTCAAGATGCAAAATGTACCATGGCTAAATTAGCTTGTGTGTAATAATGTCCTTTTGGCAGCTGACTAAAGCCTATGCTGCTCTTCTCAGAATACTGTATATCTTAGAGATGAGACCTTTATCAGAACCCTCCCTCCTTATTTCTTTATAGACTTTGGAGGGTGCTATACTCTTCATGGTATATAATGTAATATTGCCTATTTAGCCCATTTCCTGATGTAAGTTTTCTGAACTATGAGCCCTTCTCCCTCTTCCCTCCTCTAATCCCTCTGTGACTATTCTTCCTCTGCACCTCATTTGTATAAATCTTTTTTTTTTGAACTGCCAAATTACTGATGTCAGTCTTAAACATATGGTATATATTTCCATATGAAAAACAATTTGTCCACGTCAGTTACTTGAATTAATTTTTGATATTGACTCTTATGTTAAATTTTCTATTGAGTTCAAGTTTGGTTGGAAAAAAAGCCTGTCAAATCTTCAAATTTGTTGAATGTCCATTTTTTCTTTCAATATTATAGATAATTTTGCTGGATATATGTTTGGCTGCAGACCTAGTTCTTTTGATTGCTGATATATTTGATTCAAGGACTTGTGATCTTTTATTGTGGTTTCTGATGAGTTCTGTATAATTCTAATTGTAACTTGAGCATATTTGAATTTTTTTTTTCTTGTTTCTTGCAGAATTTTCTCTTAGACCCTGGGGTTTTGAAATTTGGCAATAATATTCCTATGTGTTTTCCACAAAGAATCTCTCTGAGATAGTTTAATTGGTGGATTTTTTCTATTTCTACTGTGTCCTCTTGTTCTATCACTCCAGGACAGTTTTCTTGGATTATTTCTTGTATAAGAAGATTCTATTTTTGATCACAGCTTTTAGGTAGTTCAATTATTCTTACATTTTCTCCTCTTGATCTGTTTTCCAGTTCTTACATGTTTCCCATTTTATGTTTTTTCATTCATTATATCCTATTTTGTTATTTCTTAGTAGTTTTCAAAGAGTTATTTTTGTCTTTTAAGATTCTATCTCCTTTTCTAGTTACTCAACCTTTTTTTATTTTCATAATCTAGTTTTTCTTGAATGGTCTTATTTTTTATTTATTTTTTTAGTTTTTCCTCAGTGTCTCTCTTGATTTTAAATTCTTTTTAAAATTCTTCTATAAATTCTTTCTGGGCAGGGAACCATTTAATATTACTCTTTAGAGTAGAAGAAGCTTGTTAAATTTCATTATTCTTCTGTGAAGATGAACCCAGTTCTTCCCAGTTTCCATAGTAAATTTCTATGGTTGGGTTCTTTATTCTTTGCCAGTTCCCTCCTTCTCTTCCCTTCCCTTCCCTCCCCTCCCCTCCCTTACCTCCTTCCCTTCCTCTTCCTTTCTCCTCTCTTCCCTCCCTTCTTTCCTTCCTCCCTCCCTTCCTCCCTTCTTTCCTTCCTCCCTCCCTTCCTTCCTTCCTCCCTTCTTCCCTTCTTTTCTCCCTCCCTCCTTTCTTCCCT
>JAJPUD010002359.1:263563-327860 GCA_023553655.1 Myrmecobius fasciatus
CCTTCCTCCCTTCTTCCCTTCTTTTCTCCCTCCCTCCTTTCTTCCCTTCCTCCCTTCCTCCCTTCCTCCCTTCCTTCTTTTCTCCCTCCCTCCCTTCTTCTCTCCCTTCCTCCTTTCCTTCCTCCCTCCTCTACTCATGGGGGTGAGGGGATGGTGCCTCTAGCTTCACTTCAGCTCTCCCTTCTGATCTGGAACTCTAAACCAAGAGTCTCCCCCCTCCAAGTTTCAGCAGACAACAATA
The DNA here is from genome assembly GCA_023553655.1 of Myrmecobius fasciatus. Classification (NCBI taxonomy): domain Eukaryota; kingdom Metazoa; phylum Chordata; class Mammalia; order Dasyuromorphia; family Myrmecobiidae; genus Myrmecobius; species Myrmecobius fasciatus. Next base: position 263,805 of record JAJPUD010002359.1, read on the forward strand.
TCCCTGCCCTATTGGTTCTTCACTCACTGGGTATGCTGGTTCTTTCTTACCCAGTTCTTTATCTCTGCAGCACAGTTGGGCCAAGTGTTCCTAATCAGTTGAGGTTCACTCAGTTTTGGGGACTCAAGAGTCCTCCTACCCCAACTCCACATTCAATCTGGAAGGTGAAAGTTTCTGTGGTTTTTGTTGAGGCTCCAGCCAAACCCAACAAGCCCCAGGGTTCCCCAGTTGTTTCTGGGAAGCTAGCCTAGAAGTGTTTGTACTTCACTCTGGTTAATCCTTGACCTGGAGTCTTTAGCTCTTTTTGGGTTGTATTCAGAAGACCCTTCCCCAAGTCTTGATTTTTTTTTTTTCCTAGTCTGTGATCACCTTGAGGTTCAAATTCGTACTGTTTGTGAGGGAATTCTGGAGAGCTTTAAATTTACTGATCTACTCACCATCTTCCCACAATGCTTCCCTTTCCCCCTTTTTCTATAATTGCCACTGAGTTGATAGAAGGATGTAACAACCAAGGCCCATTTTTTTTTTTTTTCCTTTCCTTTCATGAATGTGTGCTTGGCTAAAAAAATTGATCACTAATTCATCACCAGGTTGGTTAGCCTTCTAGTGAGGAGCTGTTTATCATTATAGAAATGTACTTGGCACAAATGTGAAGTCTTTTCCAGTGTGGTAGAAATTGCTAGAACATGGGCTCTAGGGACATAGCTCTTATAGATGAACTTTATTTAGTATCATCTTCCCAGTAATCAGGCCTCCATCTCACTTGTTTAATGCATAACCTCTTTTTATTTTCCCCACTTTCATTAAAGGGTCATATTTTTTTTTTCTGATCTATTTTTAAAAACATTAATTAAAAAAAAAACTTGTAAGTTCCAAAATTTCTCCCTCCCTCCAGCTCCTTCCTTTGCCATTAAGCTCCTTGAAGGCAAGAACTATCTTATCTTATATTGTATTCTCAGAGTTTAGTACATTATTTTTTTCCTTGTCTGGGCAATTGGGGTTAAGTGACTTGCCCAAGGTCACACAGCTAGGAAGTGTTAAATGTCTGAGACCAGATTTGAACTCAGGTCTTCCTGAATTCAGGGCTGGTGCTCTATCCACTGCGCCATCTAGCTGCCCCTACATAATTCTTTTTAGATATGCCTGCACATGTGTGTATATGTAGGTATTAATATCTTCATGCCATTATGAGGCATTAGAGGAAAAATTTAGGACAGCAAGAACACAGCTTTACTACAAACTTGTCTCTATAATTCTTGAAAGTCATATTTCTTTATATATGTTTGTATGAGTGTATATTTTGTGGGTGTATGATAATGTCATATGTATACATGGTACTTTTTAAACCAAACCATATATATTTATTGCTCTTAACATTTTGGGAGCTGAAAAATCTCAAACCTTATTTTCATTGATGCAAAAATTAGTTCTTTTTTCAAATACCTTTTGCTGTTCTTAGTATTACTGACTTGTCTCTTTAATTAGATAAATCTATCTAAAGGACAATATTTAGGTTAGTAGTGAGTTGTCCCTTAACTCTTTATGTAATATTATTCATTCAACAAACATTTTAAGTATCAATAGTGAGTAAGACAGGAAAAGAAAGGAAGGGGGGGTGTCTTTTATTAGGATAGAAAGTTACAAAAATTGATTTCATTATTTTAAAGCTTTTTTACCTTTTCTATAATTTTGCCAAAATTATACTATTTTATTCTGTTTTAGGGAAGAAAATGGTTGCAGTTGAACATGTACACCATTAAAATATTGGCGAAGAATTGACACTTGTTTTTAATTTGTTTTGTGTTTATCTTGCTGTATGACATATTGATGAAAACAATCACTATGCACATATAAAGAGGTATTTTATGTGTTTGGGGGAAGTGGTAGGGTTTGACTAGAAGAAATATCAGATTTGCTAGGAGTTTGTATGTTAATGTTAATTATTATATCATTCCTATTAAGATTGTTGTAATATGTAGAATGCTGACTCTTACAGCAGAAACAAAACAATTTTTATATCCTAGTTCTATTAGATATTTAAATACTATTTTTTATTTAGTAAGGGAATGTTTCCCTAGATTCAGGATACATCAGACTTTGAAGTTATCAGTAGTTCAATTGCACATGTTTTATAAACAAAGCTTAAATTTTTCATATAATTTAAAAAGTAAATATTTATTCAAAACTTTGGTTAAATTCTCAAAAAGTCTTAGATCAATTGTGGGAGTGACTGGATATATTTTGTTAATTTTGTTTTTATGTAACATTTAGGAGCTGAACCAATGATGCTGGGTTCACCTACTTCTCCAAAGCCAGGAGTGAATGCACAGTTCTTACCTGGCTTTTTAATGGGAGATTTGCCAGCTCCAGTGACTCCACAACCTCGATCTTTCAGTGGCCCTTGTGTGGGGATTATGGAAATGAGATCTCCTTTACTTTCAGGTTGGTAATTTAACCCAATTTTAAGAATAATTATAATGTGCTTGCCATAGTTTTAAAAAATCATATTTATAAGAAGCATTTTAATAATATTAAACACAGGGGCAGCTAGATGGCACAGTGGATAGAGCCTCAGCCCTGAAGTCAGGAGGACCTGAGTTCAAATGTGGTCTCAGACACTTAACACTTGCTGTGTGACCCTGGGCAAGTTACTTAACTCCAATTGCTGCAGGGGAAAAATATATATATTAAAGACATTGTCTAATATAATCCCCAATTCAACTAATGATGTTGTAAAGCCCAGGTATAGTGATCTCCTTAAATCTACATAGCTAGTACAGAGTAAAGCTGATCCTGTTTTGCTAGAATCTGGCCTCTAAAGCCACATAATTAAATTAATTAATTAATTACTTTTGCTTTCAAGATGCAACTTTATTTTATTTTTTTTTTCATTTTTTTTATTAAAGCTTTTTATTTGTATAACATATGTATGGGTAGTTCCCCAGCATTGATCTTTACAAAGCTTTCCATTACAAATTTTACCCCCAGTCCCCTCCCCTCCCCTAGATGGCAGGAAGTCCACTACATGTTAATAATGTTGAAATACTTGACAGGTTATGCAAGAAAAATCTACAAGAAAAAAAAGAAAATCAGAGAAAGGCAATACAATGCAAGCAAACATCAATAGAGATCATGAAAATGTTACGTTGTGGTCCATATTTCATATCCCTCTCTCTGGGTGTATATGGTTTTCTTCAGTGAACAATTGGAACTGGTTTGAGACAATTCTTTGTTGCAGAGAGCCATGTCCATCAGAATTGATCATCATGTAATACTGTTGTTGCTGTGTATGATGATCTCCTGATTCTGCTCACCTCACTCAGCATCAGTTCATGCAAGTCTCTCCAGGCCTCTCTGAAATCGTCCTGCTGGTCGTTTCTTACAGAGCAATAATATTCCATAACATTCATATACAATAATTTATTCAGCCACTCTCCAATTGATGGGCATCTCTTCAGTTTCCAGTTTCTAGCCACTACAAAAAGGGCTGCCACAAACATTCTTGCACATGTGGGTCCCTTTCCCTCCTCTAATCTAAAGCCATATAATTTAAAAAATAAACATTTATTCAAAACTTTGGTTAAATTCTGACCATATCTTGCCGGGAAAAGACTACAACTGTGGATGGGGAGTGCTGAGTAACTTCCCTTAACAAATACTTAACAAGTACTTGAGAGATTAGGGTGATTTGTCCAGGGCTAATATGGATATATCATAGGTGGGATAGTGATCCTGATGTGCCTCCTTCCAAGGCTTTATGCAACACTGCATTGTGTCATTCTGCTTTTTTACAAACTGTATTATAGTTGGATTTTTCCTTTTTCCATCCTAAACCTTCATTACTTTTTTTTAAAAGATTATTTTTAATTCTAAATCCCGAGACTTACTAATTGTGGAGATAAAACTTAATGCTGAATTATGACAAGCACAAACTACAGTAATGGAACAAATCACTCATTAAAAATGTACATAAATAACATCAGTTGAATGTCAGTTTAAATGTCTTGGTTTAATATCTGAGAATGGAAATATCAAGCAAAAATAAGTATAATTTGAACATCTGCTGATGAGCATTGCATTTCTAAGCAGAGTTAATCTCACATTGGATATTGGTGAAATAAGCTATTCTACAAACTTATGGTGATGACATTTATGAAAGAGTTCACAGTTTTAGGTATAGTACTTTCTATTTAAATGTAGCATGAGGTGAGCAAATCCTTTAAAGAAAATAATTTATGTATTTCTGTGGAATATGATATTTCAAAAATGTTGCCTTGTGAGCTGATAAATTTCCTTTAGACCTGTTGCAGTTTTAATTTGCAGAGATATACATTTTATGTGCTATTTAAATAGTACCTTATAGAATTCGGGTTAAGTACTTGGTCATAGACTATATGTAGGTCAGTGTTGAGTAAAAATTCTGTTAAAAAATCTCATTTAATTAATTTTCAGTAACTTATGACAACCCACACATTATTGAAACCTCAATGGGGTTGTGTTATAGAAAGAATATGTGTACTTAACAATTCTTGTCATACCATTTCTTATTTAAATTTATTGTAGGTGGATCTCCCCCTCAACCAGTTGTACCATCTCATAAAGATAAAAGTGGTGCTCCACCAGTTAGAAGTATCTATGATGAAATCTCCAGCCCAGGACTTGGGTCAACACCTTTAACTTCAAGAAGACAGGTGGGTAGTATTAACATTGAGTGATTAATGCTATTAAGGATTGAGTGTAATGATTCTGAAACATGAATATATTAGCTAAAAAATTCTTAATACAATCAAGAGTTATTTGAAAGGCATATTTTTATATAAATATTGTAAAGCTTTTAAAATAACTTCTTGCATTTTGCTTAAGTGAAACAATGCTAAACCTCTTAGGTATTCAACAAATACAAATGAATTTTCTTTATCTAATGATAATCTACTGTTGTATGCTATATCACTTGAATTGTTACTAATTTAACAAATCATTTCCTTGCCTACTATATGGAAAACATTGTGTTCAGGTTCAGGTCAGCAGAATACACAGAATCCCTTTTCTCAAGATGCTTATATCTGCTCCCATGGATTTAATTATCATTTATATTCAGAAAATTCTCAGATCTCTTTGTCTAGCTCTAAACTCTCAGTTTAGACCTTCAGTCTTGCATTTTTAGCTGCCTCTGGAATTATTTAGAATTTGATATCCCTGTAGAAATCTTAAATGCAAGATGTTCAAAATTGAATTATCTTTATCATTATCTTTTCCTACAAAGCTTTCTTTCTTCCTAATTTCTTTATTACTGATGAAGGCCTGGTCACCCCGTGTTAGATGTCTTCCTATCTAATCAGTTGTCAAGTCCTATTGATTGTGTTTTCACAACATTGTGCATATTTACTCCCTTTTCTTTTCTGATGTCAGCCATATCATTCCACACTTGTAGTATTAAAAGTCAGTTAGCTGGGCTCCCTACCTCAAGTCTCTCCCCACTTCTCTGAAAAATGATCTTCACTAAAGCACAAATCTAACTGTTTTATTGTCCTATTTATTCAATTCCAGTGGTTCTTTTATATTATTAAATATGTGATCCTCTGTTTGGTTTTTAAAGTCCTTTATAATCTGTCCCCTTCCTATCTTTCTATACTTTCTTACACTCATTCTCCTCCATTTATTTCTCAAACAGGACAGGACAGTCTATCTTCCTAATTGACTCTATTCCATAACGCTTATGTTTTCCTCATCTCTTACCTTCCCTGAAGTTTTACTTTTACAAAAAATCTTCCTGGTCCTCCTTAATTCTAGTAACTTTTCTCTGAGATTATCTCTAATTTTTCCTGTATTAATTTTGTGTGTCCATAGTTTCGATGCTAAGTCTTCTTATTAGATTGTGAGCTCCTTGAAGTCAGGGACTAGTTTTGTTTTTCTTTGTATCCTCAGAGATTAGCACAATGCCTGGCATATGCATAGTAAGCCCTTAACAATTTCTTATTGACTTGACTTACTCTCCTTAGGAGAGGTAGTAGCTATATACATCATTGGATCATATATCTAAAATTGGAAGGGCCATCAAGTCTAACACCTTCATTTTGAAGATAAGAATACTGAGGTCCAGGGAAGGAAAGTCAGTTTTTCCAAGATTATACAACAAGAAGCATGAAAGTTTGGATTTGAATTTGCATCCTTTGAATCCAGAATCAGTGCTCTTGTCATTGTGTCATAGTGTCTCAAGAAATACAATTCAGAAGTATAAAGTATTTGGAGACTTCCACCATGGTATTGTGTAAAGAATGCTAGACTTTGACAAAGCAGAGATTTCTTTTGTATGACACTGGGCAAGTCATTTCACCTGTATGAACCTTAATTTTCTTATCTTTAAGGTGGGGATAATAATACAGTACCCAGTGTATAGGATTATTTTGGCAGCATTTTATAAATTTTAAAATGCTCTATAGAGTATGTTAATTTTTTTTTCAATTAATATTCAGTTTCTCTCTCTTCTTTCCCCACTCTCTGAAGGGGAAATAAAAAAATAACAAATATATATATTTAGTTAATATATAGTTAAGCAAAAGAAATTCCCATATTGTCCATGTTTTCATGTTCTGTAATCTTTAGTTTATTATTTCTCTGTCAGGAAGTGAGTATAAACTTCATCAGTTCCCTGGAATTGTAGATATCTTTTTATTGATCCGAGATCTTAGTGCTTAACAGATTGCCTGGCATATAGTAGGTGCTTAATAAATATTTAATGATTAATTAACTGTCTTACAGTTGTTTATCTTTCAAAAGCTGTTATCTCAATTGTTTTTTTCCTAATTATTTTGCACAGCACCAGTTCATAAAAGTCTTCCTAGGTTTCTATGAAATGATTTCTTCAGTAATTTCTTATATAACAGTAGCATCTCATTATATTCATCTACCATAATTTGTTCAACCATTCCCTAGTTTATTGATAACTTGTTAAAGTTTTGTGAGAACAAAGAAAGCTACTATGAATATTTTTGTATATATGAGTCCTTTTTTATCTTTCTTTGATCTCTGGGGTATAGGTCTAGTAGCTAGGCAAAAAGATTTTGCACAGCTTAGCAATGTTTTGTGATAGTTTAGTGAGTTAGTTTCAAATTGATTTCTAGAATACCTGGACCAATTTACAATCCATTAATAATGAATTAGTCCGCATATCTTGTATTTTCTCCAGTAATTGTCATTTTCCTTTTTTCATCATCATTGTCAGTCTACTGGATGTGAGAGGGCACTTTGGAATTTATATCTCTTACTTATTAGTGACATGGGAGCATCTTGTCATTTGGTTGTTAATTAATATTTCTTCCTCTGAATATTGCCTATTCATATTCTTTGACTAGTTAACTATTGGGGAACGATTCTTATAGGATCACTTATAGGCGATCTCTGATCAGATCCCTTCACATTTTTAGATTCTGTGCTGCTTTCACTGGATGTACTTCAGTTATGTTCCAGTTGTGTCTGATGCCTAAAGGAAGACTCAAAAGATATTCAAATATAGAAGTGGACAGTATAATTTCTTGGTAGCATCCTATAAAGAATTCAGCTTGAATCTTTTTAATTGGCTCTTAGTTTGAGCCTGTCTCTTATTTTATTCTGACTTGGAAAACATTTGTTTCATTTCTGCATAGACAAATTAAATATCTCTACAAGAGAGCATAAGGTAGGTGTGTATCTTTTCCCAGGAATACTAGCCTAATTTACTGAGTTGAGCTGCATTCCTGGGGATTGCATTCTGCCAAATTTTGATTTGTGAGTTACAGTTTGACTTTGCAGAGTTTATCTGGACTTAGTTTCATATTATTAGTTCATCATATCTTTATATTAATTAAGGATTACAGTACTTAAGTCTTTAGTCAACTAGATGGAAACTGGCTCTCTCAAGGGAAGGAAATGTCTTCAGAAAAGTTTTACTACTACTTTCTTGTTTCTATTTCTATTAAGTATGGATGGAATGCTGATATTTGATATCAGCTTGCAAAATTATTTTGTATTCAGTTCTTTGTGTATTTGTTTCCCTCCAATACAACATTAGTATTTTGAGGGTAGGGACTTTCACTTTTTTCTTGTTGAATGAATGGGTCATTGAAAGAAAGGGAAAAACAAGGAAAAAAAAGAAAGAATGATTACTATTCCTCCAGAATATTATCCATCTGGGACCAATTAATTATTTAGATGTACCACTGAGTCCTTTTTTATAAATTTGTTATTTTGTGAGCACTTCAGTAATCAGTCTACTAAGGAAATTATTTTCATAAAGATTTTATAAAGGTATAAAAGTAAGCACATGGACTAGTTTTTAACTAATAGCTTGTCATTTTTGGCAGTATGTCTTTAATTTTTTCATTCTTTCCACTCTTTGAGAGAACTTGAACGTTTTCAAATTTGAATAATATTCAGTATCTTGTTTCTTTGAAGTCCTCATGCTAGTTTGACTTCAAGAACTTAGGTGCTGAGAATCAAATGGGTTGTTTCTCCCACTGTCATCATTTATGAGAGTAGATATAGAAATGCTGATAAATTTGTTGGATTTCTGTTTTATTTGTTTACTTTTGCCAGTTTGATATCTAAATGTCCTTAGGGTTATGTGGCCCAGATGGGACATGCTTTCTGGGGTAATTTTTATTTTTAATTTTTATGATTTTAAGAGGTGATAATGTTTATAGCCTTCTACCATCTTCTGAAGTGTTTCACTAATGAGTTTGTATTCTAAGCCCATGTCACCTATCTTTTTTGCCATTCTTTTGCTTATCAAGACAAAGAGTTTGCTGGCTAAGACAGTTTCTGGGCTCTTTTGGCCTTGTTACATTAATTAAACATTTATAGGACATAGTGATAATTGTTTGATATTTTCCATTTCTATTTTTTAGTATGTGCTTATTTGGAAAGGTTAGGTTAAAACTAATAATTTACAATGTTTTCTTATTTAATTTAATGCTAATGTTTGAACTTTGCTCAAATTAGCTTATGGTTAGACTATAGACAGACCAATGACTGGAACTGGTAACCAGGTTTTTCCTTTCAGCATAGTCAGTTTAATGTCTATAATGTTCAGTGCTTGCTATTTACTGTGTCTCATGATTCTCTCCTGGAGGAGGATATTCGTGATATACTAAATATTCTGAGTTATCTTTTTATAGGCTTGTAATATAAATACTACCTTTCTGAAGTAAAATATTCAGAACTTGTTTTAGATTATGAAAAAACCTTTTCTGTCCCTTAACTTACCTACTTCTCTTTTAATGTAGCCCAACATTTCAGTAATGCAGAGTCCCTTGGTTGGAGTTATGCCAGGTTCTCCAGGAGCAGGTAAATATATCTTCCTTACCATAAAAGGTTGATTTTATTCCTTGAATTAAAGAATAGTGATGTTACCATATTTTTTTTCTTTTACTTTCCAAACTTTGTTCATATTTTACAAATAAGTGTTCCTTTTTAGCTTAGTACAAAAGAATATGGACCTTTTTAGGTAATTTCCTTTTGGCCTATGTTTGTATATATGATGAAACCTGTATTTATTTGACACAAAATATTTTATTTTATTTTTGGAATTGAAATTCTTTTTTACCTGTATAAGCAAAGGTAAACAGCAACTTTTGGTTACTTAGTATGAATACATATAGGTAGATAGATAGATATGGGTATACATCATATAAAACATACTTTTTTAGGGGGTTTCAAAAAATTAGTTCATGGAGATTGTTGATCTTACAACTAATCTTCAGATTTTTGAGGTAGACTAATGGGGACTGCATAAGAATTTGAAAGAAGCCTGGTTTAACAAAAGGTCTTAAACCCAAAGGTTTAAGCATTAATTTGAGCATTAAAGATTTCAGGGAATGTTAAGAGAATGGAGAATAGGGTAGTATGTTTTAAAGATACATGGGTTTGGATTTGGGGGATTTTTGATAGAAATTCTTTTATTACCTATATGGCCTTGGTCATACTTTTTTGAACCTTAGTGTCCTTATTTATAAAATTATGGGATTGGATTTGATAATCTGAAATGTTCCTTCTAGTAGTGGGAGGTACCTGGGGAAAGGATTGGGCATCCTCTACCTGGTAAGCATATACATTTCTAAGGATCATAGAGAGTAGGTAATTGATGTCAGTTGTTGGGCGTGTGTGTGTATGTGTGTGTGTGTGTGTGTGTGTGTGTGTGTGTGTGTGTGTGAGACTAGGTAGAGTAGGACTGGACAAGATATTTAGCAGAGCTTGAAGCTATTACTGGGAGGTTTGGATTGGAGTTAGGGTAAAATCATCTTAGGATCTGGGATAGAATGAAGATGAAATGTATCACTCTACATTGGGCTGGTAAATTTAGTGGAGAAGCAGATAAGATCTCTTATGATCCTATGACCCTGTTAAGGGTTTGAAGTTTGAAACAGGCTCAGCAGCTTATTAGGATGTAGTTCAGATGTTACTCTAAAAATATATTAGATTTAAAATAAACTCAGTTCTCTATTTCCAATTAGATGTGAAAATATTTTTTTCTTTTAATGGAATTCAAGGCACATGTGGAAATTCAAAATCAAAATCATTAAAAGTAAACTAATGCTGAGAGATTCTTTCCAGCACAGTAGCTTGTCTAGAATCTCTTAGCAGAACTAACTTATCTCTGAAAACATTAGAACTTTGATAAAATATACAAAGCTAAGTCAGCCACTTGGACCAACTGCTACTTCAGTTATCACCTTATTCATAAGACTTTCTCTCCCTCCCCAAATTGTGAGAAAAACATAAAGGAATAGGTGAAGAAGAATGGTTTAAATGGTTTAAAAAGAGGAAATATACATAATACATTTTGGCTTAGGAAGGGGAATATATTGAACGGAGAGAAGTTTGGAAGAGCTAAGGAACTAGAATCTTAAGGAGTAGATGAATTGATAATAGATTTAGAGATACAAGCTTTCCCATCCCCTCTAAATTAGTACAAGTAAATGAAAAATCTTCCATGTAATTTATTAAGTTTGATTAGAAGGTGTGAAAAGTAGACATTGGATGTCACTTTAAGGTCATATTCATCACTATTTTATGGATTCCATTTTGACATAGTAGTGGTTGTATATTATAATTGAAATTGAAAATTGTTTTTAATCTTATTTCAGCTACAGTAGAATTTGTTATTTTTGCTGAGGAATATTTTCTGGATAAGAAAGTCTTTGGAATAATTTAGAGATTATTTAACCCTTAGCCACAGGTAGCTAGAGGCTTTAGTGAGAGATAAAAAGTGGTTATTTGCCTTCTAACCTGTAGAACTTTTTTGCCCTCTCTGAGACACTTTTCTTAGATGCTAGTTTGTTTACTTTTAATTTTTACTATTCCTGCTGCTTCTAAACTTTAGTATTGCTTCAATAGACCATTTGGATTCTCATCACTGTTGGATTCTTTTCCTGGTAATCTGATTAAAAAAAGTTTTATTGATGCTTTTAAAAAAAAACAGACTTCTCACCCCAATAGAACTCTCTCTCTTAAAAAATACAACTGAGCAAAACAAAATTCAGATTAACATATTTACCACATTTGATAGCGTAAGCTTTATTCTCTGTAGTCTCATGTCTCTCCTCTCCTCAAGAGATATTTCATCAGCAGTTTTCTGAAGTCAGGATTATAGCTGAAAAAAAAATCTAGAGGTTTTGACAAACTACAATCTTAATCTAATTTAGCAGTATGATGGGACAATTTAAAAAAAAAAAAAGGTGTGTGATCTTTTTGGCCTGCTTTAACAGCACTGTAACGTCGAGAAAAAAATCTGATAGGTTCTATATACTGTGTCCTAGTCAGACCACATCTGGAATATTATCGGTTTTGGGTACCATAAAGAATAATATTCATAAACTGGGGTGCTAAAGAACTTTAAGTTACTGCTATTTGAGAAATGATTGAAGGGACTTGTATATTTTTTGGGGGGAGGAGAGCCTGAGAGGACATGATAGTCTTCATTTGAAGGTCTGTCATGTAGAAAGGGGGAATAGACTAATTCTCTTCTACTCCAGAAGAAAGAAGCAGAACAAAGGGTGGAAGATGCAGAGAGAAAATTTTAGGCTTGTTTTAAGGAGACAATTCCCAACAGTTAGAATTGGTCCAAAATATCATAAGTTGTCTTTAAACAGAGGTTAACTGGTCACTTTTTGGGTATGTTATAGTGTGTATTTTTTTCCTGAATGACTTGGATTAGTTATGTTGTTTCTGAATCTCCTTTGTTGATTTCATTGATCTATCTCTATTCTTTAACCAGTACCAGATGGTTTGTTGACTCTCTGGAAGTACTTTTCTCTCTTTCATTCTTTTCATTACTTCCCTTGATATTCTAGATCTTTTTTTTTTTTTGCTTTTTGCTGAGGCAATTGGGGTTAAGTGACTTGCCCAGGGTCACACAGCTAGGAAGTGTCTGAGACCAGATTTGAACTCAGGTCCTCCTGACTTCAGGGCTGGTGCTCTAACCACTGCGCCACCTAGCTGCCCCGATCTTTTGTTTTTTTCAAATGAATTTTGTTATTATTTTATAAGGCTCTGTAAAGTATCCTTATGGTAGTTTGATTAGTAGAGCAATAAAAGTATAGGTTAATTTTGGTAGTATTGTCATTTTTATTATATTGGAATGACCTAGCAATGAGTACCAACCATTCCTTCAGTTGTTTGTTATTCTTTATCTCTTTAAGGAGTACTAAATAATTTAATTCATACAAGTCTTTAGTGTGCTTTAGGAAATTAGTCACGGATATGCATAGGTAGGGATTTCTCTTTCTATTATTGCTTCTTGTTTTTTGTTATTATTTAGAAGTGCTGTTGATTTTTGATGATTTTGTAGCCTGTAACTGCTGAAGCAATTGTCTTGTTTCTTTGCTGATTCCCTAGTGTTGTCTGAGTTAACCATTGTAAAATGAGCAAACAAGGATAGTTTAGTCTTCTCTTCATCTGCCTTTATTCTTTTGTTTTATTGTTATTGCTAGCATTTCCAAAATGATATCACATAATAATAGGTAGAGTGAGCATCCTTGGATAATATCTCTGGATTGATTTTACAATATTTGTGGGGAAAACTTTAAGTGAAGTTATGATATATTATGCAATAGAAAGAGCATTGTGTTTGAATCAAATCTGAGCTTGATTTTTGGGTCTGACACTTTGTTCCTCCCTGACCTTTGACAAATTATTTCGCCTTACGCCTTATTGAGTCACAGTCCGTTTCTTCCCCCCCTCCCCCCACTTCTTTAAGATGGGGAGAATACATACTGCTACTCTCTATTTCCTAAGGCTTTTGTGAGGAAAGCTCTTTGAAAGTTTCAGACTGCTATAGAAGTATGCTATTAATAATAAGAAAACTGGTACTAACCAATTGTAAAGAGGTTCTATGTGACAGTTACTTTCAATCTGGCAGTTTCCATCTCATTTACTTGGAACTTGGAACACATGCCTATATGAAATATTACAGGTGGTGCTTACATTACTAGTCAAATGACTTTAATTATAGTACAAGAATAATAATAGGATGTTAAACTTAAGAGCTGAAAGGGATCTCAGAGGTAATTTAATCTTAATTCCTTCATGAGGAAACTGAAACTTTTTCAAACTGTCAAATGACCAGTCCAGGTTCACACAGGCAGTAAATGGTAGAGAACCCAGTTCCTCTGATTCTATCTACATCCTGTGCTTTTTCCACAGTTTCATTACAAATTCAGTGTGCTTTGTGGTTTGGGAACTAAACCGGGAACTACCATTGTTTCTAGGGCAAAATGGTAAGTGAATGCTACTGTGCTGGGAATGCATTGTCAATTCTTCTGTTGACAATTTTAGTGGAGGTTACTTAATTTATGGCAAGAAAGTAATATAGGGATTGGGGAAATCCTTTACTTTTTAGGAAGCTATATGGAGCCACTTCTGATTGTATTCACTGTTATATAAAAAATCTTTTGCTAGGGAGTAATTGTATTTGCTTACTTATAAAAGATGTATTTTGTGGGTTTTTGTTGTATTTAACTTAAGATCTAGAAGGTAGCCAATTTCTTAGGCAAGCTTAATCTATTTTGATCACTTTCATTTTCCTTGATCTGTTATTATGGAGAGGGTATTGACTTCTGTTTATGTAGTTTCAAAAATTGATTAATTATACTAGTCAGCTTTTTAACTTTTCTCTTTAATAACTTCTCTCAGCTCTGGATATATTCTCAGATTGCTTCATACCTAGAAAGAAGGCTTTCCCTACTCATGCCTACCTTCCTTTAAGTCTTAGCTTAACTAAAATCCCATCTTCTATAGGAAGCCTTTCTCAACTTCTCTGAGTTAGGTGCTTTCTTTTTAATGATTTCCTATTCAGCTTACATATGTATCACTTTTCTTCTTATCTTGCCTAGTAGGTTGTGAACTCCTTATGGGCAGGAACTGTCTTTCCCTTTTTTTGTACCTCCAGTATATAACATAATTCCTGGCACATAATAGGTGCTTACTAAATGTTTTTTGACTGCCTGCTTGAGTGTGAGGTCAGTAATCCTAATTTTGAAAGAATTTTATCTGCTGTTTCAAATGAATTTTTAAAAATAGGTCATTTTAATGAATTGGTCTTTTACTTTCTATTTTAATTTGATCTTGTGAAGGATGTTTATGATTTATCAAGAATGACACATTACTGTCCAATTTAATGTGGTTTCTAAATAGGTATGCTTAATTTTTAGCCTTATAAAACATAGCATGTGTGTACCAGAAAGTCTGATTGAAAGGATGTAGAATCAGTGAAGCAATTAAACATTTTTTTAAAAAAGGCAATTATGTTAAAGTTATGTAAATGGTTTTAGATTATGTATAAGTAATTATATTTTTCAGAAGAGTTGACAGGGCAATAATGAGATTGCTTGTTCATCTGAACTTTGATTTTGATTTATTCTAGAAAGTTATAATGACCCTTTAATTTTGGGCATTCTTGTGAGCATAGCTAAATATTGATATAGCAGTTGGATATTTTGATTTTTAGAGTAAAATGCTTTCTCTGTTTTTTTATAAATTTAAAGGTGTGATTCTTGTAGGAACTTTTATTCATGTATATTTTTTATTCTCTAAATTTTTTTTTTATGCTCAGTATCATCATAATGTTGTTTTAAATATCATTAAGTGAAAGACCTGTGATTTCAGATCAGAAAATCACAGAATTTGAATTTGAAGAGACTTCAGCTGCCATCTTGTTCCAACCTTTGCTGGAAAAAAAAAATCTTCGTTATAATGTACCCAATAAGTTGTCATCTAAACTTTGTTTGAAGATTTCTCTATTTTTGGGTAGCTCTAAGTTTTTCATTTTGTTCCCAACAGCAAGCTTAAATTCTTTCCTTTGCAATTCCTAACTTGTCTTGTTCCTACTTTTGTCCTCCTAGGCTCAGCAAAACAAGACTTATTCATGCTTCCACATGACAGCTTTTCAAATATTTAAAGGCCATTATCGTTCCTTAAGTCTTCTTCAAGGAGAATAATCAACAGGCATTTATCATGTATCACCTCTCTGCCAAGCTTTGGGCTAAGTTCAATATATAAATATAAAGAATGAAATGGTATCTGTTCTCAAGGAAATTACAGGAGATTCAAGTTCATGTATAAATATAAAAAGAGTAAATGTAAAGTTAAATTAAAGGTAGTTGGAGAGGGAAAACTCTAGCAGCTTTGGGGGTTTTGTAAAGGGGGACTCTGATTTGTAAAGGCTACATATAGAAAATGGTTCTTGAGATGCATTTCAAGGAAAAGAGGTTTTCTATGAGGCAGTGGTGAAGAAATGTAGTATATTTCTGGCATGGGACAAAGCTGATTAAAGGCATAGAGTTGGGAGGTAGAGTTAGAGATGAAAAATAGAGTGGTTTGTTGTATGAGGAATAGGAAAAAAAGTGAGATGAGAAGATATTGGTGTGGGTGGGCACTGTAGAGGAAATGATGTACAGTGGTGTTGAAAAGGTTGGGGCCAGGGTTTTAAAAACTAAATAGACTTGTATTTCATTCTAAAGGTTATAGGAAACCACTGGGATTTATTGGGTAGAGGAGTGACATAATTAGATGTATATTAAGGAAAATTACTTTCACTATTTGTAGGTTGGGGGTAGACTGTGGAGAGACTTTGTAATAATGGTGATGACAGCTTGAATTAAGTTGATAGCTGTCTGAGTAGAGAGAGAGGATTAGATATAAGAAGTATTGTGGAGATAGAAATGCCAAAATTGGCAATTGATTGGATATGTGGGGTGAGGGAGACTGAGAAATTGATGATAAAGCTGCGGTTTTAAATTTGGGAGATTGGAAGAATAGTTGTGCCTTTGGTAGAAATTGGAAAGTTTGGAAGAGAGAGTGGTTTGGTAAGGAAAGATCATTTTCAGTTTAGTTTTGAATGTGTTGAATTTAGTATGTCTTCAGGACATCCAACAGGGAGATAAGACTGAGGCTGGATAAGCAGTTCTGGGAGTTATCTGCAAAGAGATAATTAAACCCATTTGTGCTTCTTTCATCTGGAGGCAATAAGATAGTAATATTACTGGGCTTGAGGTTTGATAGGGCTAGGGTTTCAAAAAGAGAATAGCAAAGAGTTGATTCCCTTCATTAAGAAGTTAAGGTTGTAGGAGGAAAAGAGAATCTGGCCAGATCAAGATGTGGTTGCCTGGTGAAGAATTATTGAGAGAGATTGAAGGATGAAGAATATGTTTGCAGTACAGAACATAAGAATATGTTAAAAGCACAGGGTAAAGATGGAATATTAGGAGGATGTGATTGGGTAAAGAAATTTCAGAGTTCTTGATTGTGGAAGTGTAATTCTTTTCAGTCTGAGCAAGCTCAGAGGTGTGAATATAGTGTTGGGTAGGTGAGATACAATAGAAGTACAGACAGTTCTCACTGTACGTGAGCAGTTCCACAGACCTTTAAAATGCTTTTTATCTAATGCAAATTTGCCATGGAGGGAAGGATATATGGGGGGTTGGGAACAGAAGTGAAGCAGGAGGAGGCTCCCATAGGGGTTGAAATCAGCCATGTTAAGACCTGATTGGAACCTGGAGGAACTATATGTAGAAATTGGACATGGACACAGATGGAAGAGGCTGGGCAACATGTGGGGCAAGGGATAAATGAGCCCTAAAGGATTAAGGGAATGCAGACTCATGGGGCCAGACATGCAAGTGGGTGAACTGGGACAAGGCCTCTTTTCTTGGTCAGATCCTGGAGATCTCAAGCCAAGTCCCTCATCTGCAGGTGATAGTCTGTCTCTCTGAGCGACTGTTTGAGAGGCCCCAGAACACCAAACCAAGGAGCAAGAATGAAAAGAGAGAGCACAGTAGTGTACAATAAGGTTATTTTGGAATGCTGTTTTCTTTCAAAATTGTTGTAAAACAAAGTTAAATTTGCATAATGAGAATTTATGTAAAGTGAGAACTATCTGTATTGTCATCAGGCAGTCTTCATGAAACTCATTTGAAAACTAGATTTATTTATTTATTTATTTATTTATTTTTTAAAAAATTTTTATTTTATTTGCATAACATATGTGTGGGTAATTCTTCAACAATAACCCTTACATAGCTTTCCATTACAAATTTTTCCCCCCAACTCCCCACCCCTCCCCTAGATGGCAGGATATCCACTACATGTTAATTATGTTAAAATATTGGCAAATCGAATATATGTATACATATTTCCAAACTTATCATTGGTGTGCAAGAAAAATCTTATCTATACAAACGATATATCAGATAAAGGAAACACAGTGTAAGCAAACATCAATCAAGGAGTATGAGAATGTTATGTTGTGGTCCACATTTCGCATCCCTCTCTCTGGGTGTATATGGCTTTCTTCAGTGAACAATTGGAGGTGGTTTCAAACATTTCATTGTTGAAGAGAGCCATGTCCATCAGAATTGATCGTCATATAGTACTGTTGTTGCCGTGTATAATGATCTCCTGGTTCTGCTCATTTCACTCAGCATCAGTTCATGTAAGTCTCTCCAGGCCTCTCTGAAATCATCTTGCTGGTCATTTCTTACAGAACAATAATATTCCATAACATTCATATACCATAATTTATTCAGCCATTCTCCAATTGAAGGGCATCTATTCAATTTCCAGTTTCTAGCCACTACAAAAAGGGCTGCCACAAACATTCTTGCACATGTGGGGCCTTTTCCTTCCTTTATGATTTCTTTGGGATATAAGCCCAATAGAAATGCTGCTGGGTCAAAGGGTATGCACAGTTTGATAACTTTTTGAGCATAGCTCCAAATTGTTCTCCAGAATGGCTGTATCCGTTCACAGCTCCACCAACAATGCATCAGTGTCCCAGCCCTCCCACAACCCCTCCAACATTCATCATTAACTTTTCCTGTCATTTTAGCCAATCTGACAGGTGTGAAGTGGTATCTCAGGGTTGTCTTGATTTGCATTTCTCTGATCAATAGTGATTTGGAGCACCTTTTCATATGACTATAAATAGTTTTAATTTCATCCTCTGAAAATTGTCTGTTCATATCCTTTGACCATTTATTGATTGGAGAATGGCTTGAATTTTTATAAATATGAGACAATTCTCTATATATTTTAGAGATGAGACCTTTATCAGAACCCTTAAATGTAAAGATGATTTCCCAATTTATTGCTTCCCTCCTAATCTTGTCTGCATTGATTTTGTTTGTACAAAAACTTTTTAACTTAATATAGTCAAAGTTATCTATCTGGTTTTCAATTAAAAGTTCCAGTTCTTCTTTGGACATAAATTTATTCCATCTCCACAGGTCTGAGAGGTAAACTATATTATGTTCCTCTAACTTGTTTACAAAATCACTCTTTATATCCAGATCATGAACCCATTTAGATCTTATCTTGGTATGTGGTGTTAGATGTGGGTCAAGCCCTAATTTCTTCCACACTGAAAACTAGATTTATTTTAAGAGAAATGAACGTGCATGCAGAACCCAAAGAGTTTGCAATTCATACAAAAATTTATAGCTTGAGAGTGCAGCAAAGGAAAGAGGAGGAAACAAATCTACCTAAAGGGGCATGACATGGGAAGGAGAAAGGTGCAGTAATGGTAGGAAAAGTACAAAATCTCTCCTAAAAGGGAGGAGCAAAACAGTGGTAAAAATGGCATTCTTTTCCCTTGGGAACCATAAGACCATGAACATATGGTGGTCTGTTTGCACAAAAAATTTCTCAATCTTGTGCAGATGGACTGGCATCTGTCTTGACTCCCAAGGACATACAGGGAGTACGATTTAGGATGCAAATGAGAAGTTCTGTTAGCTGACCTCAAGAGAGGCTTCATCCTTTAACACATTCAAGGTTTCTTGCATACTTTGTGTTTCTAGAAAATATGGCAACTGAAAAAGATAAGTTCAGGGCACCCCTTAATCTGCTTAACAGTATATGGGAATTGAATAGGTTGACAAATTGAGAGCTTAGAAAATTAGATTAGAGAACATTGAAATCTCCTAGTATGAACATAGGAGTTGGGGTTGAAACATAGCCAGAGAAGGGAAAGGTATATGTCTTGGGAGATTAGTAGATAATATTGACCAGTATATAGATGTGTGATAAATCTGGATGTAGTATACTTAAAAGGAGAGCAGGTTGCTCTGAGTGATGGTAGTAGAATGAGACTGTCAGTTGGAGCAGAGTATGAGAACTTCATCATTAAGACACTGTGTCTTGGGGTAGGATAAAAAGTTTAACCTGTGCAGGAAACGAAGAGTTGAAGTGTATTGTGATTAGGGAAGAGGCAGATCTCAGTAAGAGGCAGAGGTGGAAGTAGAATGAGAGGAAGAGGACTACAACAAAGGAAATTTGTTGATTATGGAGTAGTAGTTCCAGAAATCATAGTACTGAGGGCTAGGTACAAATTAGTGGGACATAAAGGGAAGAGGTTTGAGGTAGATGTGGAGAAAAGAGTAGGCAGCAGGGATTGAAGAGGTATTTGCTCTTCTGTAATTGAGATTCAGTATGACAGGAATAGAGGGTAGGAGTTTTGGTCTTGATGCCTGCTGTAGAGACCCTGGTGTTTTGGGAGTAAGGAGTAATTGATTGTACCCTTAAAACTGGAGTAGCACCAGGGAACTATAAATAACCACTCTTTGAGTCTGCCCATTCAGCCAGTTTTACATCTCACTTAGCTTCTGTAAAAAGAGTTTGAGATACTTTATTACCACCTTTGCTAACACCAATGTAAATGATATCTATAACATTCCCCTGATCTGCCACTTCAGTAACTTATTAAAAAAAAATTATTAAGGTTGTTACTGTTACTATTGGAAATTTTTTTCAATAATCTTACTTTTCAGGAACTCCCATTTCCATTTTCTGACCACCAAACAGAACTACTCTTTGTTACAAAGTAATAGTTAAATAAAACAAAATCAGCACATTGGTCATGTTTGACAATGTATACCTCATTCTATATCCAATAGATGTCCTTAATAAAGTCATGCTATCTTTTTATGATCCTTGCTTCTTTTGCTAAATTCTCACTAGTCCATCTCTTTAATAGCATTTTATTTTTTCCCCAAATATATGCAAAGATAGTTTTTGACATTCACTTTTGCCAAACTTGTGTTTCAAATTTTTCTCTCTCCTCACTCCTCTCCCCTCCCCAAGAGAGTGAGCAATTTGATATAAGTTAAACATGCACAGTTCTAAACATTTCCATATTTGTCATGCTGCACATATACACACATACACAAAATCAAATCAAAAGCGGAAAAAAAGATAAAAAGTGGTGAAAACACTATGCTCTGATTCACATTCAGTCTTCCTCTAGATGTGAATGGCACTTTTCATCACAAATCTATTGAAATTGCCTTGAATCACTTGATTGTTGAAAAGACTCCTGTCTATAATAGTTGATCATTGCATAAAGTTGTTACTATGTACAGTGTTCTCTTCGCTCTGCTCACTTCTCTTAGCATCAGTTCATGTAAGTCTTTCCAGTTCCTTGTCACTATAAAAAGTAGCCCATCTCTTTAATAATCAGTTTTGGAATTTTGTGAGGAAGAAAAGTCAATTTTACTGGTCTGTAGTTTGCAGATGGTTATTTGATGGGTGTGGAAACTCCTTTCCTCTCTAATTTTTAATTTATCTTAACTTTTAAGTGACTTGCTTATGGTCACATTGCTAATATAAGATTATAATTTGAACTCAGTTATTCCTGACTTTAGGTCCATTGTTCCATGCTATCTCTCCTTTAAATTAAGAATTGTATTTAATAATATTCAGTACTCAGGGTACTTTCACAGTATCATTTGACTTGAATAACACTATCCAAAAGTACTATTATCCATACTTATTTTGAAAAAACTTGTTTTATGATTATTGAAATCATTTGTGGCAATATTAGCACAGCTTTTTTTTGTATTCTGATATGCTTATATATTAATCAGTTTATGTAGAAAGACTTGGACCAGTTATAGGAAAAGCATCTTACTTGCAAGGGAAATCATTTATTCAACAAACATTTATTAATTTCATATTCTAGGCTAAGTACTAGGGGACAGAGATACAAAAGATTGGCATTTAAAAGTAATTTGAGGTGGGTAATGCATAATAATAGCTAGCATTTATATAATGTTTTAAAGTTTACAAAGTACTTTACAAATATTAGTTCATTTGATCCAGTGCTTCGCATAATTCTTTATATATAATATAATATAATAAATGTTGATTAATTCTTAAACAACCTAGGTACTATTATTCCTGTTTTTTTTTTTTTAGTTTTTAAAAACTGATTCAAATAGAGGTTAGCTTACTTGCCCAGGATCACATTAAACGTCTAAGGAAGGGTTTGCTTACACATAGATGCGATAAAAATTAGTGTATAAGAAGAAGAATAAAGTATTGTGAGATCTGTATGAGAAATCACTTCCAGCAAAGGTTATCTGGGAAGACTTCAATGATCAATAGCCTTGAGAGATAAGATGTCAGTTTTAGAGGAGATCATATTTATATCTATGGGATTGGGTAATCTTGGTTAATGACACATTGTAGTAATGGGACACATTTTGGCATTAACTTAGATGAACATTTGGTTTTGTTAGGCACTGTTTTAAGAAGAATTGGAATAGCTTCACATTCCAGTTAAATTTTTTGTTTTGAATTATATATATATATATGTGTGTGTGTGTGTGTGTGTGTGTGTGTGTGTGTGTCTGTATATATATATATCAGTATTCTGATAGAGCTGCTTGCTGTTTATTATAATGGCTTTTAGGATCATAGATTTAGAGCTGGCATATACCTTACAGGTCATTTAGTCTAATTTATTTTACAGATGATGAAACTGAGGCCCAGATAAGTTTGTCCAATATCACACAGGTAATAAATGACACCTGGTTTTCTGATTTCAGAACTAACTTTTCTTTGTAACATATCTTGCTTAAGGATTCAAAATAGATCTGTTTGGGTCTCAGTTTTGAGTTTTAATCATAGATTGTCTTAAGTTTCTCAGTGAATTGAAGTTGGTTTTTTGGGGACTTAGAGGTTTCCATAGAAAAGGCATAAGAGGAATTGGCCACTTGGCATATTTTAACACACACACACAAGGGAAGACCTGTAGCTTTATTTTGAGGTAATTTGTGTCTGGAGAAAAGGGATAAAGACATCCAAATGACAGAACACTAGAGGGATAAAAATATAATACAGTTTCTAGAATGGTTCATCTTCATTTGTGATTCAGCCAGCAAAATGACATCTCGTCCTTGGTTAAGAAGACATTTGGTATCTGCTTCCAGGGCTCTTAGCCCATAGATAATAATGAGGTCAAATAACTGGTCAGCAGGTGATTACAAGGTCCTCTTTCCTAGCACCAAGGCAGAGAAATGGTGCAAGAAAGTCATGAAAAGCAAGTCAAGCTTGGTAAAAGAGACACAAAAAAATATTGAAGAAAATACCAACACCTTAAAAAAAAAAACTAGGCCAAATGACAAAAATGGTACAAAAAGCAAACAAGGAGAAGACTGTCTTATAAAGCAGAATTGGCTAATTGGAAAGAGAGGTAAAAAAAATTCACTGAAGAAAAAAATGCCTAAAAAAGTAGAATTGGAGGGCAACTAGGTGGCACAGTGGATGAGCACCAACTCTGAAGTCAGGAGGACCAGGTTCAAATCTGGTCTCAGAGACTTAACACTTCCTAGCTGTGTGACCCTGGACAAGTCACCTAACCCCAATTTTCTCAGGGGGGAAAAAGTAGAATTGGCCAAATGGAAAAGGGTGTACAAAAACTTCTTGAAGAAAATAACTCCTTAAAAATTAGAATTGAGCAAATGGAAGCTAATAAAAAGTGAGAAATCGAGAAACAAACAAAACCAAAAGAATGAAAAAATAGAAGGGCAATGTGAAATATTTCACTTGAAAAACA
The DNA here is from genome assembly GCA_023553655.1 of Myrmecobius fasciatus. Classification (NCBI taxonomy): domain Eukaryota; kingdom Metazoa; phylum Chordata; class Mammalia; order Dasyuromorphia; family Myrmecobiidae; genus Myrmecobius; species Myrmecobius fasciatus. Next base: position 287,170 of record JAJPUD010002359.1, read on the forward strand.
ACTGATCTGGAAATTAGATCCAGGAGAGATATCTTAAAAACTATCTGCCATAAAAGAGGCAAGAAAAAAGTTTTTATAGTGAAGGGAAAGAAATGAGGGAAGTGAGTGAATTTTATTCTTATCAGAATTGGCTCAAAGATGGAACAACATCAATTTGGTATAGAAATTCATCTTACCTTGCAGGAAAGAAGGGGATAAAGGGAATCTGAGAAGGTAGGGGTGGTAAAAAAGGCAAATTGGGGGAGGAAGTAGAAGCAAAATACTTTTGAGGAGGGCAGGGTGAAAGAAGAAAGAGAATAAAATAAATCAGGGGGGAAATAGGATGGCTCAAAAGATCAAAAAATTTTGAAGCAGGTTTCTTTGATAAAGGTTTTATTTCTCAAACATAGAAGATTGAGTCAAATTTATAAAAGAGCTATTTCCCAGTTGATAAATGATCTAAAGATATGAATAATTTTCAGACCAAGTAATCAAAGCTATCCATAGCCATATGGAAAAATGCTCTAACTCATTTTGGATTGGAGAAATGTAAATTAAAACAATTCTGAAGTTCTGTTTCATACCCATTAGCCTGGATAAAACAACAGAAAAGAAAAATGTAGAGTAATTTTGAACTGTGTCCAAAGGGGTATAAAACCATTTATACTGCTACTGTCATGTATCCCAAAAGAGGGGGGGACCTAAAATTAAGACTATATATATTAAAAAAGATAGCTTTTTTGTGGCACAAAAATTGGAAATTGAGGGGATGCCCATCAATTTGGAGAATTGTGGTCATGTGATTATGGTAGAATCATGAGCAGGATCCTCTCAGAAAAATCTGCAAAGATTCACATGAGCTGATTCAACATGAAATGTATTGTATACAAAGTAACAGCAGTATTATAAGATAATCAGCTGTGAATGACTTAGCTCCTCCCAGCAAAACCTCCATTCAAGACACCTCTGAAAGATTTATGATGAAAAATGCTAGTTATACGCAGAGAAAATCTGGATACAGATTTGAGGCCTCTTTTTTAAACTTATTTTGCTTGAAAAGGTTTTTTTTTTTTTTTTTGGAGGGGGGGGTATGTGTGTGTCTATTTTCTTTCACAATGTGACTAATATGGAAATGTTTTGCTTGATTATACATGTATAACCTATATTGAATTGCTTACCTTCTTGATTGGGGAGGGGAGAGATAGAAAAGGAGAGAATTTGGGACCAGGTTTTATCAGCAAATATTAAAAATTATTTTTACATGTAACTAGGAAAAACTAAAGTATGAAATTAAAAAAATTAAAATGTTAAGAAAGATGATATTTGATACATTAGTAAAGGAGGAAGTGTAACAGTGATTCTTCTAAGAGGTGGTTTTGGAACCTAGATTGTTGCCAGTGATAGTTTGGTATGAATAATTTTGAGTTCTTTCCCATTTAATGGCCTCTTACTTATGTGGTTGAGATTCAAAATTTTTATGCAGAGGGCCTAAATCTCTTGGGATAGGCTGAGTTTCTAACTGTTTTGATTGTCTGGGAAGTACTTTTTGGCATAGAACATGGGAATTTCTAGGTCTAGGAAACTAGAAAAGGGAGAGGAGAATGCAGGCAGGAAGAAGATATTTATTTATTATTGTGAAAAACACTAGGCTCATACATAAAAATCACAGAGATTTTTTTTTTCCAAAAATCTGTTATTTTTCTTTAATGTTTAAGAGTACTTCAAACTCTAGACATTGAGAAACTGAATAATTTGTTTTTTCTTAAACTTGCTATATTTCCTGACTTTATTAATTTTGTTACTAGTACTAATAATAGTTTTTTAATTACCATGTTTTCAGCATTGGAATTATGTGTAACTTTTTCCTCTTTATTGTTTTCCATACTCTTGTTATTTGCCAGGTTCTTTTCATGCTCACATTTGTCCCCCTTTACCAGTGCCATGTTACCTTTCCTGTTCTGATACTGATGACTTCTCTTTTAGGCTATTGCAATTGTCTTCTAACAAAACTTTCCATGTCCTTTCTCCTTCCTTGAGTCTGTGCTTTGTATGACAGACAGAAGCAACACTTTCTAATGTACAGCTCTTGATCACAGAATCTCCAAGTTGGAAAGAATCTGACAGGCCATCTAGTCCATCCTGTACCTGCCTAAGAAACTATCTACAACATACCTGGCAAAAAGGGGTATGTTTGCTTTTATACCTCAAGTCTGTGGGTTAAGGGGAAGGAATTATATACTGCCCAAAGCAGGACATTTTACATTTGAAAACTTCTAATTGTTGGGGAAGTTTTCCCTTAAGTCTCATTTAAAATTTTTCACCTCTTGCTTTAGTTTCTTTCCTGTTTTGGTCAAGCAGAACATGTCTAATCCAGCTTCCCTAGGTGAGCCCATCAAATCTTAACATCTATCACCACCTTTGCCTCCTTTGAAGAGAATTAGTGATCAAATTACATACTGACTCTAATCCCTATTTCCTAGCCTGACATTCAAAGCCATGTAATTATTCCAAGACTTGCTGTCCTTATTTCTTACTACCCCCCTTTTCCTCTCTCATTTTCCCTTTTAGTCAAAGAGAAGTTTTCATAATTCTTGTGAAAATCCATTCACAATCTTTTGCTTAAGTGAAATTTGCCTGTTGACCTTCCACTGAATCCTCAAGACCAAATTCAAATGTTATCTCCATCATGGAATCTTCCCTGGTGCTAAAGAAGCAAGTGCAGGATTTGGAGTCTGAGGGCCTGTATTCAAATTCTTGTTCTGATACCTAGTACTTGTATGACTTTGGACAAGTCACTTAATCCTTCTGGGCCTGTTTCCTCTTCTATAAAACGAGAGAGATAGAACTGATGCCTTTTGAAGTTTTTTCTTATTCTGAATTCTTTGATTCCACCTAGAAATCATCTCTACTTCATTGTATACTTCTTATATTTTTACTTTGTTATCTTACGTGCTTATTATTTTTATTTGTATGTTTTATCCTTTCTGTGTTATAACCTTTTTTGGAGTAGGTATTATATCTTATCTTTGTATCTCCTGATTTCTTGCAAAGGAGTAAGCTCTTAATAAATAAATGCTTGTTGAATAATGTGCATAGCACTGCATCAGAGTGCAATGGTTTGTTTTAAATCTAATTGCAAGCCCACACATTTGGGAGCCTGGTGGACCTTTCACTTTTCTGGGGAAGAAAAAAGAATAAGATAATAGTAGGATTAATTCATTATCCTATTGTTTTCCCCTCCTCTTAGTGCTTGTGGAGAGTTTGACTGTGATCCTGAACTAGAATAGGTAAAATGATGTCTGATAAGCTTTAGGGTCTTTAGACAAGTTATTGCTGTCTAGATATAGTTGTGCTTGCTAGTACTTTTAACTTTTTAATAAATTTTATAATGATGGTAAAAATGAAGATCATTAGGAAGGGTTTCATGAAGAATGTAATCCATATTTAGCAAAAATGAAAATACTGTGAAGTAACATTGAAAATTATTTTTAACCATTTGTTCCCCATAAGTTTCAAAATTTTAACTATTCACAAATATCGGTTATTTTTGGTCAAAGTTTTGTTATATAATACATTTTAAATGATTTTTATCTACTTTTTAAAAAATCTAGATTTTGATTAAAATGAATTGATTGCATTTGGAATTTAACTTGTCTTTTAATAATAGGTTCAAATATGTTCAGTCCAGCAAATATTGGTCAACCGCGAAAGACAACTTTGTCTCCTGCTCAGTTGGATCCCTTTTATACTCAGGGAGATTCCCTAACTTCAGAAGATCACCTTGATGATACTTGGGTAACTGTATTTGGGTAAGTGACTTGCATTATTTGGCTTTCTGCCTTAAATTTTTTTATTCTTGGGCAAAAAACTAAACTACTTCCTTATTTTGTTGTCTTAAAAATATTCAACAACTAATGTAATTTATAAATGGTGTAAATGTTTACATACAGTAAGGTGGGAAAATAGGTATCTCCCCAGTCATTTTGTATGGGATGTGCAGACCCTGACCCAAAATGACTACTCAGAGGTCTCTCAAAGTGAAAAGCAGAATAGTATTTAATATAGAATTTCATGAAATCTAGGTGGTCCAACAGCCCCTGAGCAAAAGGGGAGTACTGGGAAGGAGGAGGCCGCCTGCTCCAAAGCAGGAGTCCAGTTTTATTCCCTCCCAATCTTCAAAAATCATTAACCCCTCTCTTTACCTCTTTGATTGGCTGCAACAATTTCATTCCCTTTTTTTAGATGATTATGACCTAAATGGTATGTCCTTGTCTTTTGCCATGTGACCTCTGGGAGGACAAACTGAGGTCTACCAGACTTCTTTAACTCTAGCTGATAGTTCTCTCTCTCTCTCTCTCTCTCTCTCTCTCTCTCTCTCTCTCTCTCACACACACACACATACACACACTGATTGCTCCCCTGTGTGAATTCTTCATTTTTCCCTGTCTCACACAATCCTTCCTCTTTTTTTATATTGAGTTGAAGAATTCACACTTCATTCAAAATTAGCAAGCATATTTGACATGTGCCATCTGGAGGTTTATGACTTTTTGGAATTCCAGCAGTCATTGCTCTGCAGCCCAATTTTTCCCGATGGTCAGAAAGGGGGTGGGGTTGCTATTGAGGCAGAACAATTAAGGGAAACTGAGACAGAACAATTGAGGGAAACTGAGACATGGAACTGTGGCACAACATTTCACTCTCTCTCTCCTGAATATTCAAATCATTGAATCACCTTCCCCCAGATACCTGGAAGGTTTTAGCACCATAATTTTGATGGACCCTACCAGGAGCAGACAAACCAAAATAAAACTAGAAAAAGGTGCAAGGACCTACGGTGAGGGCAAGTCTCTCCCTGATAGCCCCAGAGCTGTTAACTGCCTTCCATAGTCCTCCCTGTTGCAAGCCTGTCAGGTCCTCTGCAGATCTGGAGCTCCATCTCAGCCAGGGAATCTAGTTTGACATGGACAGTTCAGTGTTAGGTCTGTAGTCCTTTGTGCACTTAACTCTCTGCCTCTCCTTGCAGAAGGGAGCAGCAGTACCCAGTGCAGCTGTGCTAGCCCCTCTAGGAGAGACACTGCAGGGCCGTCAGACTCCAAGGGAGAAGGGTAAGGCCCAAAATGCCCCACCTATCCCCGCCCAGAAGAACAGACAGGCTGGGGAACACTGCTGCAGATCAGAGTATCAGAGTGTCAGAGTGTGCACACTTAGACCATCAAAGCAAGCACCCATGAACTTTGTCAGAGGCATAATAAACAAACTGCAACATAGGATACTGAAATGTTAATTAAGTAACTGGGGTTACAGGACTGGGAAGTGGATCAGAGAGACTGCCAGGAATCAGAAAATGGTCCCAGAAACAGTCTGCCAGGGCACTTCCAATAGAATAAGGGGTTCAAAGTTGAAGCAGAACCAGCAATCTCAGTCCATTTGAAGTTTAAATAATAAACCAAGCAGGCAGAAAAAATGAAAAATGGACTGCTGTAAGGGCTTCCAATTTAAACTGGTGAGTTGGGGGTGCGGCAGAAATGCCTAAGGCTAAGTGAACAGGAAACTAGGGGCTCTAGTGGTTCCCATTTTTTTTCTTCAAGTATTTTTGGGAAAAATCTACTAGCTTCCTGGTTCCTATTTCTCATTCCTTCCCCCTTTTTCTTTTCCATGGAAGGAATCATCCAAGAGGAGTAAATAGGGCTCTAGTTGTCAAGTTCATCTCATATATCAGACTAGTATAGTAAGGGTTTTTCACTCTGGAACTAAAGATCCCTCGAACAGTTTCATATCCTGAAGGAATTATTGTGATCAATTAGATAATGCAGATACATATTATCCATTATAGTAACAGTCACCCAAAATCTCAACTCAACGTTTTCCATCCTTAAATCCAAAATACAGCAATAAGGGCCCAATCAGGATTGTACAGTAATACACAGTAATCGGGGATCCAAGCAGGATAGTACAATAATACACAGAGTTTAACAGTCATTCATCAACTACTTTCAGTTCCTCTTCCTCCCCCCTCCCCCCCCAAAAAAATTAATAAGGTGCAAAGTCCATTTAGGAGCAGGGGCGATGTGTCTAAAAACTGCTTCATGCTGAGAGGGGGCGAAGTGAACTTCTTGTTTAGGGAGGGGGTTGGGTGTGGTGAAAGCAAGCAGTGGTCTGATTCAGATACAGGTCAGTAAGGCTGTAACTTGACCAAAATCTAGAACAAAAAAACCCAAAGCTAACAAATAAAAGTTAGCTCTCAGTTGTAGTTCCCATAAACAAAAAGCAGTTAGGTAGAAACCTTTAAAGACCAGAATACCTACAGACACAAATTTCTAGTAACAGATAGATGACTAGGCTAAATACTCATTTGCCTAAGTATAATGATTACATATAACCAGATTGGAAACAGCAAGGTATGACATAATTAAATTGTATTAGTGATTTCTATTGATTATTGCTCTGATCATAGAAATAGTTAAAGGAAGAAAAACAGGGACATGACTATACCACAATATAATCAGTCAAAACTGATTCTTCAGCACATACAGGACACAGGATAGAATAGCCTTAACTCAGTTTTACTCCAGGCAATTGTCCCTGTAACTTACAGAATGTGGAGCTTTAAAACTTACAAATAATATTAGCTACAAGCCAAAGAAATTTTACCTCCAGTAACAAATCCCATTAACCAAAGCTTCAGATGAATCCTAAACAGGCATTTACCCTGACCTTATATTGATAACAGGAAGAGATTTGTCCCATGAACTTTCAGGGACTTATCTTTCATATCTAAATAGATGTTTCATAAGGTGAATATTACAGAACATTTTGATTTTAAAATACTCAGTATGGAAAAATTCTAAATTGTGTATTATCTATAACAGAAACATTCAAAAGGGGAAAGGCAAAAACTATTATTCTCAGAGTTCCACCAGACAATGAATATAATTTCAAGATGACTCAATACAATTAATTAAAACTCATACAGAATATCCTATTTCCACATAAAAGAATCTTTCAGATTTAGCATTAATAATTTTTTTTTTAAAGAATGGAGAAATTATTAAGTCAACTTCCTCCAATTGAGGAATTCCTACAAAGCTTTTTTTTGGGGGAACGACCCCAAACCTATCAGATCAGATTTGAAATAAAACATTCAGTAATTAACATGTAAATGTAGGCTATTCCTTTAAACAATATAATCAATGTTTCAATCAGCAAAGAGCTGCAGTTCCTTTAAAAAAAAAAAAAAAAGCATCTATATCATACTTAATGGGGGAAGGGGAATTAGATTGTCCCCTGGGAAGGCTGCCCTTCCCCTACTCCCCTCCCCACTCCACATTGTATTTCTCTCAACCACTCCTTGCTTCCTGACTCCCACTTCTTGCCTCCGAGTTCCCTGCTGCAATCAGGGAGCCAGAAAGGGGGAGAAAGAAACTTATCTTTGCTCTGTCCTCACTCTCTAGGGACCAGTTGTCAAACTCCCCAACTATTATTCTAATGGACTGGTTAAGTACCTTGGCTTTCTTCTGCTAATTCAATCTCCTCACTGGAGTTGCCTGTGATGCTAGGAAGAATTGGAGTATGTAGAGAAAAGGTGGAGATTAAAGGGACTTTTCCCATTTAGGCTTAATTACTCCTCCATCCTGATCTTGTCTACCCCAAACAAAGCAGCAATACTCTTTATTTATTTTTAACTTTTCTCTTTATGTTTTTCTTTCCTCATGAGTGAATAGCATACTTAGGACATGCATTAATTCAGACCAGGAATATACACTGGGACCCAGAAACTGATCTGTCTTGCAGCACCCACTGAATCTTCCATAATTGATACTAAATCCTTTTTGAAACTCTTTATTTCCGCTCCTGTAAGAGGAGCATTAACAAACCCTATTCCTCTTTGGGGTCCCCCCCAATGGGACTTCCCTTAATGGAAACATTCTTTTTGATTCTTCTACTGGAACTTTAGTCTTATCTCTATCCTTAGTTTTAAAAGGGAGATTACCAATATCCTATCTCATTTGCTCCAATTCTCTCTGCAAATACTTATCTGAGCCACTTTGAACACTATCCTTACTCTTGTGGCTCAGTTATATTAGAGGGATGTCCTCTTCTGGGGAAGGAGGAGGTATATAAGGGGGTGGGAGAGCAAATGCGGGGTCCCAGTGGCCAGAACCCTGGGACTCTCCCGAGTCTCCTTAATCTCCTTGCTCCTTTCTGCCTTGCTTAAAAATTTTTTCGTAGCCCCTACAGTCCCTGGTAACCAGAGACTGGTTACCCAAGGTCGATTCTTCTGGATTGTAGGAGTCTTTTCCCGTCACATAAAGATTTAATTGTTGGCATACCTCAGCCAAAGTATCCCTTCCCCTATATCATGGCCACCCCAAATGAAGCAGCAATATTTAGCCATTTTCTTTTTATTTTTCCCTTTGTATTTTGGGACTTCATCCCAGTTTTGGAGCCGACTCCCAAGAGGGCTGTCTACCGGAATTTCCTAAGATCCTGACCTTGTTTGGACTGCATCTCTCCCATTTTCAACTTGGCCCTAAGCCAAATTATAGGTGTGTGGGGGGCACCCCCACACCCCAGCTGCCTGTCTCAGTTCGGGATGCACAGAGCTATCTCCTCAAAGACCCCGATCCCGGACGAGCCCCCACCTGTGTGGAAAGTTCAGATCCTCACCCAAAATGACTACTCAGAGGTCTCTCAAAGTGAAAAGCAGAAAAATATTTAATTTAGAATTTCATGAAATCTGGGTGGTCCAATAGCCCCCGAGCAAAAGGGAGTACTGGGAGGGAGGAGGCTGCCCTCTCCAAAGCAGGAGCCCAGTTTTATTCCCTCCCAACCTTCAAAAATCATTAACCCCTCTCTTTACCCCTTTGATTGGCTGCAACAATTTCATTCCCTTTTTTAGATGATTATGACCTAAATGGTATGTCCTTGTCTTTTTTGCCATGTGACCTCTGGGAGGATGAACTGAGGCCTACCAGGCTTCTTTAACTCTTAAACTGATAGTTAAAGAATATATATATATATATATGTATATTTTTTTTTTTACACCCCCACTCACCCACCCACCCACCCACACACACACTGATTGTTCCCCTCTGTGAAGTCTTCATTTTTCCCTGTCTCACACAATTTATCTTAAATTTGAATTATAATTATGTGGCTATTGTTTGTTTTCTTATCCTGACTTAATGTGCATGATTGAGTCTTGACTCCAAACAGCCATTTTCCCACTTTCCAGTAACTTCTTTCTACTTCATACATAATTTTGAAGCAACAAAAATGGCCTAAAAGTTAAAGCAATTACATAAATACATATTGTGTTATACCTAGCTTGCACACTTATTTAGTCATCTCATATCAGTAAAAATGAATTTGTTTGACAGATAGGAAATTAGTTGTTCTTTTGAAAACAATTGCCAGACCCATATTAAAAGTTAATGCATGAGTTTTGGAAGTGGGTAGACATACATAAAATCAGAATCATTTAATTTCTCCCCCCCCACCCCCCGGAAAACCAGGGATTTTCCTCATATAAGTTTGTATTTGTAATAATCGACACTAGGTTCTTCATATTTGAATTTTTATATTCTTTTAATGTTGAAATATACATGAGACTTAATTTCAACTTCTGAACAAAATTCTTTTCTTCAGTCACAAAAAATGTCAGTAATGTAGTTATGTCACTGTGAATTAGACAGATTGCTTGAAGCACTTCTTCGAAACATTTTTTAAACTTTTAATCCCCCCATTTTTTTTTTTTTTGGATTCACTTTATATTATAGGAATAGCTTATTCTGTAATATAGTGTTCCACATAAAATGTTTTTAGATAACTAAACACTTCTAAGTGCCAAAACATTTTATGTCAACCATTTTAATGGAATTATTTCTGTTATTTTAAGGATTTTTCTAGTTTAATAAATTATACTTTATTTGGCTTTTTTTGAGTAACAGGGATAACATTGCATAAAGTTATCCTTGTAGCTTCTTGAGATGGATGGTTAGTTGATCCTAGAACACTGATCTTTTATTTCATTTTCAATTTTAATAACTTTTTATATGCTTTCCATCACTGCCAATTTTTTTTCTTGACATGGTAAAATGGAAAGAGCATTGTTAGTCCTGGACCAACTTTTTAGGGACCTAAATGTGAATCCTACCTCTGTTACTTCATACCTGTGCAACCTTATCATTTTAATATTTTTATGACTCAACTTCCTCATTTGTAAAATGAAGATGTTGAATTCTATGATAATTATAAATTTCTTCCAGCTTATAGTCATGTAATTTGATTATCCTATAATTAGTGTGACTATTTCATACTCATCACTTGGCACATAATATATGCTTAATATATGTTTATTGACTAACTGAATGTCTCTAGTGAATTTATCCTTTTTCTCACTTGCTTCCCCTTGCTATTTGCTTTTAATATTCTATTTGCTGGGCCTAATAGTGATGAAGTGTGTCTAAAATAAAAATAAGTAGGCTGAGAATGAGGACCTAAGGGACTCTCTACTATAAATAAAATGCATATATTTTAATTGATGGACTTCTTGATATTTTTGCTAGTGGGAAAACTTCTGTATTAACTTTATGCTCTTTGACTATTCACTTATTGTATAATTGAGATAATTTACAATCATTTATGTAGCTAAGTGAGCCATGACTTTACCACAGTAAAACTGTGAAAATCTTAGATTGAATCCTTCTCAAAAATACTTTATTGTACTACAATTTGTGTAACATTTTTTAAGGAGTTGGCAAATATGAGCACCATAATTAAATATCACTGTAAAGTGCTCATTGTAACGTGAACAAATTTGGAATCATTTAAAATAGAGGTTGTAAAAAAGGACTGGAATGTTTGATAGAAAATGAAATGTAGAATTGATGGCCGATGAAGGGGTTCTTCTCAGTATCTTAAGTGTTGCTGTCCCATGTTATTAAATTGTTTTGAATTGAAAAGTAAACTTAGATTGATGCTTTTTAGCAGTGAGAGTGCTTTATTTTTTTCAGTTGGTTTTCACATAAAAATTAATGAGCTCTTTGAGAGTAAAAACTTGTACTTTTGTCTTTGTAACATAAAGTGCATGTCCAGTGCCTATATCAATAGTAATGCTGACTTCATAAATACTTACTGATTTATATCATTTGCATTGTTAATATTGTGTTTTAGGTTTCCTCAAGCATCTGCTTCCTATATACTCCTACAGTTTGCACAGTATGGAAACATATTAAAGCATGTGGTAAGTTTTACTTAAAAAGATTTCAAAGGTGGGAAATAATTTAAAAGATAAGCAGAGTAGAAATGAAGTATAGAGAAATCAAATGGCTTGCATTTTAATTCATTTCCCCATTTCTTTATCCAGGCTTTTGACAATTTTATTTTTGGCATAATAATATATTCCTTAAATTCCAAAAGGTTTAACAGAAATCAAAGTATAGTGAAGCTAAATTTGAATCCTGATGCCTTCATTATTTGTTGGTGTTCTAGGCATGTTATTTAAACTTTGTGTGTCAGATACTCAGTCTATAAAATGGGGGTGATAATACTTGCTATATGTACTTCTCAAGATTGTTATAAGGGAAGTACTTTCTGTAAATCTTAAAGCACTATGGAACCTGAGGCATTATTATTGAGAGACTGTATGGCACAATGGATGAGAGTGTGCAACTCTGGGCAAGTCATTTACTCTTTCAGTGCCCCAGGCAAAGCAACTGTGGATCTGCATTGATTAGAGGAGTATCCTTAAAAGGAATTCCCTCTATAAATAAAATCACAACAATTATCATTAATGATTGTTGCAGGTTTATTGACTGATGAATGGGTACTTATAGGACAATTAGGCCTGGATTTGGCCTATTCTGTACTTCCTCACAGGAACTCTTGAATGTGTGAAGCTAACTGAGCCTACTTTTTCTGTTGTTTCACAGGATTTATAGATAATGAATGACCCAAATAGCAAGATTATGGAAATAGTTATTCTAAGTATAAGTTAGATTTAAATATTACTTAAAATGATATTTTTCTAATACTTTCTTCAAAGAGAATGTTAGTTATAAATAGAATTTAGGAAAAGGCATTTGTTTGCATAGTATTTTTTGATATTTTGTTTTTAGGTTAACAATGTAGTATAATTATAATTCTTTTAAAAATATTTGTTATTTGTTGGAACAACATAATATAATGGAAACTTCACTGAACAAAGAAGATGCTGTGTAATTGTGGGCAAACCATTTAAATTCTTTGTCTCCCTTTATTATTTGTAAAATAGTATACTTATATTGCCTATTATGTAGCTTTGAGAGCAGTATATTTTATAAATCATAAAGCACTATAAAACATAGTGATTTTGATCTGTTGTTTGTGCTTTATTTGATTCTCACCTCCATATTTTCTATATCTGAAATCTGTATAGATGTCTAACACAGGGAATTGGATGCATATTCGTTATCAGTCCAAACTTCAGGCCCGGAAAGCCTTAAGTAAAGATGGAAGGATTTTTGGAGAGTCCATCATGATTGGAGTAAAGCCTTGTATAGATAAAGTAAGTTATTGAAAGCAGGTATATAACCTAGCCCATAGGAAGACCACTGAATTGAGAGATTCTTTTGATTTCTGTGACTGCTTTTGCCCCTAAGTAACTTTATCTTTTGATAGGTCATTTATACCCTTGTGCCTCTTTCACTATAAAATGGGTTACAGTGAAGTTGAATTGAGATAACATAATAATATTAGCTTGTTGAGAAATAAGATATTCTACATTCAAATGAAATTTCTCTCTTAACTTTTTAAAAAATTTGAGCCACTTTTGAGAGAAATATTTCTTTTAACAAAAATTCATTTTTAGTATTTTATTTTCCCCCAGTTACATGTAAAATTATTTTTAAAACTTTGAGTTCCAGATTTTCTTCCTTCTTTGAGGATCCTCTTTGAGGATGTGTGAATTCACGCAAAATATTTCCATAAAAATTATGTTGTGAAAGAAAACATAGTACCCCCCGCCCCCCCAAAAAAAAATCCCTCAAGAAAAATTAAAAAAAAACAAAAACATTATACTTCAGTCTGTCTTCAGACATAGCTTTTTCTCTGGGTATGGATAGCATTTTTCATCATAAGTCCTTCAAAATTGTCTTGGATCATTATATTGCTGAGAATAGTTGTGTTGTTCATAGCTGATCATTTTACAACATTGCTGTTACTTTGTACACAGCATCTTTTATTTTGCATGTGATCTAATGGAAGTCCCTCCAGGTTTCTCTGAGAGCATCCTGCTCATCATTTCTTACAGCACAATAGTATTTCATCATAATCACATTCCACAATTTGTTCATCCATTCTTTAATTGTTGGGCATCTCCTCAGTTTCTGACATTTGTCATTTTCCTTTCCTGACCTATTAGCCAATCTAATAGATATAAAATTGTTTTAATTTGCATTTCTCCAAACAATAGTGAGTTAGAGTATTATTTTTCATATGGTTATAAATAGCTTTGATTACTTCATCTGAAAACTGTTCTTATCTTTTGAGCATTTGCCAGTTGGGGAATGCTTCTTCTCCCCCCTCCCCGTGTGTTTTTTTTTTTTTTTTTTTTTTTTTTTTTTTATTAACAAATTTGACTCAGTTCCCTATATTTGAGGTATTTATCAGAGAAACTTGCTTCAGAATTCTTTTCACAATTACTATTGCTAACTTTATTTCCCGTTTATCCTATTCTTTCTCTCTTTTCACTCTATCCATCCTTGAAAATGTTTTGCTTCTGATTACTCCTCTCCCAACATGCGCTTTCCCTTTTATTACCCTTCCCCCTTCTTGTTTCCTCTTCCCCTCCTATTTTCCTGCAGAGTGAGATAGATATTTATATCCATATTGTGTGTGTATGTTATTCCCTTTTTGAGCCAATTCTGATGAGTGTAAGGTTCACTTACTCCCCCCTTCCCTTCCACTGTAAAAGCTTTTTCTTGCCTCTTTTCTGGCAGGTAATTTTTTCATATTCTACCTGTCCCTTTTCTTTTCCCTCAGTACATTCCTCTCTCCTTAATTTTATTTTTTTAGATAATCGTCCTTTCACATTCAATTCACACCTATGTCCTCTATGTATTTTCCTTCTAACTGCCCTAATAAGTGAGAAAGTTCTTATGAGTAATAGGTATTATCTTCCCATATAGGAATGTAAACTGATTAGACTTATAAAGCCCCTTATGATTTCCCTTTCCCAATTACCTTTTCACACTCGTAAATCTTGTATTTGAAAATCAAATTTTCTGTTCAGTTCTGGTCTTTTCATCAAGAATGCTTAAAAGTCCTCTATTCACTAAATGCCCATTTCTTTCCCTGAAGGATTATACTCAGTTTTTCTGGGAGTGATTCTTGTTCTCCTTTGTTCTCTGGAATATTATATTCTAAACTCCTCTGGTCTTTTAATGTAGAAACTGCTAAATCTGGTTATTCTGACTGGCTCCACCATTCTTGAATTTTTTCTCTCTGGATGCTTACAGTATTTTCCTCTCGACTTGGGAGTTTGGGAATTTGACTATACTATTCCTGGGAGTTTTCATTTGGGCATCTTTTTCAGGAGGTGTTCAGTGGATTATTTCAGTTTCCATTATATTCTCTGACTCTAGAATATCAGGACAGTTTTCCTTGATAATTTCTTGAAAGATAATGTCTAATAATTTTAAAATTATTTCTTTTGGCTCTATTTTCCACGTTGTTTGTTTTTCCATTGAGATATTTCACATTGTTTTCTTTTTTTTCCATTCTTTTGGTTTTGCTTTATTGTTTCTTGATATCTCATAAAGTCATTAGCTTCCATTTGCTTATTTCTAATTTTTAAGGAATTATTTTCTTCAGTTTTTGTTTCTCCTTTTTCCTTTGACCAGTTTTGCTTTTTAAGACTTTCTTCTCATTGACTTTTTATACTTTCTTCTGCATCACTCTCATTTCTCTTTCTAGTTTTTCTTCTACTTCTTTTGAGTTCTATGGCTTGTGACCAATTTTTAATTTTCTTGGAGATTTTGGATGTAGGACTTTGACTTTGTTATCTATCTTTTTAGCGTATGTTTTTATTTGCCTTGCTATTATATTAACTTTCAGTGGTCAGAATCTTTTTCTGTTGTTTTGCTTAGTTTTCCGGCCTATTATTCGATTTTTTAAACTCTTTGTTATAATAAGTCTCAGTTTCTAAGATGGAGGGTGTAATGTTCCAAGCTTCAGAGATTTTGTACAGCTGTTTTTAGAGATCCTTTTAGAGATTTGTAAGTTTTCAGTTATTCCAAAGTGGTATAAGCTAAGTAGAGTTGTTTTTACTACTCTTCTGTTCTATGCTCTGGTCTGTGACTACAGGCACTCTTTTTCTGCCCCGGAACTCTGTGGAGAGTGTCCACTGTGGCTGTAAGTTCTGGTATACTAGTGTTCTTTCTTGCCCTAGGACTGTCACCGAGGACTGCATCCTGGATTTAAGTAAGAGAAAGCAACAGAATTTTGCCTTAGTGCTAGCAAAGAGACCCCTGTAATCTTTTGACCAGCTGTTTGAACCCCTTAACATCTGTGAATTGAGAAGCAGCCAAGGCCTGCTCCTGGTTTGCTGGAGTTATAGTTGCTGGCGCAGCCTATGCTGGAATTGTGCTCCACTCTCACCCTAGAGCAATGAACATTTCTTAG
The DNA here is from genome assembly GCA_023553655.1 of Myrmecobius fasciatus. Taxonomy (NCBI): domain Eukaryota; kingdom Metazoa; phylum Chordata; class Mammalia; order Dasyuromorphia; family Myrmecobiidae; genus Myrmecobius; species Myrmecobius fasciatus. The sequence continues at coordinate 302,815 of JAJPUD010002359.1, forward strand.
GGACTTTCTAAGTCATCCTTGGCGTCTGTGTTCTGAGAGATCTGGAAATCACAACTGCCACCACTAATTCAGAGGCCCCAGGGACTTCTGGTTTGCTGGGATTGGAGTTATGCTGGTGTTACCTGCATTGGACTGCACTCTGCTCTCTGAAGCAACAGAGCTTTCCTGCTGACTTAATTTGTCTTCAGTTGGAAAATTGCTTCAGACTATCTTTTTGTGGGTTTTGATGCTCTAGAATTTTTTAAGAATCATTATTTGAAGGTATTTGGAGGAGTTTGGGGGAGAGCTAGGCCTAGTTCCTGCCTTTACTCTATCATTTTGGTTCTGCCTGGAAATATTTCTAAATGTATTCCACAATTGCCTAAAGTAGAGGACACTGAACTTAATGTTTTCTTAATGACATATTAAATCAAGAACATGAATTATTGTACTTTGCCATAGTGTAATTATGCTTTTACTAAGAGTAGTTAGAACTGTTTCTACATTAAATGTCTCCATATCTTCATTTCTTTAACTTATTGCTGTTGTCACTTCATTTTAAGCTACTTATGATCTGTATTAGAAAACCTCACAAGTACATGGAAAAAAAGTATTTGTATATAGTCTACGTTTTTTCTAATGAGCTAAATTTGTAGATTTTTTTTTGACAGTTTGCCTTTCAGCAGTTTCTGTTACTTTTGTTTCATGACTATATTATGGGTTTGTTGAAATTGTTTGAAATCCCATTTTAGTTGAAAGGAGGCCTTTTCTGTATCTTGACTAGCAAATGCCATAACTTTGTTAGATTGAATTCACATAATAATTTATAGAGCTAAGAAGAAACTTTAGAGATCAAGTCTAATCAGATAATTTTATATCTGTAAGATTCTTATTGGACTAGTTTAGCTTCTAAATTTTCTCTAATTGTCTGTCATGCCAAAGAAGGGGAACCTCTTTATTTATGCTGTTGTAGAAATAGAAATCTATAAAGAGTAGATATTTTTGCTATGGCTAGTTGGCTGACTAGTTGGTGGCAGAACCTTACTGGAACATAGGCCTTCTGTTTGCCAGGCTCTTTATTATATGCAGTCCTAGTTTACTTCAGTGCAAAGTTGTTCATAATTTCAAATTTGAACCAGATAATGTGTTTTAGATAACTTGATTTCATTTAAAAGTTTTACTCTAATTTGTTAAAGAAGAGGTAAAATGGAAAAGCATTAGGTAGGGAAATTAGTTTTAACCCCAGTTTTGTTACTTACTTCCCATATGATTTTAAGATCTCAGTTTTTCATATATAAAATGAAGAATTTGGACTAGATTTCTCCTTGAAGTCATTTCGGTTTTATAATCTAAGCCAATTTTTGCTTTTTTCCCCACCTTCAGAGCGTTATGGAAAGCTGTGATAGAAGCACCATATCTTCTCCAGGATCAGCCTTCACACCACCAATCAAAACCTTAGGCACACCTGTACAGCCTTCAAGTACTCCTAGAATTTCTACCATGAGACCTCTTGCTACAGCTTATAAAGCTTCAACTAGTGACTATCAGGTATTTTGTGAATTAGAGTAAAAGTTATTTTTTCATCTAAATATGCAGTTTTTCTTAGTTTATGCTCATAAAAGATAAAAATTTGAAATCATTGAAGTGAAAAAATTTTTGAAAGCTAGCTGTATATTTTTCTATATTTTTTTAAAAAATGAAATAATTTTCAAGAACAACCAGTTGGTTAAATCATTTTTTGTAAAGGAGGTTTGGATTAACAAAAAAGATCCTCTTTAACCTATATATTTTTCTTCCTTCCTTTGGAAATTAGATGTTATTTTAATTTGTTGAGCCCAATTTCTGTTGTCATAGTGGATAAAAGACCACCAGCAATGATAATAAAGTGGTAATGATTGTTGACTTGTCCTTTAACCTTTTTTAAAATCTGAAGGTTTTTCTTTCATTCTGAATTATATTTCATCATTTTGTTATATCAATTTTTACTTGCAGAGTAGGAAAAATAATAAGTGGATATAAAACCATTGGAACTTTTTTACTAACTCAGATTTTAGTCCTTTTAAAATATAACTTAGATATCAAATTGTGCAAAAGATAGGAGATGATATTCATTTGTCTCTGTATTTCCTATGGTAATTTGCTAAATAACAGGCATTTTTGAATAAGCAAACAAATTACTTAACATTTTTGGTTTAATTATTTACTTTTCAATTGTTTTGAAGTAATTACTTACTAAATTGTAGATCTTTCTCTTTTTCTGTGTGTCTTCTAGGTTGTTTCTGACAGACAAACTCCAAGAAAAGATGAAAGTCTTGTATCTAAAGCGATGGAATATATGTTTGGTTGGTAGTATTATAGAAAAGAATCCCTTGAGGATATTACACTAAAACCTGATTGGAGCTAGGAATGCTCTGCCGCTTTCCTTTTGGTTAGTTGTATAACCACTTTTGGCAGGGTTTGGACTCTACACCATCGTCTTCATTTTTAATACCTTTTCTTTTTCTTTAGGAGTACAGCAATTTATAGCTTGCACTTTAAATGATGGATGTGACATGGTTTTAAGAAACTTCAAACATTTTTGTAAATAGAAAGGTTACAATGCTTGAATGTGATAGGTGCATGCTTAGTCACAAAAAAGGCATTGTTTACTGTAAATTATATAAGTTTGTGATGATGTTTTTTAATGGTTTTCTCTGAAAGCAGTAGACTTCAAGAACTGCCAGGTCACATGGATTATAATTGAACAGTTTGAATTATGGCCTCTTTAATTTGGATACTATTTAATACTTTTATCATTGCCTGCATATGCCCTGTCATGAATCATCATTCAGTGTGTTTCAGACAAGAAGCAGCCCTTTTTAAACCTTGTATTCCTGTTTCCTAATAATAAACTTTACAAATTATGTAGGTTGAATCTTTTTCTGTATATGTTAATTGCACATAAGCAGTATTAAGTAATCATATGCTTAGAAGAGAACTAGGCACCTTTAAGTTCAATTAGTCCACTTTTGGCTCTTCATTTTGTTGATGAGGAAGCTAGGGCCCAAAAGTTTGTGTTTTGCCTATGATCACCCAAGTTAAATAAATAGATGAACTAGATTTTGATAAGATCTCATTCTCTTTTTTGCTATGCTGTTTCCTCTAATACTTTTCTTTAAGGAATCTTTCCTGATGTTTTTTTTTTTTTTTTTTTTTTAAACAGGTAGATTTGTTTCTTAGAAAAGTGTTAGAGATAGCATAGCATAATGAAAAGAGTCCCAGATTTCTTTCAAAAGATTTGGGTTCTAACCAAGAGAATATGTGTGGATTCATTGTTTATTCAGAATCAGAATTTCCTTTAAAAAACATTTACCTATTATCTTTAATCAGAAGCTGTATCTAAGAATAGCACATTTTAGTAATTTGTTAATACACCAATGGACTATTTTAACTGATTGAAATTATTGCTTGTATTGTATCTTGTGTAAACTTCTGCTTTTGCTTTGGCATAAAGGAAAGAAGGAAAAAGAGAACAAAACTTATGTGATAACTCACCAGAATGGGGTTGTGTAAAATCCTTCTCACCTGGTTTTTATTATAATTACCAGGAGAATCTTTAAAAGTTGAGAGAGAAATAATTTGATTTATACTTGGCTTACTAGTTTGAATATGTCTTTCTGAGTCTGAAGCTAGCACCGTTCTACAGTGCTTTGTCATTTTAAGAAAAGTTAATCCTGTTAATTGTTTATTGAGGCTCTGACTATAGCCTCAGTGTTCACATACTCTTACTGTCTCAGTTATCTAGAGCACTGAAGATAAATACAGATAACAATTTAGTACCAAGAATTTCCCAGTTTTAATTCCTTGACCAGCTGATTCCTGATTGTCAAGAACTATCTAGGTGTTTGACAAGTATAGGTAAACTGTGAGAAGGTAAAATCACTTATAAGAGATTGTTATAAAAAACATTCAAGAGGCGTGAATTAATTCATTGTTCTTTTGCATTATTTAAATACTAATTTGATCTATTGTTTGATGATGTTATATTAGATCATATTAATACATACCATAATAACATGTTCTATAGTTCTAAACAGTCAGGAATCAGTTGATTGGGAAAACTGGGCAGCTCCTACTGAATTACTCCTTGCATGATGAAAATCAAAATCACAAAATGAAATTGATTTTTTTTTTTTTGGACAAGATAAAATTGATTTTTAACTTATCTGATAGTTAACAGTTATCAGATTTATTTAATCCTAAATTGTAAAGGAATATAAAGATAAACTAGAAGAAAGGATAAGCATAATAAAAATTTGACATGCCAATATACAATGCCAAGGTAGCTTATGGACAAGTTATTATTGCTGAAATATGAGAAAAAGATGAAAGAAAGGAGAGTGACAGCAGTGATGTCAGTTTTATATAGAAGCATAATCAGTTAATCATTTGCTATAGTAAGAACCCAAAATCCAAGTTGGCCAGAAATAATGGCAGTCTAAGGCAGTATTGGATTAAAATTTTAAACATTTTTGTAATATTTTATAAATAGTAACAGCAAAATATGATAAGTAATGTCCCACAAAATAATGGAAAGCAGTGGAGGAAGGAACAAGCAAGAAGCCTCTATTTGAGCCCCATTTAATCATAATAATTCCAAGTACTATTTAGGATAAAAATTAAAGGAGGGTGACAGACATGTAAAATGAAGAAAAAAACGTTACAGTATAGATTTCCCATATTTGGACAGAACACTGCCAGATGTATTACAGAAAGAAGGTGAATTATCACTCAAAACATCTGGGAGGAATAGTTGGATTGGAAAACATTTAAACAAAAGAGAGTGCTACAAGTACTATTTTTGAAGCACTGAGAGATTTTCTGTATGTTCTTTATTCTTTTGAGAATGGGATAAAAATACTTTCCTTTCTCTTTCTGTGAATTTATTGGTAAATTTAATAGAATAAGTTTTAATCTTCCTCAAATGATACAGGGTAAGAGTTTCCAAAGTGCACAAGATAATCCATTTGAATATGGGAAAAAATATATATCTTTAAAAAATTTTTTCCTACAAAAATATGTTAAATTTTAACAATTATTACTAATTTGTACTACTATCTTCATTGTTAAGAGAAGTAGGAAGGAAAGGAAGAAGTTGAAGTTCTATAACATAAAAACAAGTATAGTGCCATCCTTTGTCATTTGCTTATTTAGTGTATGGCATTAGTTGTAGTTTATATGAATAAAAAGTTTAAGGGAATTTTCTGATTACATTATCTAATTTATAAACTAACCCTCACAAAATGTATTCGTGGCTTAAAAATAATCCTGAAAAGAAATTGCAGATTGAAGATAACGCAAGAACTGACACTTACTTACACTTTTAATATTAGCTTTTTGTTAACAATATGTCATGAGACAAAAGTGATGATCTAATCAGAATTGATAAGATAAATAAAAATTGGAATTTATCACTATTTGAAATAAGGATTTAAACTCATTAATTGTGACTCAGCCTAAGTATAGTTTGTATCTTGAAATATTTGCTAGTGATAATATAAAGTCATCTTAATTTAGTGAGATAAAAGCTAAGCTCTTTTTACCAAAATGATGTCAATATGCTACCTCTAAAAACTCTTACTATACAATTTACATAGTTATCTGCTTAAAAATGTTCCAAATGGAGTATCAGTGAATTTGTTACTGTTAGTTTGCAAGTACAATTCATTGACATCCTGGAAGATTGGAATTTAGGATTGAAAAAGACCACTGTTTCAAGTAAGCACATTCGATGGTAAGCTTCTTCCATTTTGATATATAAATCTTTGTGAAATATTAAATTGTGATAGTCATTAAAACCAGAAAGTGAAGTAAACAGCGTACTAGCAGGACTTTAATGTGTCACAAAACATGATTTTCAACAATAGTGAAGCATTTTCAATAACTTTTCTCACTAAAAGAAAATTAATTGAAATATTTCAATACACATTTCAAAAAATTCAGTAAAATTGAAATGAACAATATTTGATTTTTATTTTATTAATGAAAAAACCTTATACTAATTTTCATTAGGGCAAAAAAGATTTTTGTCCTATCCATAAGTCAAATGAAAAAAGTTTTAAAACTCATCTATCTTATTTTCAGTTTGGCATAGTAAAATTCATCTATAGAACATTTTAATATATACTTGAAAATGCTGCAATAAAGATGAACAGTATTTGAAATTTTTTCATTTAATGGTACAAAACCTTAGATGTTAATAATTTTCATTAGAGCAAAAGGTTTTTTTACTATTGATATTTGGAAAATTTTAAACACTTTAGTTTAAATGTTGAGTAAGTACAGTAGTGCATTGGAGATACATGCTCAAAATTTCTTGACTGATAACCTTGCATGTTCAAAAGAGTTTGTACAGTGAGTGATTTAATGTATAAAATATCTGAAATATATTTTTTGGATCAATCACATTAACCTTAAATTTGCATATCCCTGAACTTTTCAAGAGTCTTTTAAATGAGTTCTTTATAGTTTTTACAATGTTTTAAGTAATTTTATTCTGACAGTTCTCTGAGGGTAAGTAGTGCAAATATCGCCATTTTATAGATTAAAAAATTAGTGCTCAGAGAAACAATACTAACTTGTAGTATGAAGTATATAGGGTAGATGGTAAAAAGATACTTAGTGTAAGTAGAGAACTGAGGATGAGGTTTCTGGCAAATTGTTGAGAAGGGTGATTGATTGTATTTCTTTTAGGGAATTTTCCCAACCCAAAAAATAGCAAGTGATTGTGACCTAGGGATTAGATTCACTTAAACTGTTTAAATCAAAGCTGTTAAATTAGTTAGCTGTGTTTGTGATGCAAAATAAAAATGTAAAAATACTTTATTGTGCTATGTGTGGAATTACTTGAATCTTCAGATCCTTTAACAGTGTATATAGTAGGCTTTTAAAAAGTTGATTGTTAAGACAATGCAGATACAACACCAGGTCTGGAGTCAGGAGGATCTGAATTCAAATGTGGTCTCAGAAACTTACTAGCTATGTGACCTTGGGCAAGTCATGTAACCTCAACTGGCCTTCCTTCTCCCCTCGTACAACCACCTCTTACCCCCTATCCCCTGGAAAAAAAAAGTTGATTGATAAAGAGGGTGTTAGAAGGAATCAGTGAGAATTAAGGAAAATTTTAATTTGTGATTTTATCAATGGTAATAGGGTATAGACAGGGAGAGATAAATTTTTGTTCCTTTGGAGTCAATAGTAGTCAAGACCTTCCCTAAGTAGGACAAAGTTAAACCTGTCCCCTTAATATAAAAAAGTACATTTTTTTGAGTCACTGATCCAAATTTCTACATGCTAAGGAAGAGCCTAATGAAATGAATATCTATACCCAGTATTGGTAGTTGAGAGAATCCTGTAGAAGTAGTAGATTAGGAGACGAAGTAATGAAACACGTATCTTTGTAGACTAACATTTTCTAAATCATTTGGTTAAATAACACAAATTTAACTTCCAGTTATCTACCAATTACTTAATTTCTGCACATTACAATAATTGTCTTTGCTACAGTTTCAAATAGAATGTTAATAACTTACTAAAAACATTTGTTTTGCATTACAATGATTCTTAGTTCAAACTGTGGATTCATCTCCATCTTGTGGTGGTTTTTCAGAATTGTCTAGTTTGAAAAGTTGGGGCAATCTGCTTGTTTTTCTAAAATTAGAAAAACGAAGAATTTTTTTGTGGTTCTCAAAATACTCAACATTTATGCAAAATTCATTTATTTTATGGTTTTCTTTAACAGTAAAAAGGAGTTTTCACTTTTATAAATTTTAAAATTGATATTAGTTATTTAAGTGATTCCCCTAAGACAGACAATAAAGGGAATCAATGAGAACCAGTTAGAATTTAATTTAGAGTCCTAGATGAGGAAAATATTATTGATAACCAGTGATTTGCAGAGATCCAAAGTTGCCTCTAAAGTTCTCATTTCTTTTTTAAAAAATTTTAATAATTTTTATTTTCATAATTCGTGGAAAGATAGTTTTCAACATTCATCCTTACAAAACCTTGTGTTGAAATTTTTCTCCCTCTCTTCCCCCCTCTCCTCTTCCCTAGACAGCAAGTAATACAATAAAAAAGGTGAAAATGCTATATTGTGATCTATATGCAGTCCCCATAGTCCTCTTTCTCGATGCAGATGGCTCTCTCCACCAGGCTCTCTCCTGAATCATCTCACTGTTGAAAAAGCCACGTCCATCACAGTTGATCATATAAATCTTATTTGTGTGTATTATGTTCTCTTGGTTCTATCACTTATCAGTTCATGTAAGACTCTCTAGGCCTTTCTGAAATCATCTTGCTGATCATTTCTTATAGATAAAAGTTTCACAAGTTCAGCCTTTGAAGAACGACTGATGATAGCAGATAAGATTACATTCTTCTGAATCTTAGTTAACTGTTCCCTACCCAACCTTACAAGGAATTTAATTCAAGGTGAAATTCTTGCCCCATCTTCTGCTTAGGCTTGGTTGAGGGATAGAGAATCTTTGTCTAGATTTCCCAGAGGGGGTAATTTAGAAGTAAACAACATAATGTACATCTTCTAGCCCTCATTATTTTATATGTATATGTTTGTATTTCTCATATATTCTCATTATTATTTTTTTTTTTTTTGCTGAGGCAATTGGGGTTAAGTGACTTGCCCAGGGTCACACAGCTGTTACGTGTCTGAGACTAGATTTGAACTCAGGTCCTCCTGACTTCAGGGCTGGTGCTCTATCCACTGCGCCACCTAGCTGCCCCTATTCTCATTACTTATTAACCAATCAAGCTTCTAAGGACACAAACTTGGAGTCCAGTATCATCATGGATCTTTGGCATACAAGAGTGTCAGTGACCCTTTTATTAATAAAATGCTAGCAATATTAAAAAAAAATGGTTACCCAGAAACTGTCTTGAACTTTTTAAGCATCATATATATCCATGACAATAAGTTATACAAGAGCTCCTTCAGAGTAGGGACTTCCTCCTTATTTAGCACAGTGCCAAGTATATAGTAGTTGGCACTTTCTAATACTGGTTGACAAATTGCTTTTAATAGTTTTTTAACATTTATGAAATCTAATGTAAAAGTTACCAAAACTAAAATGATAAAATTTGCAAATTATTTGCTGTGATTTTACTTTTATAAACCCTGTGTTTGTTCACTAACCATGTTTTCAATACAGTTCTCCCTCATCCTCCACCCCTTATCTCTAAGAATTAACAGTTTTAAAAATTGGAAGGTAAATCTTTTGGTTGGGGGAGGATGAGTTCCAAAACCTCATAAAAACACCTGTTATTGCTTCTCTCCATTTCATAGAATACTTGTTCCCTTTTTAACATTTAATTTCCTCCCCTAGCTTCTAGCGTTTTCCCTCTTCAAAATTGTAGTTGTTTAGATTATATATTGACACTGTTTCCCTAGTAGAATGTAAAGTACTTTAGAGTGAAGACTTTTTTGTCTTTATAGATTTAGTTCTTAGCTTGTGATGGGCATGTAGTAGTTCTTAAGTTTGATTTTTAATTAGTACTTAATAGCACCTGATAATTAGAAAGGACTCCACAGGTCATTTAGGTGCTTATTAAGGGAATAAGACATCTATTGGGACAACTAACAACCAAATATACATATATATTAATTACTCAAGAGTGGGAGTGTTAATATAATATTAAGGAAATCTTCATGAATGAAGCAGTTGGTTTGGAAATGATGAATTCAATAAGTGAAAAGGGAAAGGAAGGGTATTCTATGCATGGGGAATAGTACATGGAAAAGAGGTAGAATCCTTAACAAATATTTGTTCCATGCATTAGAAAGTATGTAAGCAACTAAGTGACTGTATTATCTGACTTTGGAGGCAGATACCCGAGTTCAAATCCTGCCTATAATTATCTGTATAAATCTGGGCAAGTCCATATGTGTGTGTGTGTTTAATATATAAATATATATACATGTGCATATTTTATACATAGATACATATACATATGTACTCTTCCACACAGACACAGATGTAAAGAAATCTGTAAATCTAAAAGTGCTATATAAATACTAGTCAGGAAAGAGAATAAAAGATAACCCTTATGGGATCAGGTCAGGGATTATATCTTCTAATATGAGGTTAAGTTATTTTATATTGTTTATGCACATGTTATTTCACCACCCTAAATAGAGTATAAACCCTTTATTTTTTTTCTGTCTTCTTATTTCCAAGGAAAGGGAAGGAAAGGGAAGAGAATGAGTATTTATATAATGCCCACTCTGTCAAGCACTATATTCTTTTTATAAATATTTGATTCTAAGAACTACCTAGTGAGGTAGATGCTATTATAAAAATAACACTATGGAGTAGGTGCTATTATCCTGGGTAAGGGTACTTTATCTGGGTAAGGCTGAGGGTTAGTAAGTGCTTGAGGCATGATTTGAATTTAGGTCTCCTTGACACCAGGTCTGGTGATCTAACTGTTTTACTAGCTGTTGTCTTCCTAGCTCCTAACATAGTGGCTTGCTTATAGAAGGTATTTAATAAATGAATGGAGAGTCTTGAATAGCAGGTAGAGTAATTTCAGTTTTATATAGAAAAATGGAAGCCTTTCAAGTGATTCAAGACAATTCCAGTAGACTTGGGATGGAAAATGCCATCTGCACCAGAGAGAACCATGGAGACTGAATGTGGACTAAAGCAGTATTTTCACCTTTTTTGTTTCTTTGTCTTTTTTCCTTTTGGTCTGATTTTTTTGTGCAAAATGAAAAATATGGAAATGTTTAAAAGAATTTTACATAATTAATCTATATCAGATTGCTTGGTATCTTGGGGAAGAGGGAGGTAACGGAGAGAGATTCCAAAAATTTGGAACACAAAACCTTACAAAAATGAATGTTCAAAGCTATCTTTACCTACATTTGAAAAAATAAAATATTATTGAAGAAAAAAAAGAATGCTACTATAATAGTTCAGCCTAGTACAAGGAGATTGTGTTGTCATGGGTTTGAGAATTTATAGGAAGAATTACCAGAGTTGATAGCTAATCAGATATGACATCTGAAAGGGAATCAAGCACATGAGGAGAATGTAGTAGAATGTTGATGTAATAAGAAGGAAGACAAGGAGGTTTCTAGGAAAAGATGATAAACTTAATTTTGAACATGTTGAGTTTGATGTGGCTATGGGGCATTCAAGGGAATACAGAATCATAGATTTAGAGCTGGGGAGGACCTTTAAAAGATTTTCATGTTTTGTTAGATGCCTTTTGTTTTTATATCACAGTAATTTTTGATGCACTTTTGAGAATGAACTATCTCTTGTAACAAAGATGATAATAATGGCTTATATATATCTGTATGTAGAATGTTTATTATGTTTCAGGCACTTTACAATTATTATCTCATGTTATCTTTACAATGACTCTGAAAGATAGGTGCCATAATTATTCCCATATTACAGATGAGAAAACTGAGGCAAATAGGTTAAATAGCTTGACCAGGATTATATAGTAAAAGACTGGATTTGAATTCAGGTCTTCCTAACTCTAGGCCTAGTGCTGTAGCCACTGTACCACCTACCTGCCCCATATGAGAAATAATTAAGCAAAAACAAACTCTTAAATCATGTCTGATTGTGTATGTAGCTTTTTACCCATACAGTTTCCTGCTGGACCAAACAGAGAAAGGTATACTTGTGGTATTTAGGACAAAAATAGCTTATTACAATCACTCAGTTTGACTTCCTTTTAGTGATCTTTGCATGCATGGTTATTGTAGCCAATTTTGGGTTGAGTAAGAGTTTGAATAGTTTATAATTCCAAATTGTTTACCTAAATTTTTGGAACCATTTGTGGTTAATCTGCACAGCAATAATAGTGGAAGCTGTGGTTGCCAAAGGCAAAAATATAGAAGGGGAAAAAAAAGTGTAAAGGAGCAAGGGGAACACTTGGGAGAAATAACTACATTTGGGATATGGGAAGATGCAGGGGGAAACGGAAGTGGTAGTTGTTAGTAATAATAACTGACGTGATCTTTAAAAATTTCCAAAACACTTTGCATGTATTTAGATTTCATATCATTTAGATTTCACAACATCTGAGTTAGGTACATTTGCAAGTATTATTTAAAACCAAAACAAATCATTTGTCAGAATTACTAAATAAACATCTAACATTTTGTCTCAGCTCAGAAATTTTTGAACAGGTTTTTCTAGGTCCATGCTTTGTGGCAAACCAGACCAGGGCTTTTGCTAATATTTTTTGTCAGTAGTTATCTTTTCTGATGTAGAAACTCCTGTCATCTCTAATACAAGAATACAGAATTTCCAGCCTCTGAAACTTATGAGGTTGCCATCAAGCTTAGGAGCTCCCCTCTAAGGATTAATGTCTAGTCATTTATAAGTAGGCAGAAACACAGAAAGCAGAAGCTGCAGCTAGAACTCTAACCCTTCTACTTTCACTGTAATGTGCTACAGATTTATAGGCCACTTTGTTTTTGTGCGTTTGAATTTTCTGAGGTTATGGTTTCAACTGCATATTACAAGGATTTTATGTCAGGAAAAAGGTTGAAATTACTGAAAGCAAAATATAATTTTGTCTTTTTTCATTTCTAGCCTGACTCATTGTGCCCATTGTGCTTGCACATATGCATGTGTACATGTAAACATGTACATTTCTACACGTTCACTCAGTTTCTTCTGTATATATACACTGATAAACGAGTTAATTATGCAATTAAATAATAAAGGTAAGGAATAGATAGTTTTCATCTTTTTTCTTTTCCCATGTGGAAGGATATTCAATCTAAGTTCCAAATGTGATAGAGCTACCATTGTTGACCTTGAGAATAGATTATTACAGAAATGTTAGCAGAACTGTTTCACTTTTCAAGAAATGGTGATAGTTTCTTTAATTTGTCCCATTTCCTATTTTTTTTGAAAACAGTTTAAACAGTCTGAACATTTTAAACAGTAAGAAGTGCTGTAATTGCTTACGGCATCTGGGAATGACAACTATCCTCACCCACTTATCCCTCCGTGCCGGATCACCAGTTTTGTTTGCAGTCCAGCTTTCATAGCCATCATCTAGGAAAACAGTTTCTAAAAAGAAAGGTCAGCCCTTTACACCAGTTGTCAACCACCTACCCTGGTCAGGGAAGGCAAGCCCTCCTAATTGACGTAGAAAGGAAACCCTAAGGAAGAGGTACATACTTGGTGAACCAAACAAACACCTTGATAACCATCTCTTCTCTGATACTGATGGAAACAGCCTAGGACCCTGAATCCAAGAGCATTTAGAATAGCTATGCTTCCAGATAAATGCCTGCAGGCGTCATTCTGGGAAAAACTTCTGTGAACATGCATCCTGGCAACTGCTGTAGCAGGTGCTCTAACAACAACTACTGAAAACCCCCCCCAAAAAATTCTTGGAATTGTGAAATGAGTCCACACCAGAAATGGGTAAGATTTTATCAGTGAAAAAGATATTAAAAAGGAGGCATTGACATCTGCTTTGTCAACTGCCCTAAGGACTTGGAATTTTTCCTTCTAACTTGCAGTTGAAATTTTCAGTATGTGTTATTTCCTTCAGTAGAATGTGAACTTCTTTACAGCAGCAATTGGCTTGTCTATTTGTATCCCTGGCTTAGCACCATTCTTTGTACATAGCTAAGTACTTAATAAATGCTTCATTCATGTATTCATTCAAAAAGTAGTGAGTATAAGAGGACAAAAGTTCCTCTGTGTCTCAGTAGAAGCTGATTTACAGCAGTAGAAACTTTTTGCAACTGAACCTTTTTCCGTGATGTCCATTAATAGAATGATAAAATCAAGCTATTTTCTGGTTTGCTAGGAGATAAGGTATTTTGAGGGAGTTGTTTGGACACTATTGTGGAAGTGAACATGAAATAACTCTTTAACAGTTGAACAAAATGTATAGTTTAAATATCAGCTTTCCAAGAGAGAATAGAAAATAGGGGATTACTATTTTATATTTTAAGCCTTTGTTAATTTGTGCTTTAAGCATTGAATGTGTGTGTGTATGTGTGTAGAAAATAAATAGCTGCCCTCTAATTTTTACTGTACTTTGAGTATCTTTTTAACTTTTTTGTGGAGACTAGAAAGGAGTGAAATCTAGGCTTTAAGTTATTTTCTTCTGGACTCAAAGGCTGGGGTCTAAGTCGAGGCAATGAGAAAAAAGAACTTAAACTCTTCCTTTAAAGACTATCCTAGAGGCAGCTACGTGATACAGTAGCACCAGCCTTGAAGTCAGAAGAATCTGAGTTCAAATCTGGTCTCAGACACTTAAAACTTCCTAGCTGTGTGACCCTGGGCAAGTCATTTAACCCCAATTGCCTCAGCAAAAAAAAAAAAAAAAAAAGATCCTACTTTGGACTGATCCTGATCCCTATTAACCTACATTTGGGGCCCTTTAATAGGAAAGCCCCTTAATAGAATATGAACCCCTTGGGCTCAGCATGATTTATTGTTACTGTAATAATAAAGACAGCCCTTGAAAGCAACCAGACAGATTGTAGGGAATTCACAAGTAGCCAGAAAACTCTTCAAAACAATTAGTCCCAAGTCAAGAAGATACATCATTTTTTTTTTCCTGAGGCAATTGGGGTTAAGTGACTTGCCCAGGGTCACACAGTTAGGGAATGTTGTGTCTGAGATCAGATTTGAACTCGGGTCCTCCTGACTTCAGGGCCGGTGCTCTATGCACTGTGCCACTTAGCTGCTCCTGAGATACATCATTTCTGAAGATAACAACAAAACATGTCAAGGAGGGTTGGGGCAGGGGAGATTGTTTATATCAGTAAGCACTTTTTCATAGAGTTTGTAAACTATGTGGACAGGGTAAAAATAGTAATGACCTATGATGTGTCTTTGCAACTTTCTGAAAAGCCTTCGTTCATGAACTACACTTCATTTGGCTTCTTTCACATTGCACTAGCTTTGCATCTTTTAGCTTTCTTCATGTGTCTGGTCCAGTTTTTTTTTTTTTTTTTTTCACGAAATCGATCACTTGAAATAAGAAATTCTTATTCAAGTCTGTGATATGCCACTTATTAAGCAAGTGTGACCTTCAGTTCAGTAACTTTTTTAATCACTAGGCAGTACAAGTCAAGAAGCATTTATTAAAGTGCTTAATAAATAAATGTAATTTGTTAGGCATGCCAAAGATGCAAATAATAGTAAAAAGAAAAGCATATCCTATGTTCAGTATACCATGTCAGCCACAAAATAAAATACAAAGTCTCTGCTTTCAAGAAATTTACATTCTACTGACAGACACTCAGAGAAGTAAACATAGAGGAATTTCTTGATCATCAAAAACTAGGGAACTGAACAAAGACTGTAATAAATGACTCCTTCAGTTTCATTATATGTAAAATGTGGGTAATACTTGTAATATCTACCTTGAGGAAGTAAGCACCCCTCCTTTTTACTAATCCTCATATGACATGCACTTAGGTGACATTGAAAGTGTTGCAGTGAATGGAAAGGTGTCTGCTAGCCAAACTTTGCTTCAAGTCCTATTTCTGCCTTATACTGCTTTACACTGAACTTGGATTAATCATATAACCTTTAAATTCCCTAAGTAACTATTTAAACTTATAAATTGCAGAGAAGATAATAGACTTCATGGTTTGAGGAAATACCTCATGGAGTATTCCCCCAGAGATTATAAAAACACTTAATAAACCATAAAGTAATAAATAAATGTGAGCCATGATTCTCTTACCTGAATTTGCTGGGCATTTCTATGATTGACAATTTTTTTTGTGAATAAAGTTAATAAGAATATAGATTATTATTTGGGGATTGGGGGCGAGGCAATTGGGGATAAGTGACTTGCTCAGGTCACACAGCTAATAAGTATCAAGTGTCTTAAGAGTGGATTTGAACTCTGATCCTTCTGAGTCCAGGACTAAGAGAAACAGTGATATAATCAGGAGTGTATAGTCACACTCACATGGCAGTAGTTAGGTGCTCATGATAGATTGTGACCTCTATGGTACTCAGCCAATGGGGCATCAAGGGAGGGATTTGCCTAGTGGTTAAAAGACAAGTATTAATTCCAAGTGTTTCTGTTCTATTTCTGTTACACCTTTGCAGTTGTGTAACCCTTTTAACTTCACCCCTCCTAAATTCAATTATTACAATATTTATTGTATTATTACAATATTTAATAGGTTATGTAATGAGTTATTACAATAATTAATAGGTATGGACAGGTCGTAAAGGATTTTTTGAGGATAGATGAGGCATGGGTATACTTGTAGGCTGTGGGGAGACAGCCAGTAGACTATGAGAAATTGAAGAGAAGTGAAAATGGGTATGAAAAAGGGGATAATCTCTTGGTGAAAATAGCATAAAATGGTATCCTTTTTGGATTTAGAATTAGGGTTGGTAAGGAGATAGGACATATTTTTATGTGATATACAGCTGAAAGAAGAGAAAGGCAGAAAGTATCTGATTTGAGAAGAGGGGTTTTCAGTGAATGACCTCAAAATTTTTTAAAATTCATTTTTTGTAAAGCCTTTTGTTTTCTTTTTTATTAAACCTTTTTCTTTTTCTTTTTTATTAAAGCTTTTTGTTTTCAAAACATATGCAGTTTTCAACATTCACCCTTGCAAAATTTTCTGTTCTAAATTGTTTTCTCCCTTCTTCCTCCCATTTCCTCCCCTAGATGGCAAATAATCCAATATATGTTAAACATTTGCAATTCTTCTATACATATTTCCACAATTATGCTGCATAAGAAAAATCAGATCAAAAAGGAAAAAAAATGAGAAAGAAAACAAAATGCAAGCAAATAACAGTGAAAAAAGTAAAAATGCTGTGTTGTAATCTACATTGTCGCTATACTCTTTTTGGGTTCAGATGGCTCTCTCCATCACAAGCTCATTGGAAGTCTGAATCACCTCACTGTTGAAAAGTCACATCTGTCAGAATTGATCATGACATAATCTTGTTGCCATGTACAATGTTCTCTTGGTTCTATTCACTTCACTTAGCATCAGTTCATGTAAGTCTCTCCAGGTCTTTCTGAAATCATCCTCCTGATTTTTCTTTACAGGATATATTTCGTAACATTCATATATCATAACTTATTCAGCCATTCCCTAACCATTCAATTTTTAGTTCCTTGCCACTACAAAAAGGGCTGCTACAAACATTTTTGCACATCTAAATTCTTTTCCCTTTTTCATGATCTCTTTGGGAATACAGATCCAGTAGAGACACTGCTGGATCACAGTTTGATAGCCCTTTGGGCATAGTTCTATATTGATCTCCAAAAAGAGTTGGATGAATTCACAACTCCACCAACAATATGTTAGTGTCCCAGTTTACCCACATCCCTTCCAACATTCATCATTATATTTTCCTGCTATCTTAGCCAATCTGAGATTTATGTAGTGGTACCTAAAAGTTGTCTTAATTTGTATTTCTCTGATCAATAGTGATTTAGAGTATTTTTTCATATCACTTTAAATGGTTTTAATTTCTTCATCTGAAAATTATTCCTATCCTTTGACCATATGACTTCATTTTTTAAAGTAAAATATATGACTAGGTTCTCAGTTGAGAGGGTAGGGCTGGTGAGAATTCATAAGAGGTTTTGAGTTGGAATGAGAGGGTTTGGAAGAGCCACTGTGATGAGTTAAATAGTGGGTTTTAAAAGGATTACCTTGTGACAGTAATTTTTTAACATGATGTTGGAGTGGATCCAGTCAACTTGCTTTAGTGATTTTCTCCACCTTTGTCCAACACTATGTGCATAAGGGTCAAGGTTGGAAAGTGTGAGAGTGATCTAAGACTGAAACAATTTTCAGGGCAAGATTGATATGATGGAGACAAGGGACTCTTGAAACAAGTTTAGTGTATAGAATTGAACTGGTTCATTAAAGGATCAAGCTGGGCAAAGGAAGAAAATGTATATAGTGATGTGATTTATGGACACTAGATAAGAGTTGCACCAAATATTGGGGTTCCATTATGTGAAAAATTCACAATGGCCATTCTCTTTTATCAAAAGGTAGATTTATTTAGGAGAAAGATTACAGGCAAAAGAAAGGATACAATAGATACCAGGAATGGTAAGTATGAAATGGAGTGGGAGAGCATATATTTAGCAAAAAAGATTTTATTTTTAATTTTTGTTTTTTTAAACAATTTAATGATGGAAAAAATAAGTTCCTAGTGGAACCCACAATTAGCCAGGAGAAAGAGAGCACTGAGAGGGGAGACACCACAAGGCATTATTGGATCTGGAGAGATACCATGTGGCATGAGGGAGGGTTAGGGGTGAATGGGACCAGATGAAGATTTCTCAAAAAGTCAATGAGATGGAGTGGATTAGACCCCTAGGCCTAAGTTTCAGGAAGTCATGTGCTCCCCATTCTCAGAGGTCTGTAGGGCGGAAAAAGTCAGACCCTAGGTCTAAGTGACCACGCAAAGTAGACAAAATTGCTGACCATTGGTCAATGGTTAATTCCTTTTCAATCCATCCAATAAACCCAAGTCTTTTGCTGTTTAACCAAATTTACTCTTTCTGGCTCTCTAGGCCAAGTACAATGTTGGGAGATTGAAAATGAGAGGCAATATATGTCTGCTCAGCTGGAGTGCTTGGTTCTCTCCTTGCAAGGACTCTGTATCTGAAAATGCCTCTGAGTAGTCAGTTTGAGTAAGGGGATCTATCTAGCACCAGTCCCACACAGGGGGAAACATACAGAGATAAGAGTGCCATGGCAGACTCATCCAAAGGAGCATAAGCAGATTTACAGAGGAAATTTAATCTCAGGGATATGACTGAGATTTCTGATTGGACATAGCTGCGCTGCCCACAATCCCCACCATGGTGGGCCTCAGGAGCTTGACATAACTTGTATTTTTTGGGAAGGTGGAGACCCACAAGGAAGGGGGAACTTCCACAGAGGGTGGGACCACTAAGATGAACTGATCTTTATCAAAGCCTTTTCCCTGCCTGCCCTAGGGAACAATTCCATCAATACTCCAGTTTCTCTCTGCCAACCCACCCAGCTATCCAGGACCTCATCATTTAGTGCTGGGGTGAAGACATAGATGAGAATTGAGGAATCAAGTAATTGGATCCTGATGTGAGTGCAAAACAGGATTTAGTTTTAGAAGGTAGAGGGGGAAGTGGAATTGTGATTAGTTAAGGAAATTTTAGCATTTATTAATATGGAAGTAGTGCCTTAGTGGGTGATTGCTTAAGGGTGTGTGGGATAAAAAAATGCAATTCCCAATTCAAAATCATTTAGAGATCTCTCAAAGTGAAAATTAGAAGTTTATTTGAATTTCACGAAATTCTGGACTGTCATTCTCCAGGACATGCCAAGGAGAGGAAGGAATGCTTCTTTTTCTCATTTTGGGCTCATCCTTATAGAGAGATAGGGGGAGGCCCACTCCCAAGACCTGCCAGTCTCCAGAACAAAGCACTTCCCGTCCACTCAAGGCCTGCAGATATCAAGCAGACCTTTTGCAAATAGGTAAATAGCAAATAGGTTCCAGTCAGCCTGGTCTGCCTTTAATATTCTAAAAAGCCACAATTTATCTCTTCCTGTAATTGGGTTCCCAATGAAAAACCTCATCAATTTCTCACAATCATTATTCTGAGAAGTCCTCAGTTTCCCATCTCACTCAAGGGTATAGCCATCTTTGTGTGTGGCTGACTAGAGGGGTGGGCTGGGGGAGTCAGTCTTGGGAAAAGATTGTTTTGAAACTGGAAGTTTATGTGTCAGAGGGAATGTCAGTCAATATGTATTTGGAGCAGGTGTTGGGAAGGGGATAGGGAGCTAAGCCCTGAATTGTTTCAAGAAGTCAGGGAAGTAGTGTGTGTGTGTGTGTGTGTGTGTGTGTGTGTGTGTGTGTGAGACAGAGACAGAGACAGAGAGAGAGACAGAGAGAGAGAGAGAGATGGGGGGACGGGTAAGGATCACTGTGCCTCCTTCCAATGGATCAGACACTTGACTCAAGAGAGGCAAAAAGAAATATATTACTTTCTTATGAGAAAGGACACAGTGTAGGCCAAAACGGAGTCAACAAGGGAATGCAACCCTGAACAGTTCTCAGCAAGTTTATATAGACATAAAAAGCAGAGTCCCCACCTAATCCTGGCTCTTCAGAACTAATGGGGAATTTTTCCCAGCAACAAAAGAGCATGGGGAAAAAAAAAAAAAAAGATGGGAGGGAGACTTGTAGTCTTACCCTTTTACAAAGGGAGGTGTGGTACAAGAATGTGAATGCACCCAGGGAGCTTCAAAAGGGAAAAACTAAGGGCAAAGAACAAAGGGTTCCATTTAAATCTCAGGCCACCCCATCACAAAACCCAGTTCCTGCCCATAAGGAGTTTGCATTCTTATATTCTTTTTGGGGAGATAATCTCCACTCTGACCATCTACAGATGTCCTTATGGGCTTCAACTCTCTTAAGTTCCACTTTTTCAATTTAACCTTCACAGCTGTGGAAACCAAACAAATGCACATCTGGATGCCTATAGATAACCACTAGAATTTTGATTGGATCATAGTTATGGACTGATTGAACATGAAAGGAGGAGAGGTTATGATGATGGTAGGAGGAGAATCTGAAAGAGGTATTACCATTTGAGGATTGGTTTAAGAAGTTGAGCATATTTAGCTTGAAGCAGAGATTTGAAGGTCAATGTTGTGCCCGTCTCAGTTTCCCTCAGTTGCAGTATCAGTCTCCCTTAATTGCTGTTTCTGTCTCCCTTAATTGCTCTGTCCCAGAATAGAATGCCCACTTCCTGACCTTCAGAAATAATTGGACTCACATTCCAAAGTAATCATGAAACCTCCAGATGGCCAGCCTCGAACTCCCCTTATCTATCTATGACCCAGACAAGCAGTCTGCTTTGGCAAGGCTCCTTACTCCTAACCTGTCAGAACTGAATTTATGGTTTTCTTGGACACCAGATGTGCTCAGCTGTTCCCATGAGTTCTTTGTCTCCCTGAGCTATAAAAACCCTATATTAATCCATGACTTTCCTCAATGGAGTGCTGTGTACTTTGTATTCAGTCACCTAACATGACTGTGACTGAGTACTTTGTACTCAGTCAGCTGACATTGCTATGTGTCAGTCTCTGGTCTGGACTGTGTGCTTTGAGACATGAGTCCCACCAGTCCTGATCCATAGCTATGGATTCTGAACTCTCAACATCAATAAAGCATTACCTAATTTCCACTGTGTGATACTGCCTCAGTTTCTCCCTGAGCATTACACAATGAACTTCCCATTACAAGGGGGTAGAGGGCTATGATAATTGTCTCCAAATATTTGAAGAGCTGTTTGTCATTTGTTCTTGAAGAGGACCATCACATCAGGGAGATGATGCCATGACATGCCAGTGAGTTGGATTTAAGTGAGGGAAGGCTGTGCAAAGTCACCTGCATCTCTTTCTCCCTTAGCCAGATTGATCAGGACGACTGGAGTTAGTCCTGTATACAGTAGGAGACCTTGGCCTTTTTAAACTAAGGTCTTTAATAGGTCTCATTTTGACTGAGTCCAGACCCATTCAGTGATTACAGTTAGGTTGAAATTAAGGCAAAGAATGTTTTCACCCCCCAAAAGGTGAATAAATAACTTAGGGTTTCTGGTCAAAAAAGAAATGATTCCTATTTGCATTCACTCTTGAGTCCATCAGGACTAACTGGGACTTGGCTAGAAAGATCAAACTTGTTCTATTTGACCCCAGAGGGTCTAAGAGTAGAATGGAAGAGTAGAGTCTAAAATTTACAATTTGACATAAGGAAAATATTCTTTACAGTAAGAACTATCCAAAAAATGGACTGGCTTCCTTTAGAACTAGTGGGTTCCCTTTATGCCATTTGAAGACTGGGTAATTATTTGTTAACTGTTGTAGAGAAATTTCTTTGATGAATGCTTGTCACTTCTAAATCTAAATTTCCATGATAGGAAAAAAATAAAGAACAGTTATTTCTGAAAGAGACTTAAAATACTGATGGTGAGAGTATTTATTTGGTTAACATGCAAATTCCTAAGTTTAATTTTTGCATCAGTAGTCACTACTAAGTTTAAAAAAAAAAAACATTTACAAAAGCAAAAAACAAAACAAAACAAAAAACCCCCAAAAGCATGAAGGGTTTGTTTACGTTGATTACTATAGTCTTTATTTACTTTTGCCTAAAAAAGTGTGAGCTTCAAATATAAGATCTATTGAAATCTGTATATCGTCCTGACAATGTTGATCAAGCTCTTAGTCCTCACATATAGTACAGCGTGTTCCAGACTGGAAAAAATACAACTTCTATGACTGTATCTAGCAAAGTACTTGACACGTAATAGGTCCTTAACTTGTTGACTGAAGTCACTGACTAGTAAATGTTTTTGTTCTCCCCTTGAATGGATATACAGAGTGAGAGTGAGCTCTGTCTCTGTGAAACCTCAGTCAACTGTTATTTTCAGATAGTCAGAAGAAAAAAGTGCTCCCATTGATTCTTGTGTATCAGTTATATTATAGAAGTTACATCAGTAAGACATATCTATTTTATAGTATATATGTAGATTTCAGAGATCATGTAGCTACCATTCAAGTTGCCACTAGATGGTGGTGTTGCATCTTTTTGGTATCTAAACCAAGGCTGGAACAAAATTTATCTAGTTTTCCCAATTGTGCTTGACCAGGAGAGAGGGAAGCCATTTTTGAAAATGTATTTAATTTTTTTTTCTATAAAGAATAATTTTTATTGAAAAATACTAATAATTGTCTCCTGAAGTTTCATCAGTTTTGTATTATGCTTTTTAACTTAATTTTTCATAAATCTCTTTTCATGTATTAATGTTTAACATGCATTTTTCATCATTAGATATTATTGCATAGGATTTAATATACTATTGTTTGCTTAGCCATATTCTTGTTTTAGGAATTTTCTCCCTTTAGTAAGTTGCTATGAAAAAAGCTTTGTGCAGCTCGTGTTTTCTTTTGGGTCATTTCCTTGGAGTATATTCCCCAAAGTTTAATTATCATATCAAAGGATATTAATAGCTTATCATTCCTGTTACATTATTTTTCAGTTGAAACCAATTTACAGAATTCTTAACAATGTATAAGTAACCTCTTTCTCCATTCTCTTACAGATTATGTATTTTATAATTTGTATTTTTTTCTCTTGGGTTAAATAGTTATAGTCAACCTTTAGGCACATGTTACAAAATTTTAAATTTGTATTTCTTGAATTGTTAGTAAGACTATTTTTCTTTTATGTTTTATTTACCCTTTCTATTTCCTCTTGTTTTTCTTAAATGTTTCTCTATTTAGACCATTTATTACATGAACTTTAGCTATTGACCTTTTATGTTTTCTATCAATTCAAAAGATATCTTGACAGTGTAGACAGCATGCTGGACCTGTAATTAGGAAGTCCTAGGTATAAATCCTTTTCCTGACACTTTGAAGTTCTCTCTAAATGTTATTGTTATTTAATTTTGCTTAGTATACATTTCTCAGTTTTCTTTTTTATCTCTCCCACATCCCATTCTGTTTTATTGTACTTCTGATTTTTATTTATTGCTTTTCCCTGTTTAAAAAAAAAGTTTGTATATTCAAACATATCCATCTAATCAACAATCTTCAATTGTTGCGAATTCATTATCCTTCTGCACCTGAAATCTAACAATTCAATAATGATTTTGGGACCTGTATCTTTCTTTTTTTTTTGGTAAAAACAGGTTTTTAAAAAACATGTTAACTCTTTAACCTTTTTGGAATTTGGATATGTATGAAATTTAGATCCAAGATAATTCTTCATCTATTCATCTTTTTTTTATTTACAAAACATATGAGTGATTTTTCTACATTGACCTTTGCAAAAAACTTTTTTTCCCCAAGCTTTTCACCTCCTTCCCCCCATCCCCCACCCCTATATGACAGGTAATCTAATACATGCTAAATATGATAAATTATATGATAAATCCAATATATGTATACAAATCTATACAGTTATCTTACTGCACAAGAAACATCAGAACTAGAAAGAGAAGAAAAAAAAAACAACCTAAGAAGGAAAAAAAAATGCATGGAAATATTCACAGAAAGCGTTAAAATGCTGTGTTGTGGTCCACACTCAGTTCCCACAGTCCTCTCTCTGGATGTATATGACTATCTTCATCGCTGATCAACTGTTGAATCACATCATTGTTGAAGAGAATCATGTCCATCAGAATTGATCATCATATAGTCTTGTTGCTGTGTATAATGTTCTCCTGTTCTGCTGATTTCACTCAGCATCAGTTCATGCAAGTCTCTCCAGGCCTCTCTAAAATCATCCTGCTGGTTGTTTCTTACAGAACAATAATATTCCATAACATTCATATACCATAATTTATTTAGCCATTCTCCAATTGATGGGCATCCATCCAATTTCCAGTTTCTTGCCACCACAAAAAGGGATGCCCCAAAATTTTTGCACATGTAGGTCCCTTTCCCTCCTTTAAGATCTCTTTGGGATATAGGCCCAGTAGAAACACTGCTGCGTCAAATGATATGCACAGTTTGATAACTTTTTGAGCATAGTTCCAAATTGCTCTCCGAAATGGTTGGATCCGTTCACAGTTCCACCAACAATGTATCAGTGTCCCAGTTTTCCCACACCCCGTCCAACAGTTATCATTATCATTTCCTGTCATTTTAGCCAATCTGACAGGTGTGTAGTGGTATCTCAGAGTTGTCTTAATTTGCATTTCTCTGATCAATAGTGATTTGGAGCACCTTTTCATGTGACTAGAAATAGTTTCAATTTCTTCGTCTGAAAATTGTCTGTTCATATCTTTTGACCATTTATCAATTGGAGAATGGCTTGAATTCTTATATATTTGGGCCAGTTCTCTGTATATTTTAGAAATGAGGCCTTTATCAGAACCTTTGAATGTAAAAATATTTTCCCAGTTTACTGCTACCCTTCTAATGTTGTCTGCACTCATTTTGTTTGTACAAAAACTTTTTAACTTGATATAGTCAAACTTATCTATTTTGTGATTAATGATGACCTCTAGTTCTT
>JAJPUD010002360.1:0-19694 GCA_023553655.1 Myrmecobius fasciatus
TTTTTTACTTCTCATCTATACCAAAATCCTTTAAAACCTCTTGTTAATGACTCAAATATATAAGAATTTGACTCAAATATATAAGAATTCAAGCCATTCTCCAATTGACGAATGGTCAAAAGATATGAACAGACAATTTTCAGACGAAGAAATTGAAACTATTTCCGGTCACATGAAAAGGTGCTCCAAGTCACTATTGATCAGAGAAATGCAAATTAAGACAACTCTGAGATACCACTACACACCTGTCAGATTGGCTAAAATGACAGGAAATGATAATGATAGCTGTTGGAGGGGATGTGGGAAAACTGGGACACTGATACATTGTTGGTGGAACTGTGAACGGATCCAACCATTCTGGAGAGCAATTTGGAGCTATGCTCAAAGAGTTATCAAACAGTGCATACCCTTTGACCCAGCAGTGTTTCTACTGGGCCTATATCCCAAAGAGATTTTTAAGGAGGGAAAGGGACCCACATGTGCAAAAATGTTTGTGGCAGCCCTTTTTGTAGTGGCAAGAAACTGGAAATTGAAAAGATGCCCATCAATTGGAGAATGGCTGAATAAATTATGGTATATGAATGTTATGGAATACTATTGTTCTGTAAGAAATGACCAAGAGGAGGATTTCAGAGAGGATTGGAGAGACTTGCATGAACTGATGCTGAGTGAAATCAGCAGAACCAGGAGAACATTATACACAGCAACAAGACTATACGATGATCAATTTTGATGGGCATGGTTCTCTTCAACAATGATGTGATTCAAACCAGTTGTGCTGCGATGAAGATAGTCATATACATCCAGAGAGAGGGCTGTGGGAACTGAGAGTGAACCACAACACAGCATTTTAACGCTTTCTGTGAATATTTCCATGCATTCTGTTTTCCTTCTTAGGTTGTTTTTTTTCTTCTTCTCTTTCTAGATCTGATGTTTCTTGTGCAGTAAGATAACTGTATAGATATGTATACATGTATTGTATTTGTCATATAATTTATCCTATCTAGCATGTATTAGATTACCTGTCATCTAGGGGTGGGGGGCGGGGGGAGGGAAAGGAAAAGCTTTGGAAAAAAAAAGTTTTTTTTGCAAAGGTCAATGTTGAAAAGTCACTCATATGTTTTTGCAAATAAAAAGCTTTATTAAAAAAAATAAATAAAAGTAGGTAATAAATTTCACATACTTATTTACAAATATTATTTATAATAATGTAAAATGTTTAAATATTTAAATTTTAATTTAATATTTGTGTAAAATTTAAATTTATTTATACTAAATTTATAATATTTAAATTTAAATTAACAAATAAAATTTAAATTTATATATTTAAATAAAAAAACAAAAAAAGAAAGCCATATACACCCAGAGAGAGGGATGCGAAATGTGGACCACAACATAACATTCTCATACTCCTTGATTGATGTTTGCTTACATTGTGTTTCCTTTATCTGATATATCGTTTGTGTAGATAAGATTTTTCTTGCACAACAATGATAAGTTTGGAAATATGTATACATATATTCGAATTGCCAATATTTTAACATAATTAACATGTAGTGGATATCCTGCCATCTAGGGGAGGGGTGGGGAGTTGGGGGGAAAATTTGTAACGGAAAGCTATGTAAGGGTTATTGTTGAAGAATTACCCACACATATGTTATGCAAATAAAATAAAATTTAAAAAAATAAAATAAATGCTGTTGGTTGATTAGTTAATTGACTGAAATGAACAGCTGTGCATCAGGAAGCAGATGTTTTAAATAATGTGACCCCAGCTAAGTTACTTTTTCTCTGGGATTCCCTCAGTTTCCTCAACTACAATTTGTGGAAGTTGGACTATACAAGCTAATGTCTGATGCTCTGATTTTGTTAAATGTAGTTGTAATAATGGGCTGGTAAGCTGAATGGGAGGTCTTGTTAAGCCCTAGCACATAAAAACTCATATTCTCTAGCTACTCCTGAAAGAATACAAACCAATTTGAGTTTGATTGTTTTGGCTTGTTTCTTCAAAGGATGAATTCTGGCAAAAATGCTTTTTCTTTCATTCTATGTGCAGCTGAGTAATAGGTCTCACTGAATTTTTCACTTTCCAACTGGTTATCATGCTTTCCTTAGAATAATTAATCTAACAGATAAATATAGGGACAGCTTATCTGAAAATAGATTTTGTGATTATTTTTTAAAATCTACCTAACATTTATTTTAACTGAGAGCTATAAATTCATACTGCCATTCCTGATTCCTTTCCTTCCTCGTCCATGATTAAGGCCCTCTATAGCACAACTATCTTGTATTTATGTTGTGTATATTCTACATACACTTATATGCATGTACATATATGCTAATATATATGTACAT
Source organism: Myrmecobius fasciatus (assembly GCA_023553655.1). Lineage (NCBI taxonomy): Eukaryota > Metazoa > Chordata > Mammalia > Dasyuromorphia > Myrmecobiidae > Myrmecobius > Myrmecobius fasciatus. The sequence goes on from JAJPUD010002360.1 coordinate 2,359, forward strand.
GTGTACATATATTTTTATATACATATACATAAAGAGAAAGCATGAACTAATGAATAAAGAGCTAGCTTCAGAATACTTGGGATCAAGTTACAAATACTTGCCTGGTGATGGTGGGCAAGATTCTTAATAAGAATAGTTAACATTTATATGGGCCTCCTAGGTGCATAGAGTACAGGGCATGGAATTAGAAAAATAATTTTTGTGAGTTTGAATACAGACTCAAACACTTACTAGCTATGTGACCATGGACAAATCACTTTGCCCTAATTTGCCTCAGTTTCCTTATTTGTAAAATAAGCTAGAAAAGGAAATGGCAAAGTGTCTGCCAAACTGGGTCCAAAAGAGTATATAGAATAGACTAAATAAAAAAAAAAATCACATAGCATCTATTATGTTCCAGATGCTTGCTAAGCTCTTTACAAGCATTAACTCATTTGATCCTCCTCACGATCCTGGGAGGCAGGTGCTACTATAACCGTCATTCTAAAGATGAGAAAACTGAGGCAAACAGAGTACAGCTGACTCACGCATAGTCACACAACTGTTAGTCTGCGAAGTTCTTCGAGATGACAAACTCCTTGGGGACAGGCAGGTACCATCTTGTCTTTTGAACAGGGCAAACTCAGGTAAGGCATTTCTTGTCTTTGGGACTGATTCAATTTCCTCATCTCCAAAATGGAGAGGTTGGAGTCCACCTTCCCTTCCAGACCTAATAATCATCTCTTCCCCCCACTCCAGGACTACCAGAGATCAACACATACATGCACACACACATTCTCTCCGTCTCTGTCTCTGAGTGTCTCTCTCTTTGTCTCTGTTTGTCTTTCTCCTCTCTGTCTCTCTGTGTCTCTATATATATCTCTCCTCTCTGCCTCTCTCTCTCTGTCTCTCTGTGTATCTCTCTTTCTGTGTCTCTCTCTATCTCTGTGTCTCTCCTCTTTCTGTATCTCTGTCTCTCTGTGTGTCTCTCTATTTCTGTGTCTCTCTGTCTCTGTTTCTCTGTGTGTATCTCTCTGTCTCTCTCTGTGTCTCTCCTCTCTCTGTCTCTGTGTGTATCTCTCTGTCTCTCTCTGTGTCTCTGTGTATATCTCTCTGTGTGCCTCTCTGTCTCTCTCTATCTCTGTGTCTCTCCTCTCTCTGTCTGTGTGTGTGTATCTCTATCTCTGTGTCTCTCCTCTCTCTCTGTCTCTCCTCTTTCTGTCTCTTTGTCTCTGGGTCTCTCTATCTCTGTGTCTCTGTCTCTGTTTCTTTGTGTCTATCTCTGTGTCTCTTTCTGCATGTCTCTGTCTCTCTCTGTATCTATCTCTGTCTCTCTCTGTCTCCCTCTATCTCTGTGTCTCTCCTCTACCTCTGTGTTTCTCCTCTGTCTTTGCCTCTCTCTGTCTCTATCTCTCTCTGTCTCGCTTTTTCTGTCTCTCTCTATTGCTCTTCTTTCTCTGCCTCTCCTCTCTCTGTCTCTCTCTGTGTCTCTCTCTATTTCTGTGTGTCTCCTCTTTCTATTTCTTCTGTGTCTCTCTCTGTCTCTCTCCTCTCTCTGTCTCTCTCTCTCCTCTCTCTGTCTCTCTCTCTCCTCTCTCTGTCTCTGTGTGTGCGTGTCTCTCTATCTCTCTCCTCTTTCTGCCTCTCTCTCTCTGTCTTTCTCTCTGTATGTCTCTCTCTGTGTGTCTCCTCTTTCTGTCTCTGTCTATCTGTGCGTCTCTGTCTCTGTTTCTCTCTCTATCTCTGTGTCTCTCCTCTCTATGTCTCTGTGTGTGTCTCTTGGTCTCTCTCTGTGTCTCTCCTCTCTCTTTCTTTCTCTCTGTCTCTGTGTGTCTCTGTCTCTGTATCTCTCTCTGTCTCTGTGTCTCTCTCTGCATGTCTCTGTCTCTCTCTGTGTCTCTCTATCTCTGTGTCTCTCTCTGTCTCTCCGTCTCCCTCTATCTCTGTCTCTCCTCTATCTCTGTGTCTCTCCTCTCTCTGTCTCTGTCTCTCTGTCTTTCTGTCTCTATCTGTTTCTGTCTCTGTCTCTCTCTGTCTCTGTCTCTGTCTCTGTGTGTGTGTGTGTGTGTGTGTGTGTGTGTGTGTGTGTGCGCGCGCGTCTCTCCTCTCTCTATCTTTTTGTCTTTCATTCTGTTAGACCTAGACACAGCACTGAGGTCAGTACTTAACTGGTAAATTACATCTATCCTTGCAGCAGCCTTCTCTATACACTCCTGAAATCTCTTTATTTAGCTAAAAACAAGCCATTTCCCAGTTGAAAATTGGAAGAAATATGACTCTAATCATTTCCAAGGCAATATGCACGTAAGTTATTTCTTCCTAACATCCAACATTCTTAACTACCAAAAGCTTTTTATAGTGAATTCTTAAGTTATATTCAATCTAGAGGTCAAACAATAATTTTTGTCAGAATGATTAAATGATAAACTGCTATGAAGGATTTAATTATTATTTTTGAAAACTATCTTATCTGAATTTAGCAAGCATCAAATAAAATGAACATTGCCATATATATATATATGTATATATATATATGTACATATATGTATATATATACATATATATAAAACAACAGTGCCGCCTTCCCAAAAAAGGATTGAAGATAAAACTAAGATATTCTCTTATGGATATCTTAAAAAAAAACGATATGTAACAAATTCAACATGTAACCTTCAAGACTGTCCTACTTGTTTGTGATTATTTCTGGCCTTCCAAAGAATTTATTTAAAAAAAAAAGCTTTGAAAATATTTCCTCTAATCTTTCATCCTGCAAATAAAGAAACTGAGGTCCATAAAGGCTAGGGGAATTAAGTTACATTCAACATAATTTCAATTTTAAACAAATTTTATTCCAATTCTTTAAAATAAATGGAAATTCATTTATAGTAAGAAATGATATATTCTGTTAACCAAAATATTAAACATAACATTCTATCATTCTACCAGTTTGAATATAAGGGAGTTTGCTGTGACAAATAAAACACTGCATTTTGGACCATGTCCAAGTTTAAAATAAGAGGAGAAATCGATTACTATAGGTCTTGCTTCAAGAGTCTTATGAGACTGTATTTTGATAAAGCTATAGAGATTCTTGATGCAAATAAGACAAAGACAGTAATTTTCCTAAGGCTGCAGATTAGTAGGATAGAACAACAGGAAAACAGTTTACTGCTGGCAATAGAGTATTAACTCCCCACAGATAAAGATTTTTCTGGAGAAATAAATGAAGACAATAGGTATCCTCAGGCAGCTTTCCCCTTTTCTTTCACTTCTTGTACATGATTCCTGGCAAGCTACACATGGCACTTTGCAGGAACTAATTTAAAATTAACAGTAAACTCGTACATGGCATATATTTATATAGTACTTTTTTTTTTGAAACAACAGTTTTCCTTTTGTGCCTACATTTGTTAAATGGATGATATTTTAACTACATGGCACACCAGCTTATCTGCTTTGCAACTATGCTTCTCTGCCCTGACACCAAATGGAAAAGGCAGGAGGAAAATACATGGTATATGCATCTAAAGTATTTGGAAATGGAGGATTTTAAGAGAGGGAAGAAAGTACAGGAGTAGAAGTCAATCTCACATCTATAGTCACTAAGTAGTGAGTGATAAGTAGAGATACACAGATTAAAGACACACACACACACACACACACACACACACAAAAGCAAAAAACAAACCAACTTCTCCCCTCCCCCCAAAAAACCCTCATAAAATTTTAGACATATATGATAAATGTGGAAATATGTATAGAAAAATTGCACATGTTTAACATAAATTGTATTACTTGTTGTCTAGGGGAAAGGGTGGGGAGAAAGGAAGGAGAAAAATTTGGACCATAAAGCTTTGCATGAGTGAATGCTGAAAATGCATTTGCATATATTTGCATATATTTTTAAAATAAAAAGCAATTTTAAAAAATTATACATAGTCTTTGTATAGTCTTGAACTTATAAGTGCTATTATTGACACAAATATGAGAAGCAGAGCTGCAAATGACATATAGCAGGCAAAAGAAACATTAGCCTTTCATGAGTTATGTAAATCACCGTAAATTTTTTTTAAAAGCATCTTTATATCCCTGACTATCTCAAGCCCCTAAACAGCTCTCAATACATTTATCAACTTCACCAAAATATACTGTAGCCTCTTTAAGAGCAGCCATAATTATTTCTTTTGAATCAGTATCCCAGTAGCATTGGAAGATAGGTAAATAGATATATAGATATATAGCAAGGAAGATAGACAGACAGATAGACAGACAGACAGATAGAGATATGTGTATTGCTGCTGCTATTGTTTGCCCTTTGTTTTCAAAGACCAGTGACATTATAGGGTGATGTCTTGACTCAGGTGTGAATCAGATTTAAGTGAGACAGAGTCACACAAAGTTGTCAGCCTCTCTTTTCCAAAGACACGGCAAGACAAAAGTCAGGAAGACTGGCAATGGTCTGAGATACAGTGGGTAACCTGGGCTTCCTCAGTGTCTGGCCAAGCTCTGTTTCAGCTGCCATAATGGCCACTGGAACAAATTGTTCTCATCTGCCTTTCTGCTTCTGCTAGTGCAGGTGCCCCCCCCAATCACCAAGGAGTCTGAGACCCTGTGGTTACCCTCAACCTGAGGGTTGTCTGTCTGTCTAGAGGACTTACTGGGGGCAGCTGAGAGCTGAGGGCCAGACAGACACACGGTGGAGGAGCAGCCCTGAAAAGGCTCCTTCTTGAATACTCCCTGCCATGCTCCCTGTCTATGTGATTAACTAATTACTGTAGGATAGTCATGGCAGTTAGAATGTGCTTTATAGATATAGATAGAGATAGATTGAGAGATATATATATAGAGAGATAGTTATAGTTATAATTATATAGTTATATATAAAATCTTCAAGCACATTCTAAATATATATACATATATATACACACATACACAGTACATATATACACATATGTATGTATAATATAATCACAGCTCATATATTTGTACATGTGTGTACACCCATGCAATGCACACACATGCATGTATACAAGTACACTGATTTTATACAGGTATATTCATGCACATGTATACAAGCACACAAGGCTCACACTTACACACATATGCACAGTGCACACACATGCATATTGCAATCTGTTTAATATATCATGCACATAAGCAGTGCACATGTATGCAGTGTGTGTGTATATATGTCAGCAGACACATGTTTGTACATTTTTATACACACACATTTAACATATAGAAGCACACATAACTCTATGTGACCCAGATTACTACACTGATACTCTCACATCCAGGGTTACTGTTTCCTAAGAGTTGTCTTGCTGTGTGTGGAAACAACTTGGGTTTCAGAACTTTGCCGATTGGAGAGCTCCATCTATCATGCCTGGGTCAGTGCATTGCTCCACATGGATTAGCCTGGGACCCAAGACCCATTGTTCATTCAATTGTCTTTACAGGCAGGGCTCATCTGCCTATGTCTACCCCTGGGAGCGTCTCCCTCCACCAAACAGAACCAGATTCATTTCAAATGTCCTTCCTCACACTCACTCAGTGTTCAAGGCCATCCTAGCATTCAGTTCTCTCCTTACCTCTCCTTTCAACTTCACTCACTCAGTAACTACTCTGTCCTTACCTCTTCATGAACACTGGAAAGAGACCAGTCTTGATAAACACCTTAGGGGAAGCTTTGTATTGTTAGCCACCATCATTATTGTTAAATCTTTGGGATGGGTAACAATGGGTAAGGTAACAAGATGTTACCTTAAAAAAATGGCCTGGTGGATTTTGGACAGTTGTTTGAGCCTTCCTTACACAGCTGTCTATTTTCCCTTGGGACTTTTAACAATAACATCTTGTCCCTCTTCATTCACTAAAGTCCTATTTTGATGACTCCTAATCTGTAGGTAACCTATGCTCCTGCAAGTGAGTCTCTCTCACTGCAGATCTTCAAATAGAATTTATTACTTGACAGGAAATCTACAGACAGATTTCTTAAGCCAGGTATAGGTTGGTCTAGAAATCCTTCTAAATCTGAGTCTCTCTGATTCTATAATTATGACATCCTAAAAAACATAATGCTAGTTTTTCACATACATTGTCCTGTTTGTATTTTTATATGAAGTATCATTTTCTTTTTTGGAGGAAACAAAGATTAAGTGACTTGCCCAGGGTCATACAGTTAATAAGTGTCTGAGGTTAGTTTTGAACTCAGGTGCTTCTGACTCCAGGACTGGTATTCTACCCACTGTATTACCCTGCTGCCTCATAAAGTAGAATTTTCCAAAAATCATAATTTTGGCATTATGTAAGGATATGAATCATCTCAAATAAATATTTTGTTTAATGGAAAGAGTTTATCTTATGGCTTAGAGCCAGAGGTTCAAATCTTAGCTCAGCTATTTGCTACCTGGGCAAGGCACTTGAGGTCTCGGTTTTCTTGCCTGTAAAGTGGAGGAGCTGCTTAGATGATATTTGATGGTCCATTTAAGGTCAGAACTCCATGACCCAAGTTCTGGTAATAATGCACTCCACTGACTGAGGCTCTGGGGTTTGATAAATAGTATTATAATTCCTTCTGTGTTTTTATCTATTATGGGGAGCAATTATTTTACTCTTCTCATTAACTCCTCTCCCCATCCACACATGCAGCCACACATTGATACACACAGAAATGATACTGAAATAAGTCTATTCAAGGCAACAGAGCTTCTTTCTGGTGTGAATTAGAAATACATCTCTACTTCACTCAAACCTCCCATTTTTAGCTCAACTGTCAAAAATGATCTTCCTATCTTTACGTTTAGCATCCCTTCTCAGGATTTTAAGATAGGATGTATAGACCATCTTCTCCTCTCTCTCTTTGTACACTCCCTTTCTTGACAATCTCATTCACTCCCAACGTTTCAATGATGACTCCTTTTTTTTCCCCAGATGACTACATTTATATCTGCAGTCTTGTAGCCTGGAAAATTTCACTAGCTCTAGAGTTACATCTCTGTCTGTATATCCTACTGACACCTTTGGAAGGGAACCTTTAATAATATAGTCCTACACCTTCATTTTACAAATGAAGAAACTAAGTAAAAGAGAATTGTAGTGCCTTGTAGATCAAACAGGTAAAAAGTGGCAAAGCTAGGGAGAAAATCCTGGTCTTCTATCTCCAAATTTAATGCTCTTCTCACCCTACTAAACTACCTCTCCAAAGTCTGACTTGATAGAATTGGGTTCCATTGTGCCTTCTGAAATAGTACAGGAATGAAAATTATTAGTTATAGTGTTTCTGTTTAGCTTATTATAATCATTGCTGCCATCTTTATTTCCTCAACAAATAATAGCAGCAACACTCAAGCTTGAGGTTGGGTGGTAGGGGTGGGACCTGAGGTAGTAGAGATAAATCTCCTTAAAGTATATTAAAGATTTTTTCTCATTCTCTCTCTGTCTCTCTCTGTATCTCTCTCTCTGTCTCTCTCTGTCTCTCTCTGTCTCTGTCTCTGTCTCTGTCTCTGTCTCTCTCTCTCTCTCTCTCTCTCTCTCTCTCTCTCTCCCCCTTTCCCTCTACTTGTGTCTATCTTTATACTTCCTTATATCTTCCCACCCACCTGCCTAGATTATAAACCATAACAATGAGAAGTCAGGCATATCACTGATTTGTCATTTTCTTCACAAAAAACATGCACATATTTGGCACATCCTCTGACAATTCAATTCAACAAGCCCTCATTTAGTACCTGATATGTGCAAGACACAGTGCTAGGAAGGATGGAGACAAACAAGAAAATGCAAGCTATCAAGGCAGTAAATGTAAACTAGTTGGGGACTAAAAACTTCTTTCTTTTCCTATCTCTAACCCCACCCACATGCCCAGATTATGAAACATAAAGCCTATGTAGTTAACTCAATGAGAACTCAGGCATTCAGGAACGTTGCAAACCTCAAGTTGCAAATGTTTGATGTCTCTGGTGTGGAGGATGCATTGGTGGAAGGAAACTTCAAAAGTAGGGAGAATAATTATAATAATTATAATAGTTTAGGGAAAAATTAATTTAGGCTTGAAGTAGGGTGGTTGTTCCATGAGTGGAGAGAAAGAGCCAGAAGCAAGAGGTATTGTGAAAATAGAAATGACAAGATGGAGCAACTGATCAGATACAGGGGATGGAGGCAATCAAGATTGGTTCTGAGGTTGGGAACCCTACCTCAGTCTTCCAATTGTTAGGAGGGAGGAGTGCTCTTGGCAGCAAGAAGTAGACTAGAAAGAGAAATGAACTCCCTAGACTTTTTTTTTCTAGGTCCTCTTCTCCATACCTTCATTGTCATTTTGTCATTTTTCTGTGGATGACTCCCAAATCTACATATACTGCCCTCTTCATTCTTCTGTATTCCAGATCTACATCACTTACTGCCATCTCTCCTTGGATGTCCACTGGACTCAACTTGGTCTTATATAATTTGAGCAGAGAGTAATCTGAGTAATTCACTCTATCCTCACCCCCCTGAAAACCCAATGGCAAAGCCAAACCTTTAGCTACTACTGTGCAAGAATGGAAGAAGGAGTGTCCAAAATGGAGTTCTTAATAATAATTACAGACATTTACATAGAGATTTCATTTGCAGATTCCTTTATATTCATTCCCTCCCTTGAGCTTCACTGTACCCTATATGGCAGGTGTGAAAAAGTTCACTGTCCCAATTTACCAGCAAAGAAACTGAGGCTCACAGAGAGCCTTGATCTGTTTTTGATTGAATGGCCTGCCTTTGATCACACACACTAGGGAGTGTCTGAAGCAGAGTGTGAGTCTAGGCTTTTTTGAATCCAAAACTAACTTTCTCTCCATTATTATGCTGCCCATCCATAGAGTCATAGAACAGAGAATGAGGAATGGGACCTGTGCTTTTACTGGGATAGGGAACTCAGGTAGAGAAATTCTGCTACCCATGCAGGCTGGCACCCTCATGAAACTTGTAGTCTTAGAAATTTCTCTGAAATGACTTACCTAAGTTACATAGCTAGTATATGTCAGAGGCAGACTTGAATCCGAGTCTTCCTAAATTTGAAGTCAGCTCTCTATCCACTTTGCCATACTGCTTATCACAGAATACACTTCCTTATCCTTTCTGAGAAATGGTTGGTTCTTAGCAACTCAGCCCCAATTCTTCCTTCATAAAGTCAACTGGCTATTCTTAAGAGATCAATACCAATGATACTAATATAGACAGCAAGTTTATATTTGCTGCACGAAGCCCAAAAGACAGAGAGGAACACCCAAGCTGGGAATTTCTTCTCTACAGGTTTAAAAAACAAACACAAAAAATAACACTTTAGATTTGTCCCTTAAAAATACACATTAAATCATTAAGCAATACATCTGGAATTAGGGCCAATAGAGTTTGAAGATTCTGCTTTGCAAAACTAAGTGAAACTTTTAGGTTTCCATTGCAAAAAGTACATTTTAAATGCTGTTTTTTATTTGGTTTTAGCAGAAGAATTGCATTTCTGTAACTGATTTCTAAACAAGCAATGTAGGACTTTTTGGCACTTCCCACCTACCTCCTGAAACACATCATCTCAGGAGAAATCTGAGGGCATTTTCCAAGCCCATTGGCTTAAGGAGATATGAAAAGGGAGAAACAAGTTCAAGGCTCTTTATCTGCCAGCTGCAGTCTTTTTTAGATTATGTTCTAAATTTTTTATCTGCACATTTGTGCTGTATGGTCTATCATGAAAGCCACTTTTACCCCCCCCCCCAAATAAATGTATAGTCCTTTAGAGATAAATATCTAAAGGTCAGCAGATAAAATTTTACTCAAGGCCCTTTCACAGACAAGGACAAGCCTGCCTGCTGATGAATGAGGTCCCAGCCCACATACTACCAGACACCAGAAAAACACGATGGAACTAATCTTTGAAATGAAAATACAGGCTGACATTTCTTCCATCTCTACTGGATATCAACTTCCTTTTTTTAACCTCTATTTCTCTCCAGAGAATAGAATCAGAAGCTCACTTTCAGAGTGTTTGGGGACCTTTATTTTATTACCAAGAAAAATCCAACTCTGTTTGATTTTTAAAGCCCTTCCTAAACTGACCCTTTCTTACCTTTCCAGGTTTCTCTCACTTTTTTCCCCCTTCCATGTACTCTCTAATTCTGTGCTTGCTATTTCTTTCTATCAAGATATTCCATCTCTCTAAGGAAAGAAACTGCATCTTGCTGAAGGAAACCATAGATAATAAAGTAATATCAATATTAAACATATATACACCAAGTAGTAAAGCATCCAAATTCTTAGGAGGGAATTTGAGTTTCAGGAAGAAATAGACAGCAAAACTATACCTCCCTCTCTCACAACTATATAAATCTAATCACAAAATAAAAAGAAAGAAGTTAAGGGGGTTAAAAGAATTTTAGAAAAGTTAGGTTTGATAGCCCTCCGGAGAAAATTGAATGGGGAAAGGAATATACCTTTTTTTTCTCAGAAATACATGGCACCTATATAAAAACTGACCATAGATTAGGGCATAAAAACCTCATATTTAAATTCATAAAGGCAAAAATATTAAATGTATCCTTTTCAGATCATGATACAATAAAAACTATGTGTAATAAAGGGCCAATGGAAAAATAGACAGGAAAAATTAATTGGAAACAAAATAATCTCATCTTAAAAATGGATAGGTCAAACCACAAATCATAGAAACAATCCATAATTTCATCCAAGATAATGACAATAATGAGAAAACAGACCAAAACTTATGGGATGTAGCCAAAGGAGCTCTTAGGAGAAATTCTATTTCTCTAGATGCTTATATGAATAAAATAGAGAAATAGGAGATCAATGAACTGGGCATGCAACTAAAAAAAAAAACCAACTAGAAAAAGAACTAATTAAAACCCCAAATTAAATACCAAATCAGGAATCCTGAAAATTAAGAGAGAGATTAATAAAATTGAAAGTGAGAAAACTGTTGAATTAATAAGATATTCCATTTCCCATCTTGGGGGATTTTCACTGCCTGCACAACATACGTGGAATTCTCTCCTTCCTCATCTCTGCCTCCTAGGTTTTCTGGCTTACAAGTCTCATCTTCTGCAAGAAGTGCCTTCTCAATTGTACATGTTTAACCTATATCAGATTACTTGCTATTTTGGGGAAGGGAAAGTTGAGGGAGGAAGAAAAAAAAATTTGGAACACATCTTACAAAAATGAATGTTGAAAAATATCTTTATATGCATTAGGAAAAATAAAATACTACTGAGAAAAATAAAAAAAAATAAGTGTTTTCTCTTTGAGGTTATCTCCAATTTATACATACATATGAGAGAGAGAGACAGAGAAACAGAGAGACAGAGAGACAGAGAGAGAGAGAGAGAGAGAGAGATTGTACAAACATCTTGTTTCCCCCATTAGATTGTTTTTTTTTTTCACTTTTTTGTATCTCCAGGGCTTAGTACAGTGCCTAATAGAAGGACTGTTTTTTCTACTTTCTTTCTCCCCAAGATGAAACATTCTTCCCTGAGGATCAGGCATTTTCTTCAGATTTTTTCTTTCTTTCACAGTGTTAGCTAACAGTCTAATTTTAAAAGATGATAGCTAAATTCTAATGAAATCATCATTTCCAGCCAGAAAAGGTTGATCTAGGATCAATACTCATGATACTTCCAATTTGGGAAACAGTACTCTCATTAACAATGAACAGACAGATACATAATCCACTGAAAGTTAAAAAAAACATCAATGTAACTTTAAGCAGTAAATCTGAAAGGTATTGTGGTACAGCGAGTAAAGAGTTGGCTTCAGAATCAGGAAGTTCTGGGTTCAGATCTCATTTCTGCAATATAATGGTTCCTTGTCTTTGGACAAATCATGCTAATTCTTAGCATCCAAAACAACTCTCTAAGACTGTAAATGGAAGAGAACATGCTGATCTGTATGGGGAAAGGAAGTTTCCTCCCAAGAACTTATACTTGTCCCCATGGCTGGAATGATGATGAACTCAAATGTTATAAGAAAAACTCCTAAAATCAAAGCGAGACCTTCAACAAGTTGGGTTGACTCTCTTTGGAAGACTCATGGAAATATGTTAATGGAGAGAATACCCACACAGATGAACTGCTAGAAAAAACCCAGTTCTGATGCTTATTACTTGTGTGATATTAGGCAAATTACTTAATCTTCCAGGGTCTGTTTTCTTATCTATAAAATGGGGAGGTGGGAACAAACTAGATGGCTTCTGAGGTTGTCCATCAGTTCTAGAGATCTATAGTCCTATGATCCTAAGATATATCTAAGTAGCACAATGCTCATCAGTTGCTTCAGCATTCTTTGACATACTAAGTGAATAATACTGCCAAAATTCTCCTCTATGGAACTGAATGGAAAATACATATTGCGTGACTGTATCTACTAAATTATTTAGACATAGAATTACAGAATCTTGGAGTTGAATGTAAATTCTGGGGCCATAAAAGTTTAATCTATATGTGAGCAGAAATTCCCTCTGCATGATCAGACTGTCAACTAGCATTTATTGAGCACCTACTATGTGCTAGCCACTACACTAAGGAAGGAGGGGAAAGAAATAAGCATTTTATGGCACCGACTGTGCCAAGTATTTTACAAATACATTGTGTTTAATTCTTAAAAGAAGTCTGCAAGATGGTGCTATTAATATCCTCACTTTAAAGTTGAGGAAACTGAGGCAGAAAGATAATAATCTCACAAGTCCAGTGAATGGCTTACTTCATCTATGGTCCCCTGATCAGTCTAGGACAAAATACAACAGAACTGGCACCTCTACTCTTTTGAAAATAATGTATCTTTTCATGTAATCTCTAAATTAGCTTTTTAATTAGTATAAACTTGCAGTTCACTAAGTTCCCCCATCCTCTATATATGAAGTTAGTTTTGTAAACTCAGATATATGACTCTACATTCACCCCTACTGCATTTAATCTTATTAGATCTGCCCTATTGCTCTATCACATTGGGGTCTTTTAGTATCCTGACTCTTGTCATCTCATATGTTAACTGTCCATACCAACTTTATATCTTTACTTAAATTGGAAAGCATACCTTCTATGGATTCATTTAAATCACTAATAAAAATATTTATAAACAAAGATCCCAAAGACAGATTCTTGTAGCTTCTATTAGATACCTCTTTCCAAATCAACACAAACCCATTAAAAATCCTGAAAACAGATTTTCTCAGAACTCGTCATAATGAATTATGCAAGTTAACTGCAATAAGAATAATTCAGAGACTATTCAGCAAATAGTAAATGAGTATCTACTACTTACAAGACATTGTGTTAGACCCTGAGGAGACAAAGATGAAATACAATTATCCCTTCCACATCATGACTACCCACTGTGGTTATATATATATATATATATGTATAATATATATGCAAAAGAAATTAATTGGGAGTTTGTGATTTAGATAAAAAGGGTGATACTATGCAAAATAGCCCACCTATTAGATTTTTTGGAGAAGACAGGAATTTATCACCAAAGAACAAGTATAAAACATTATAAAATGCAAAATGGATAATCTTGATTACCTTAAATTAAAAAAAAATTTGCACAAACAAAACAATATAGCCAAGATGGGGAAAAATTTTACAGCTAGTGTTTCTGATAAAGGTCTCAATTCTTTTTTTTTCTTTATTAAAGCTTTTTATTTGCAAAACATATGTATGGGTAATTCTTCAACATTGACTAAAGGTCTAATTTCTAAAATACATAGAGAATTGATTTGAATTTTCAAGAAAAACAAGTCATTCCCTAATTGATAAAAAGTAAAAGAATAGGAACAATTTTCAGACAAAGAAATTAAAGCCATTTTATAGTCATATGAAAAAATGCTCTAAATCACCATTGATTAGAGAAATGTAAATTAAGGCAACTCTGAGGTACCACTTCACACCTATCAGATTAGCTAAGGTGATAGGAAAAGATAATGATAAATGTTGGAGGGGATGGGGGGAAAGTGGAATCCTAATGCATTATTGCGTATTCTGGAGAGCAATTTGTAACTATGTTCAAGAAAGGGCTATCAAACTGTCCATACCCTTTGATCTAGCAGTTTCACCACTGGACCTGTATCCCAAAGAGATCATGAAGGAGGGAAAAGGACCCACATGTGCGAAAATATTTGTAGCAGCCCTTTTTGTAGTGACAAGGAACTAGAAACTGAGTAGATGCCCATCATTTGGAAAATGGCTAAATAAGGTATGGTATATGAATGCAATGAAATATTATTTTTCTATAAGAAATGATGAGTAGGATTATTTCAGAAAAGCTTGGAAAAATTTACATGAACTGATGTTGAATGAAGTGAGCAGAACCAAGAGAACATTGTACTCTTACAACAAAATCATGTGATGATCAACTATGATGGACTGGGATCTTCTTGACAATGCAATGATTCAAGACAATTCCAAAAACCTTAGAGGGAAAAATGCTATCTGCATTCCAGAGACAGAATTATAGAGACTGAATGTGGATTGAAGCATATTATTTTCACCTTTTTGTTTATTTGTTTATTTTTTCTCTAGTGGATTGTTTCCTTTTGATCTGATTTTTATTCATAACATGACAAATATGAAAATACATTGAAAAGAATTACACATATTTAAACTATACCAGATTGCTTACTGTCTTGGGAAGGAGGAAGTAAAGGAAGAAAGGAGAAAAGTCTGGAACACAAAGTCTTACAAAAATTAATATTGAAAACTATCTATATTTATTTGGGAAATAAAATAGTATTGAAAATAAAAAAGAAAAGAAATTAAATGGAATTTGGGGGGAATTTTTCAGAAGCCTCAACTGACATGCAAAGATCAGCAGATGACACAAAAAAGTTTAGAAATTCAGAAATGCATAAAATATGTGTGCAGTATTATGTAATATTAATATATTTTATCTTTTAATACTGCAAACATCCCATAAAAAACAAAAATTCAGACGTTTTCTTTGTTACAAAGGGAGGGCCAAAAAATTTTACACGGATTTGTCAGATCACAGGGGTGCTATTCCCCTAATCTTTGTTTTGTGGAAAGAATAACTATTCCTGAATCCCTATCTCTAAAGAAACTACATTCTGCTTAGGGAAAGAGGAAAGTCTTACTGTTATATTACTAATTTAGGTATCAGAGTTCATTACTTTCTTCAGGGTTCTATATACTGAAATTCACTAATTTATAACCTATCTGTGGAAATCTGTCCAATGTATCCTGCTCAGATTTGTAAAATAATTAGTAGAACTCCATTCTAAAGACTTAACATTTAGCTGTATAATTAACCCTGGCATCTCTTTCAGATTTCAGTCATGAAATGTCAAATTTATTTTTCTGTCCTGCTATCCTCAAATTTGACATGTCTAAAGTCAACCTGATTCTCTTCCCCCAATATGAACTCCCACTCTTGCTTAGAAATTTCTGTTAATGGTACATTCCTCCCTGTTCCTCAGGTTCAGAATCTCAACAGTTATCTCTGGCTCTTCTGCCTTTCTGGAGCCCTAGAATTATGAATAATACCCAAAGTTTGAAAAACTAAAAACAGCAATGCTTTTAACTCACTGTTATTAATAATGGCTTAAAGAAAACAAAGCAACAAAGTGTTAGTAATACTCAGGATACCATTTCAACAACACTGTGTTCTTCTTTTAAGTCCCTTAGCCCCTTATCTTATTGCCTACCTTACCCTGCTGAGCCTCAGCTTTGGATCATTCCCACCATCTCCTGCCTTCCCTCCTTTTACCTGCTGCTGCACACATGAAGAGAAAATAATTAAACCATGCTGATCGGGTCTAATGTAAATTTAGATCATATAACTGGGTCCTCACTAGAGCAAATCAATCCTTTAACATTTCTCTAATTAATTCACCACCCCATGCATCACAGAAATCCAAACCTTTTTGTTTCTCATGTCTCATCAAGCCTATCTCCATCCCCTCAGTGGAGAACTTTGTTCATTTTTTACTGAGAAAAAAATTGATATTATTTGCCAAAACTCCCTCTTCTCCCCTCCTTTTCATTTCACAGCATCCATGTGTCTTCTGCCATTATTGCCCCCTTCACTCCTGAGGGGATCCTTGTTCCCACTCCCTCCCATCTTCTCCAGCAAATTGCCCCTCTATCACTCCTACTCTCATTTATCTTTGATTGCTCCATGTCTATTGACTCCTTCTCCATTGCTTACAAACATATACATGTCGCCCCCGGTCTCAAAAAACCCTTTCTTGATCTTCTCCCTGCTGGCTGATGTCCCACATCTCTCCTTTGTAGGACTAAGCTCTCTGAGAAGGCCATTTACAACAGGAAGCTTTTTTTCCTCTAGTCCTCTTAACTTTCTGCAGTCTGCCTTCCAACCTCAGCTATTATTCAATTCCAGTCACTCCTTCTAATATTAGCAATGATGTCTTAATTGCCAAATATAATGCCCTTTTCTTAATACTTATTCTTAATCCCCGTGGTCTCTGACACGGTCAATCATCCTCTTCTCTGATATTCTCTTTTCTCTAGGTTTTCATGACACTGTTAATTTCTGATGCTCTTCCTAACCTATCTGTTCCTTCTCAATCACCTCTGACTCTTCATTCAGGTCATGCTTCCAAATTGTGGGCATGACATTCCCCCAGGACTCAGATCTGGATCTCCTTCCCCTCTTCTATGCCCCGCTTTCTCTTCTCCTTTCCTCTCTTCTTCTTTTATACTATTTCATTTGATGATCTCATGAGCTCCCATGGATTCCATCATCAATGGATTATCTGGAATCTGATGATTTTCAAATCTACTTATCCAGCTGTGTTCTCTCTCTCCTGACCTCCTGTCTCATATTTCCAATTGCCAACCAGATATTCCAAATCAAGTGCCAGAAGATATCTTAAACTCAACATGTAAAAAACTGAATTCATTACTGACTACCCCAACTATGCCTTCTTCCTAAATTCCCTGTTACTGTTGAGGGTACTGCCATCTTCCCTCTTAAACTTACAACTTAGGCATAATGCTTGACTCCTTTCTCTCTCTTTCTCCCTCTCTCTCTGTTTGTCTCTCTCTGTCTCTGTCTCTCTGTCTCTCTTTATCTCTATATCTCTCTGTCTCTGTCTCTCTCTCCCTCTCTCTCTCTCTCTTTCTCTCTCTCTCATTACTCCCCATCTGTTTTCAAGTCCTGTTAATTTTCCCTTTGTAATATCTCTCATATATATTACCCCCCATTATACGACAGTCCTTTATTATCTCATATCTGAACCACTGAAATAATCTGTTAGCTGATCTTTCTGCCACAAGACTCTCCCTACTTCTGTCTATCCTTAAGCTGCCAAAGCTTCCTTAAGCTGCTACTTTCATCAC
>JAJPUD010002360.1:34622-54668 GCA_023553655.1 Myrmecobius fasciatus
TGACTTGCCCAGGGTCACACAATTAGAAAGTATCTGAGGTCAGATTTGAGTCTTCCTGACTCCAAGTCTAGTACATTATCCACTGTGCCTTATTCCAACCCTTTTATTTTATAGATGAGGAAATTGAGTCCCAGAGAAATTATTTGCCCAGGGTGCTACAGATTTTTAAGTTATTACCCCAAAACTTGTTATTATTAAGTGCTTTCTCTTTGTAATAGGTTTCTTTTATTCTTGTTTGTGGCTAATAGCATTGCAGATTATATTTGTGGGTTTATCCTGCTACTTTACTCAATTTAGCAAATTAGCTAAAATTTAAAATTTGGGCATTGAAATCTTGATTTAGAAAGTTCCCTTGTACAGGAAAAGAAAAATACTATTTTCCTCATACACTAGTCTTCTTAGCACTACTGAGACAGTTAAAAGGGACAACATCCTAGAGATTCCCTCTCCTTTTCTAAATGAGGAAACTGAAAAAAAGTGACTTGCTCAGGGTCACACAATTAGAAAGTAACATGATATAGTAGGTAGAAAGCTGACTTAAGAAACAGAAGATCTAGATTCAAGTCCTGACTTTTATATATACTGATACAACTAAACTTAGTTAAATGTCTTAACCTCTCAGTATCTCCATGTAACTCTCTTAGATTATAAATTGTGAGCAGGGTGTTGGTAAAGGAAGTAAGTCCACTGGAAATTCCCAATATCAGTGACATCACAGGTCTGGTAAAAAATAAAAAATAAAGCAATATTATATGAAAAAAAAAGTTTTTGTTCCCTCTAATCCATTGCAACTCATTGATTTGCAGAACTTGTTAAAAAAAAAAAAAACACTTGTTCTCTGGATATTTTAGTTTTTCTTATCTCCAAAAATAAAAGGAAATAATTTTTGAAAACCATTTTAGAGAAAAACAATAAGAATGGCACACTGATTTTTTTTTCTATTCTCCGTGTGGGCAGAACAATCAGTAAGTCAGTCAATAAAACATTTATTAAATGCTTACTATGTAATGGGCACTATGCTAAATGCTGAGGATACATTTACTGGTAAAAGTTTGTCCCTGATCTCAAGGAGCTTGTGGTTTAATGGAAGAGACAAAAAGCAAATCACTGTGTGAAAGCATGCTAAAAAGAGAATAAATTTAAAATAATCAACAGAAGAAAAGCACTAGAAGTAAGAAAAATTGGGAAAGGCTTCTTGTAGAATAACAAGTGAAATCTGTAACTGTCATTCTGAAGTCTCAGGTAATCTTATCAGTTTTCTTTCTTTCTTTCTTTCTTCTTTTTTTTAACTAAGTTATTTAATAATGAAGGAAAACAAGTCAAATCAATAAAATCCATTTACTAAGGGTTAAAAAGCACCATGCTACATACACTGAGGGAGATAAGGAACAATCCCTGAACATTAGAAGTTTATTTTTAAGACAATACAATAATATCATTGTTATATGAAGTACTATATAAATATGAACTAAGGTTTATAAAGTACCTTCCCCACAGTTCAATTCGATAAATATTTATTAAATGCCTATTATGTCCTAAGAGCTGGAGATACAAAAAAGGGGTAAATGGCAGTCCCTGACCTCAAAGAGCTTACAATCTAATGGGGGAGAACAGCATGCCAACATATATATGTATATACCTATACATGCAAAAAAAAAAATCCAACAAGAAAACGATAACACAGGATAAATAGAAAATAATTAAAGAAAAGGACTGGAATTAAGAGGGGTTAAGGAAGACTTTCTACACACTAGTACAATTCACAAAAATGTGGTCCATGATTTCAGTAATAATGTTTTGTTATCTAAAAATATAGGTATCAATGACCTGAGAGTAAGAAGAAGGTGGCATCTGTGTGTCATTTTAAAAGTTTCCAATAGGGCCATGCCTAAGACTTTAAATTGTGTTTAGAAGCCTGGCCTCCTTTGTGAGCAGCTAAGACTCAAAACCCCTCCAATTTACGATTTTGATAAAGCTTGAAATCCATAGCGATTGGGTAGTGAATGAAAAGGAAAGATCTCGATTCAAATCCCAACTCAACAACTTAATACAAAGTTGACCTCATCTGTAACTAGATTACTTTTGAAATCCCTTCCAGATCTGAATCTATGATCAAATAACCCAATTACCTGAAGTTCCCCTCAGTTCACAAAGAAAATGGATCAGGTGAATTAAATGTCAATGACTTAATGTATACCCACTCCTACCCCAAGTTGCTCATTTTAGAAAAGAACCTCAGAGAGTTAGTTATATATTAAGACATATTCTTTGTCTTCAGTTCTAAGATCTAAGAAATGCTAATATTTTACTGAGCAGAAGAGAAAGAAAGATTTTGGTAGTGTCTTCTCTATACGCACTTTTCCTGGCACATCAACAGAATCCAAAGTATTCAGACTGAATAAAATCAGTCCTGGTGAAGTGCTATTTTGTGTGTACATGTGTGTATGTGTGTATATGTGAGTGTAAAAGACTAGTTGATAAATTACAGTATTAAAGACCAGTTCAAATCGTGTAATTTCCAAAACAACAGGAAATAGCTCCTGGCATGCCCAGAACTTGTTCCTGACTTGTCTAGGAGTTAAAAACAAGTCAAGTTCCAGGCACTCATGGAACAGACTGCTCGGAGAGCCAGGGCTGAACTTACCTTTTGTGGGTCTGGATTTCCCTGGAGATCCCGCCTCTTTTTTTTCCAAGACTGCTTCCCTCTCTTTCCACCTGCGGATCTGCTCCTCCCTCATCTTGAAGAACAGGATTTGCTTCTGCTCTTCACTGAGCTCGGCCAACAGTTCAGGATCGATGTACATGTCTGACAGTATTTGCTTCAGCATGACTGCAGCTCCCCGGCGCTCCTACCCTCGTGGCAAGGAGTCTTTAAGAATAGCCTCCAGACTTGGTCTCTTCCTAAATCCCACAGCCCGCACGTGAGTCCGTCGGGCACACTCCGGGGCACCAGCAAGGCAGGGATGCCCTGAGTCAGGGAAGCTGCCCTCTGAAGCTAGGAGCTATCCACTTGTTCAAGGTGTCCGTCATTCGACCTACAAAGCACAACCAAAAAAGGAGCCAGGCCACTTAAACCCCATTATTACAATTTACGGAAGTCATACAAACAGGTTTGTAAAGAAAATAAAGCTTGGGGGACTACAAGGAAAAGAAAACTGAGGCAAGTTTGGCGAGTGTTACCTTTATTCTTTTGATTTCCAAAGATACTGTATCAAAGAAACTCACTTCACGCCAGTTGATCCCAGGGGAAAAAAAAAAAATTTAAACAGAGGTGTGGCTTACTCTTCGCTGAGTAAACATTCAAAGCCAAACCAGTCAAGTGTTTGGCTGGCTACTAAAGAAAAAAAGTTAGAGGAAGAAAGTAAAACGAGCTAAGTTCCAAATGATTTATTTTAAAAGCAAATGAATATTTCTGTGGTTCCATTAAAGCATGTTTCTTTTAAGTTACTCCCAAGGTTGATCTGTCTTAATCCTTAAAGAGGAAGGAATAAAAATTAAACTAACAGATAATTTTTATTCCTCAAGGACAATACTAAAAAAAACAAATATGTTAATATTTTATTTATGGAAAGAATGGTTTAATTTCCACACTGACCCACTGAGAAGATGAAAACATCGAAGGTGTTAGGGAAAATATTTCCATTCTTTTATTTTTGTTTTCAAAAGACTTGGCAACTACAAAATTTAATTCATGCTGATTCACTCTTTCACTCCTATTTACACAATCAGTCATCCACAGACTAGAGTTATTATAGATTAATGAGCACAGACTTGGTGATGAGTCCTTTCAAAACTTTACACCTTTGATTATCATTTTAGAAGAAAGCCTCCAAAAATCCTATTTCTGTACATTGTTTTAATTTTCAAAATAAGTTTTTTTCTTTATGTTACCTTTTATTTTTATATCATTTGTAGTTTTCCCTTTCTCCTCCCAGTTCCTTCCAGAGATCTATCCTTTATAAGAAAGAACTAAAAAGGCAAAAGAGAAAAAAAATAAGCAAAACCAATCATTATCTTGGAAAAAGTCCGAGGTCATATGCAGTGTTCCACACATACCCAGTGCTCAGTAGAGCTAGAACTCCTTTTTTTTTTTTTTTTTTTTTTTTGGCTGAGGCAATTGAGATTAAGTGACTTGCCCAGGATCACACTGCTAGTAAGTATTAAGTATCTGAGGCCGGATTTGAACTCAGGTACTCCTGAGTTCAGGACCAGTGTTCTATTCATGGTGTTCTATCCACTGTGCCCTATCCACCGTGCCATCTAGCTGCCCCGACAGACCTCCATTTTTGCAGCGTGTGGTGGGGGGGGAGGGAAGAGATGTGGTGTATTTATGTCTCTTCTAGATGGCTAAACTCCATCATAATTTTATAACACTCACGTGTCAGACTATTTTGTTGCTATTCTTTTCATTAATATTGTAATAATCATTGTGTATATTGCTTTTATGGCTCTACTTCAACTTTGTATCAATTTATATGTCTTTCCATGTACTTCTGTATTAACCTGTTTTTTGTTTTGTTATTTTTAAGGTAGAATAAAATTCTATTGAATTCATATGCCACAATTTATTTTTCTAGTCTTCAGCTGATGGGCATCAAGTTTGTTTCTAATTCTTTGCTGTCCCACATACACAAAATTACTACTGTATTTGCTAGTGTAAATATTTTGGTATATATGGAGCCTTTTAAAAAAATTAACTCCTTCAATATATATGACCAGCAGTAAAATGATTTGGGTCAAATGGTATAAACACTTTAGTCACTCTATTTGTATAATTCCAAACTGCATTCTAGAATGGTTATACCAATTTGCAGTTCCATCAGCAGTGTATCAATATGCCTCTCTTTCCACAACTTCTCCTACATTATCTCTATCTTTAGTCATTTTTGCCAGTTTGATGGGTGTAAAATAGAATTGATTTATTAATTCTTTTGTTATTTGTTATTCTTATTAATTATTTGGAACATTCTATCATGTGTCTGTTAGATATTAGTTGTCCACATTTTTTCCTTTGAGAAATATATGTTTATATCCTTTGACCAGTTATCTGTTAGTGATTCTTGGAATTTTCTTATCAAATCTAATAACCTGCTTATATAAGCCATTACATAACAAAGTTCCTTTTATATTTCTGCAGCATTTTTGTTTAAAACTTTAAAAAATATATTTTTATATCAAGGTCAATTCCTAATGGCTTTCTATCCCTAAGAATATTCCTTTGTAACAAAGAAATGTAGTTAAGCAAAACAAATCAGCCTAATGACCATGCATGTCTAATAACAGCTGCCTCATCCTGCACCAATAATCTATCACTTCTCAATGGAAAGGATGAAAGGCATTTTTATCAACACCATCATTCCTCTCAAGCCGTGACTGATGCATTGATCAGAATCCTGTTGTCCTTCAGCCTAATAAACATTTATTTTTGAGAACTAACAGGATATAGGAGAGTCCCTCCTCAAGATATACTTGAAAGTGTATATGCAACATAGAAAATTTTGAATTTATGATTTGCTAGGGATAGGGACTGAAACTGTGATTTTGTTAGTATGTAGAAAATTTCTGAGTTGGAAACTCCCTTTCTCAATGCAGGCTAAGCACCTTCTCTGTAATTCACAGTCTTAGAGAGTTGCCTAGAGCAATGAGAGGTTAAATGATTTGCTCAAAATTACATTGCAATAAACTGTGAGCATCAGAACTTGAACATGGGCCTTCCTGACTTCAGGGCCTACACTCTGCCCATTTTCCACACTGCCTCTCTATTTGAGCTAGAAATGAGGTCTTTGAAATGATGAGGTACCTTAGTTTATGCCCCCAAAATAAGTGCACGTTGCCCCCAAAATAAGTGCACATTCCCCCCAGAATACTTAACAACTGTTGACTTTTCAGAAATACTCAGGTCCCCTGAAGTGAATCATATCTGTATGGTACAAAAGGTCTTTTTCATTCATTACAAAGATTACAGGATTTGAAGCTGTAAGGAACCTCAGAGACCATTTTGTCCAGCCCCAACATTTTACAGATAAGGAAACAGAGACCCAGAGATGACTAGCTACTTGCTCTAAGTTACAAAGCAAAAATTATATAACAAAAGCAAAATCAGAATCTATGTTCTCTGACTTCCAATTCATTTCAAGATATAGGCATCTCTGACAAAGGCCAACTCAGATAATCCTAAAGTCCAAACCTATTATTTCTTGTTTAGAAGGGTCTTATAGGAAAGCTGGAGAAAGATACAAGATTTCAAAATACATGGCTGCTTACAATAACAAAAATTAATAATAATAGATCCAAATATAGCATTTTAAAGTTTACAGAATTCTTTTGTATACAATAGGTCCCCAAAGTCTTAAGATATGGGGACATTTTGTGCTATATTGCTTGAGTTTCATAATATTCCCTTTGAGGTTGGTACTACAGATATTATGATTTCTATTTTACAGATTAGGAAACTGAGGTTAAATTAGGGTGGTTAAATGACTTGCACATGGTCAAATCCCTATTTAGGTAGGAGAAAAAGGATGGGAATCCAAGTTTTCCTACAGCACCTTATTATATAATATTGCTCTTCCAACTTATGGTGGGGACAGGAAGCTGAGAAGGAATAGCAACTATTACAAGTTATGGTAATAATAATCTCTATTTCTAGGGTTTTTTATACTTTAAAAAAATTGTCCTATATATTATTTGTGTCTCTCAAACAGAAAAAGTATGTTATTCTTATATTTAAATGGAGAAAATGGACACAAAGAAGCTAAATGGGAAAGTGACCCAGTATGTTTCCTAAGGCTAGAATGAACACACATTTTGACTTTGAGGTCTATAACTGCTCTCTGCTAAGCCATCCAATGAAGCAACAAGCTTTACCCACCCTCACCCTTCTTAATTCTAATGCCTTCCCTCACTTGATTATCTCTAGCTGCTTCAGCATATATTTTGTATTTACATAGTAATCTGCAACTTGTCTCTTTAGATTGTGTGCTCTTCAAGCAGAGATTCTGTGGGTTTGTTGTAGTAGGAAGGGTTTTTGTTTTTGTTTTGTATACCCAAGATTTAGCCCAGTGAATTAGGTTCTTAATAAATGCTATTGACTGACTTCAACTTCTATCCTTATACTAAGTGTCAAATCCAAAAGATAGTATAGGAATTCAAGGAGGTTATGTGCAGATGAGTCAGGGAGTTAACTTATCGTCTTGTCCTTATTATGACCTCCACTGTCCGAAAATGACAATGTCATATCTGCCCTATCATTTGGAAACTACTTCTGACCATAAAATTGACATTAACTAAAACCCAATGATTTTTAATAGTGTCAAATAATATTATTCCCTAATGTCAGTCTAGAAAGAACAAAGAAAAATTATTGGTTGTTTTTTTTCTGCTGAATCTTATCTGCTGAAATAGTTTTAAGAGCATCTAATTAAAAAAAATCCAATTCCTTTTTAGGTTAAATTTAAACCTATGTTATAAAATGTCAACTTAAATATGAAAATGGTTCTTCTTTGTATCTTCATAATTAGAGTATTAATTTTTCACCCTCTGCCTTATCATGTATCTAATTATTAAAATATACATGAAATTCAGTTATACACATGATAGCTATAACTTTTCTACCATAGCAATTTTCAAAAAACAATTTTGTAGATATAGAATGGGGCTTCTTAATCTAGAGTATGGGCAGAGAGGCTCTGTGGAGAAATTTGAGGGAGTCTATGAACTTAGATGGAAAAAAATTATTTTCCTAAATTACTTTTCACATCAACAACAATCTTCCTTTTCTTTCTGTTGCTCTCTCCCCAGTTTAGAAAGAACAAAAGAAAAACAGTATTCTATTGCAAATATGTATGATCTAACAACAACAAAAAATCCTTCATTGGCCATGTTCAAAAATTCCTCACTCTGCACTTTGAATCTATCACCCCTCTATTAGGAAGTGGGTTGCATTTCCATTATAAATCCTTTGTAATCATGGTTACTCATTTTGATGATCAGAGTTTCTGAGACTTTCAAAGTTCTTTATCTTTATAATATTGTTACCATTCTCCTGATTCATCACCTCACTTTGCATCAGTTCATAAAAGACTTTCCAAGTTTATCTGAAACTATCTCCTTCATCATTACTATCTAATAGTGTACTAAAATTTCATCACATTTATATACCATAATTTCTTCAACTACTGCCACATTAGTAGCATCCCCTCAGTAACCAATTCTTAGCCACCGTAAAAATAGATGATAAAAATATTTTGCTCATCCTTTAGTTGGAATGTTTCATTTATCTTCCTATTATCTACCCTTCCACTAATTCTGAATCTTCTCTTTTCCTTCTGATTTCTGTACCCAACCGGGGGGGGGGGGGGCGGGGGGGAGTGGAAAAAAGGAGGTGAAGAAAGATAGAGGGTTGCTACTTTGACTAGTTTAGACAAGAATAAAGTTCAGGTATCAGCCACTTCCTCCTTATTTGTATAGCTTCTTTTTGTGGACCCTGATTATATGAGATAATTCCCTTCATCCTTCTCCTTTTTTCTTTCCTAATGCATTTTTCTTCTCTTCTCTTTCCATTCTTCTTTCAAGATTATAACAGTAGAATCACTTCCAACTACTTTGTTATACTCTTTCTATGACTCCTGATTATGATAGGGCTCTGGGGCATATATATATATATATTATGCATATATATTATACTATATATAACATAAATACATGTATATGAATATATAATATTCATATTAAAATTTTAGCAGTTTATCTCTTTTTAATCTCTTATGATTTCTCTTATATGTTTGTCTTTTTATGTTTCTCTTGACCACTGTGATAGTACTTCAAAGTTTCTATATAGATCTGTATTTTCATTAAAAATATTTGAAAGTGGGGGGTGGAGCCAAGATAGCGAACTGCAGACAGCGTTCTCTGTGAGCTCCTGAGACCTTCCCTCAGACCCAGACAAATTGAGCCTCCGAACTGGTTCAGGAGTGAGGGCTCCACCAAACACTTGGACTACAACGCACTTCTATCAACAATCTACTTTGAAAAAACATCGGAGGTTAGCCTCAGGGGAAATTGGCCGTTGGTCACAATCAGACGCCAGCCTGGGCGGAAGTCAGGGCTGTGATAGAGGGGCGGATTTTAGGCACCCAGGAAGCCCCTGGGAGACGCCTAGGCCACTTTGCTCTGCTTGCGGACAGGTGCTTTGGCAGATCTGCCTTTGGTAAAGGGTGGATTGAGAGCAGCTGAAAATGTGGTCCTAGTGCGGATCTAGCCCGACCAGCCTCAGACCGGAAGTCAACTTGGCAAACTGCCCCGGGGCAAATTGAAACTGCGGCAATATTCCCTGCTGGTGATTGATACCTCAACTCAAAAGCATGAGTAAGAAACAGAAGAGAGCTCTCACCATAGACAGCTTTTACGGAGAAAAAATAGAGCAGTCCCCAGATCCTGAGATTCTGGAAACAATCCCAGATGAAGCCACAAAGGCGGACTTAAGCTGGTCTCCCTTCCAGAAGGCTTACCTGGAAGATTGCATAAAGAATCTCAAAAGAGAGCTAGAAGAAGAATGGGGAAATAAATTGAGATCAGGGCAACAGAGATATCAAAAACTGGAAAACAGGACTGGTGAATTGGAAAAAGAAAACAATTCACTGAAAAATAAAATTGGTGAATTGGAAAAAATCACCAATTCACTGCAAAATAAAAATGGTGAATTGGAAAAAATCACCAATTCACTGGAAAATAAAAATGGCAAATTGGAAAAAGAGAACAATTCACTGAAAAACAAAATTGGTGAATTGGAAAAAGACAACAATTCATTGAAAAATAAAATTGGCAAAATGGAAAAAGAATGCATTGAATCAAGAAATTCAATTGGCCAGCTACAAAAGGAGCTAAAAAAGATAACTGAAGGAAATAATACTCTAAAAATTAAAATTGAACAAATAGAAGTAAATGACTCAATAAGACTTCAAGAATCAGTCAAACAAAAACAAAAAAAAATGAAAAAAATAGAAGAAAATATGAAATATCTCCTAGGAAAAACAACTGACTTGGAAAACAGATCCAGGAAAGACAATTTAAGGATTATTGGACTCTCCGAAAGCCACGATGAAAAAAAGAACCTGGATGCTATCTTCCAGGAAATCATGAAAGAGAATTGCCCTGATGTTTTAGAATCAGAAGGCAAAATTGGCATTGAAAGAATTCACCGATCACCTCCAGAAAGAGACCCCAAAATTAAAACCCCAAGGAATATCGTGGCCAAATTTCAGGACTATCACACCAAAGAAAAGATATTGCAAGCAGCTAGAAGGAAACAGTTGAAATACCGAGGAACTGTCATTAGAATTACACAGGATCTGTCAGCTTCCACTTTAAAGGATCGAAGGGCCTGGAATCAGATATTCCGAAAGGCAAAAGAACTTGGATTACAGCCAAGAATAAGTTATCCAGCTAGAATAGCATCATCTTCCAGGGAAGAAGATGGTCATTCAATGATACAGGAGAATTTCACCTATTTCTAATGAAAAGACCAGACCTGAACAAAAAATTTGACCTCCAAATACAGAACTCAAGAGAAGCATAAAAAGGTAAAAAGGAAAGAACTCTTGAGAACTATATTTCTACTATAGGTATCCTTAAAGAATGGGGGTATAATTCAATTTTTCTTTGATAATAATGGAAAGGAAATTAGAGGTGGAAGGGATACCATACTGAAAAAAAGGGGGGGAAGGAGGCAAAATAAAGTAAAAATAAAGGAGGTAAAATAAGGCAAAATCTCATAAAGAGACAAAGAAGATCTAATATAATTGAGGGAAAGAAGGAAGGGCGATGAGTATTGTGTAAACATTACTCTCATTAGATTGGACTCTAAGAGAGTATATCAGACATATTTGGCTTCAAAGAAAGGCCTGACCCTCCTTGTGGGAAGGTGGGAGGGAAAGGAGGAAAGGAAAGGGATAAACTAATAGAAGGATTAGGGGAAAGGTATAAAGGAGAGGGAGAGATTCTAAAGGGGGGAAGACTATTGGTGTGAGGTGGTCATCAAAATAAAGTACTGGGGAGGGGGGAAGGGAGAGAGGGGAAAGGGAAGAGAAAATCATAACTGTGGGTAAATAATATGGCAGGGAATACAGATATAGTTATTTTAACTGTGAATGTGAATGGGATGAACTCTCCCATAAAACGAAAGCGGATAGCAGACTGAATTAAAAGCCAGAATCCTACAATATGTCGTTTACAAGAAACACATCTAAAACATAGAGATACATACAGAGTGAAGGTAAAGGGCTGGAGCAGAATCTTCTATGCTTCAGGTGAACAAAGAAAGGCAGGGGTAGCAATCCTTATCTCGGATCAAGTAAAAACAAAAATAGATCTAATTAAAAGAGATAAGGAAGGAAACTATATTTTACTAAAGGGTACCATAGACAATGAAGCGGTATCAATACTAAACATATATGCACCTAGTGGTATAGCATCCAAATTCCTAGAGGAGAAACTAACATAGATGCAAGGAGAAATAGACAGTACAATTGTACTAGTGGGAGATCTCAACCTTGCTCTCTCAGAATTAGATAAATCAAATCACAAAATAAATAAGAAAGAAGTTAGGGAGGTAAACAAAAGGCTAGAAAAGTTAGGTAGGATAGATCTCTGGAGGAAATTGAATGGTGATAGAAGAGAGTATACTTTTTTCTCAGGGGTTCATGGAACACATATGAAAACTGATCATGTGTTAGGGCATAAAAACCTCAAAATCAAATGCAGAAAAGCAGAAATAGTAAATGCATCCTTCTCAGATCATGATGCAATAAAACTCACATGTAATATAAGGCCAGGAGAAAATAGACCACAAGTTAATTGGAAATTAAATAATCTAATCCTGAAGAATGAATGGGTGAAAGAGCAAATCATATACACAATCGATAATTTCATCCAGGAGAATGACAATAATGAGACAACATACCAAAATCTGTGGGACATGGCTAAAGCAGTTATAAGGGGTAATTTTATATCTCTAGATGCTTACTTGCATAAAATAGAGAAAGAAAAGATCAATGAATTGGGCTTATTCTATATATATACTATACTATATAAACTATTTGAAAAAATAGGGAAAGAAGGTGTACTACCAAATTCCTTCTATGACACAGATATGATGCTGATAGCTAAACCAGGTAGGGAGAAAACTGAGAAAGAAAACTATAGACCCATTTCCCTAATGAATATTGATGCAAAAATTTTAAATAAGATTTTAGCAACGAGATTACAGAAAGCTATCCCTAGGATAATACACCATGACCAAGTAGGATTTATACCAGGAATGCAGGGCTGGTTCAATATTAGGAAAACTATTAGCATAATCAATTATATTAATAACCAAATTAACAAAAACCATATGATTATCTCAATAGATGGAGAAAAAGCCTTTGATAAAATCCAACACCCATTCCTATTAAAAACACTGGAGAGTATAGGAATAAATGGGCTTTTCCTTAAAATGATTAGTAGTATCTACTTAAAACCTTCAGCAAGCATCATATGTAATGGAGTCAAACTAGAACCATTCCCAATAAGATCAGGAGTGAAACAAGGCTGCCCACTGTCACCATTATTATTTAATATTGTCTTAGAAATGTTAGCTTT
The DNA here is from genome assembly GCA_023553655.1 of Myrmecobius fasciatus. NCBI lineage: Eukaryota > Metazoa > Chordata > Mammalia > Dasyuromorphia > Myrmecobiidae > Myrmecobius > Myrmecobius fasciatus. The sequence continues at coordinate 47,262 of JAJPUD010002360.1, forward strand.
GGCAGTAAGAGAAGAAAAAGAGATTAAAGGAATTAGAGTAGGTAATGAGGAAACCAAATTAACACTCTTTGCAGATGACATGAGGATATACGTAGAGAACTCTAAAGACTCAACTAAAAAACTACTAGAAACAATTCACAACTTTAGCAAAGTTGCAGGATACAAAATAAATCCACATAAATCATCAGCATTTTTATATATTACCAATAAAGTTCAGCAGCGAGAGATACAAAAAGAAATTCCATTCAAAATAACTGTTGATAGTATAAAATATTTGGGAATTTATCTGCCAAGGGAAAGTCAGGAACTATATGAACTAAACTACAAAACACTTTCCACACAAATAAAATCAGACCTAGTCAATTGGAAAAACTTAAAATGCTCATGGGTAGGCCGATCGAATATAATAAAAATGACAACACTACCCAAACTAATTTACTTATTTAGTGCCATACCAATCAAACTCCCAAGAAATTATCTTACAGATCTAGAAAAAATAGTAGCAAAGTTCATTTGGAAGAACAAAAGGTCAAGGATTTCAAGGGGATTAATGAAAAAAAAAAAAGGCTGACGATGGTGGACTTGCTGTACCACATCTAAAACTATATTACAAAGCAGTGGTCATCAAAACCATTTGGTACTGGCTAAGAAATAGAGTAGTCTATCAGTGGTCTTTGATAAACCCAAAGACCCCAGCTTTTGGAATAAGTACTCACTATTTGACAAAAACTGCTGGGAAAATTGGAAGCTAGTGTGGAAGAAATTAGGGCTTGACCCACATCTAACACCACATACCAAGATAAGATCTAAATGGGTTCATGATCTGGATATAAAGAGTGATACTATAAGTAAATTAGAGGAACGTAATATAGTTTACCTCTCAGACCTATGGAGATGGAATAAATTTATGTCCAAAGAAGAACTGGAACTCTTAATTGAAAACCAGATAGATAACTTTGACTATATTAAGTTAAAAAGTTTTTGTACAAATAAGACCAATGCAGACAAGATTAGGAGGGAAGCAATAAATTGGGAAATCATCTTTACATTTAAGGGTTCTGATAAAGGTCTCATCTCTAAAATATATAGAGAATTGTCTCATATTTATAAAAATTCAAGCCATTCTCCAATCAATAAATGGTCAAAGGATATGAACAGACAATTTTCAGAGGATGAAATTAAAACTATTTATAGTCATATGAAAAGGTGCTCCAAATCACTATTGATCAGAGAAATGCAAATCAAGACAACCCTGAGGTACCACTACACACCTGTCAGATTGGCTAAAATGACAGGAAAAGTTAATGATGAATGTTGGTGGGGATGTGGGAGGGCTGGGACACTGATGCATTGTTGGTGGAGCTGTGAACGAATACAGCCATTCTGGAGAGCAATTTGGAGCTATGCTCCAAAAGTTATCAAACTGTGCATACCCTTTGACCCAGCAGCATTTCTATTGGGTTTATATCCCAAAGAAATCATAAAGGAAGGAAAGGGCCCCACATGTGCAAGAATGTCTGTGGCAGCCCTTTTTGTAGTGGCTAGAAACTGGAAATTGAATAGATGCCCTTCAACTGGAGAATGACTGAATAAATTATGGTATATGAATATTATGGAATATTATTGTTGTGTAAGAAATGACCAGGAAGACAATTTCAGAGAGGCTTGGAGAGACTTGCATGAACTGATGCTGAGTGAAATGAGCAGAACCAGGAGATCGTTATACACGGCAACAACAGTACTATATGACAATCAATTCTGATGGACATGGCTCTCTTCAGCAATGAAATGTTTCAAACCACCTCCAATTGTTCACTGAAGAAAGCCATATACACCCAGAGAGAGGGATGTGAAATGTGGACCACAATATAACATTCTCATATTCCTTGATTGATGTTTGCTTACATTGTGTTTCCTTTATCTGATATATCTTTTGTGTAGATAAGATTTTTCTTGCAGAACAATGATAAGTTTGGAAATATGTATACATATATTCGATTTGCCAATATTTTAACATAATTAACATGTAGTGGATATCCTGCCATCTAGGGGAGGGGTGGGGAGTTGGGGGGAAAAATTGTAACAGAAAGCTATGTAAGGGTTAATGTTGAAGAATTACCCACACATATGTTATGCAAATAAAATAAAAAAATTAAAATTAAAAATAAAATAAAATAAAAAAAATTAAAAAATTAAAAAAATATTTGAAAGTTCTCTCTGTCATGAAATATTGATTTTCCCTTGATAGTATTATAGTTTTTCTAAGTTTTTCATAATTATAGGTCAATATACTTTACATTTTAGAATATCAAATTACAAATTCTTTGCTCCCTTTATTGTTGTGACTGCTAAACCATGTTTTGGTCTTAACTGTAGTACTTCAGGGGCATGAATCCTTTCTGACTCCTTGCAGTATTTTTGTTTGACCCAGACTCTGGAATTTGATGATAATGTTCCTAGAAATTCTCATTTGGGAGACAATCAGTGTATTCTTTTTGTGTCTATTTTTCCCTCTAGTACTAAGAGATTTGGATAATTGTTTTTTATTAATTCTTTTTTGGCTCTTTTTTGGGATCATAGGTCAGGTAGTCCAATGATTCTTAAATTATCTTTCCTCAGGTTAGTTGTTTGTGCAATGAAATATTTTACATTTTTCTAATCATTTAGTCTTTTTTACTTTGTTTCAAAATTTCTTTTTGTTTTCATGAATCTTTTATTTGTAACATTCTAAGTTGTAGGTAGTTGATTGCTTGAGTATGGTTTTGTACTTTTTGGGCCACACTGTTAATTCTCTTTCCAGTTCTTTTCCCCATAATTTTTATTTCTTTTCCATTTTTCCCTCTAGCACTTTCATTTCATGTATTAAAACATTTTAAATTGTATTTTAAAAACTCTTTATTTCTTTCAGAAATTCAAATTAAACTGGACCTTCAGTGGGATTTTTCTTTATTTATCTTATAGATGTTTTGAAGTAATTCTCTTCTTTTAGGCTTGTATCTTGAGTGTCCCTATCATCATAATAATTTGGGGTTTTTTATTGTGTTTTCTTATTCTTCCAGCCTAGTTCCTGACTCTGAATTTTATGGTAGGTCCAAGTTCTTCTGGAAGAAATGTCTGGACTGCTGTTTTCATAAGGTATTAAATGTTGCATAATTCCATGATCTCAGGGACTACTCAAGTGGGAACCAGTATTGCACCTCATATTGTACCCCAAATCTCAGGATATGCCTTTTGAAAATAATCCTTAAACTTATGATGAAAAATGCTATCAATACCAAGAGAAAGAACTGATTGTATCTGAATACAGATTGAATTATATTTTTTTAAACTTTATTTTATTGTGTCTTTTTTGGGGGAGAGAATCTATGTTTTATGGAATGTTTTGCATAACTTTACCTGTGCCTTCTTAGTGGATGGGAGTGGGGACAAACAGAGAGAATCTCGAACCCAAAGTTTTAAAACAAATATAAAAAATTGTTTTACATTTAGCTGGGGAAAATAAAAATGTCAAAGTCTTTTAAAAAAAGAAAATACTCCTTAAAAGCAAACAGATCAGGCAATGAGGCTTTTTAGACTGGCTGAATATTAAATATGCTAAGTCAATGTTTATGGAAATATTTAAGAGATGGGACAGGTGTATGCTTTGCTTTATTTGGAGGGTTAAACTATAAGCCATAATCATGCAGCTTGTCTTTTACTAGTAAAATTATCAGTAAATAAGATGGTGAAGTATATGGAGTATTGGTCCTATAATCAGGAAGACCTGAGTTCAAATCTCCTCCAAGAAACTTACTGTGTGACTTTGAGCAAATCACTGAATGACTGTGAGCCACAATTTACTCATTTGTAAAATGAAGATAATAATAACACCTACATCCTAGAATTGCCTTGAGCATCAAATGAGATTATATATATATATATATATATATATGTATGTATATATATATATATGTAAAGTGTTTTTGCAAAATACAAAGTTTTGCCATCACCATCATTTTATCATCATACTGGCAAAAAGGCCCATAGACAGCAATATATTCAACAGGCAACATAGTTGTTGGAAAAGTGGATTTGGAGTCAATGGCCCTGGGTTTGAATCTTACCTGGCTATGTTCTTAAGCAAGTCATTTAATTTCTACATGCCTCAGTTTCCCAATCTGTAAAGTTAAGGGGTTGGATTTGTTAATCTCTAACATTCTTTAATGATCTAGATGTATGATCGTATAACAAATACCTTGTGGTAGAAATATATAGAGAGAACCAGCAGGAACATAGAACTGAAAATTCCAGTAGAGCATCCATACTCATCCCACATGCATACATATAGTCAGAAAAATATAGTCACTTATTTATTGAATGTATTTCTGAAACCTGCTTTTTTCTCAATTCTACAGACTTCTAAATTCCCTTGTCCCAGTTTCAATTATCTTCTCTTTCATTCATTCATTTGTTCACTCATTCATTTAACATTTATTAATCTTGATGCTAGAAGAGACTGAAAGATAATAAGAATGGGATTCTATTTCTTCCATCAACTCCTTCCATTCAAATTTGATCTATCAAAATCTTTAAGGTTCTGGGGTGGGGGATGAGGAGGGTTTGAGCCTGTGATTTTTGCTATATAAGAAATTTTTGCAGAAAGTCCATCCACGACTGCAGATACAGTACTTGAATTCTTTGTGTTTTGAGTTTCTTCCCTTATCAATAAAATGAGTCATCTTTTCAGTAAGACAAGAGACAATCAGGAGGAGAGAACAATTATAAAATTATTTAGTTTCCTCATTAGTTGTGGGACGTTAGACAAATCACTTAACAGGCCCTCAGTTTCCTCAAAGATCAAATGAGGGCATTTATTAAATGCCTCCTTTTAGATAGGCACAGTGAGAGGTAAGCTCTGAGAATCTGAAAAGGTAGTACTGAATAAGACAAGGAACACTGCCTCTGATCCTACCTTAAATAGATCTCAAATATGACCTCATGTATGACCTCAAACAAAACAATTATAAAATTTTAAAAATACTTAGTAAGCTGTGCCCATAGACAAACCATTTAATAAAATTTTTCAAGGTTTGAGGCAGCACAGGGTAGATGGAGTGCTGGACTAGGAAAACTGGAAGACTCATCATTTTGAGTTCAGATCCAGCTTCAGACACCTATTAGCTGGGTGATCCTTCGAAAATCACTTAAGCTTATTTACTTCAGTTTCTTCATCTGTAAAATGAGCTAGAGGGGGAAAAAATAGCAAAACATTCTAGTATCTTTGCCGAGAAACCCCAAAGAGTCACATAACACTGAAAAACAACAAAATTGTTGTTTTGAACAACAAAATTCAAAGTTTCATTTTCCTCCTCTGCAAAATAACCTGGTCAAGCTGAGGTGAAACTAAATGATTTCTAAGGCTGCATCTTGCTCTACAATGCTGGGATGTTATGAAATAGGTGTAGAACAACATTTAACTTACATGGTATATACCAAATACTTAAGGTGAGGAGAGAAGTTTAAAAATAAGGAAACAGATCTGTGATTAACAAAGGTTTTTCCCCACTGATTTCCTGACCCATTGACGTACTCTGCCAAGGTTTCCAGTAAGGGAGCTGGAAGGTGACCCTGAGCCCTGGAATGTTACAAGTATGTAGCTTAAACTTTGGCAGATCATTTGGAAAGGCTTCAAAAACAGTCAGTCTTCTCTTGGCCATGTAATTCATGAAGCAAGTAGATTACTCACACTCAGGAACTCATAGGTCTTTGCAAGGATCAGGTTCAATTCATAAATAAAAAACAAGTCAAAATAGATATAGACATTAATTCAAACTCTCCCTCTCCACCCTCTTTGTCTTTTTTTTGTCATTCTGCTTTTGAAAAACACCCACAAACATTTCTATTTGAAAGAAATAAGGATTGTATCTGAAACTGCAGATCTATTACATACAAACTTTTCTCTCTTCTCTCCTCCCTTCTTTTTGGCCTTTTTAAAAATTAATTTATGGAATAAAGCAAGCATTTTTCATTACATAATATAATAAAAAGATGATTGCACATGAATCTACTATGCACAACTTGCTATTCCTTTCAAAGATATAACAAAATTATCAGGAAATTTTCTTTTTTTCCTTTTTTTCTCTCTCCCTCCTACCATTAGGCACATGTCTATATGGATGGATGAATAAATAGATACATACATGCAAACATACATACAGATACATACATATATACATACACACTATCAGTTCTTTCTCTGGGTGCAAAGAGTATCTTTCTTCCTATGTTCTTTATAGCACATCCCTTTCTAATAAAAGTTTTCACTTTTAACACTGAGGCCCCAGGTTCTCAGTGACTACCTACCTGGCTGCTATGGGAAAGTGCCAATTTTAAATCGAAGTAGTCTAGCTTATGGATGGGCAGCCATCCAAGGACTTGGAAAAAAAGCTGGTTCAGGTCTCTCCTCTGCCATATACTGGCTGTGTCTACTCAGGTAAGACATAAAACCTCTCAGTGCAGTCCTCTGGGACAAGCGGAGTACCTGGCTGAGGGCCTCCCCACCAGCCCTGGAAGTTAAGAAAGGCCTCACGCTGCCCACCTGGGGCCCACTGGCTTTGCTGGGCAGTCGGCCCACAGCATTGGCTACCAAGAGGCTTGGCCCTAGGCCTGAGAACACCGCCCACGACCCTTTGGCCCAGGCACCGATCTCCCACCAACAAGTACAAGTTCTCTGTCCCCTAAGCCACCCACGCTGGGCTGCTGGGTCCCAGGGCACGTTCGGTGCCAAAGCACTGGGGCACAGCAAAGCACCCGCCTTTGTCTGAGAGAGGATTTCAAGAGTCGTTTGGAGCCTTCCCTAGAAGCAAACCGAGAGGTGCCAGGGAAAGTGTGGGAAGCGGGTTTTATAGGATTTGGAGATGGAAAAATCTTTAGATATTATTTAATCCTAAATACTCATTTTACAGATGACGTGCTCCAGAGAGCCGGAGGAGTTTGTTCATCTTCACACAAGTGCTAAATTGAGACTTATCACTCTGTAAAAATCGAACCCACAACCCAGTTCCTCCGGGCTGTAAATCCACCACTTCGACTGTACAGAATAAGGCTACTTGTGTGCATATATCAGGCTGGGGAGTGGATTAAGAGGCAAGTGAAAAATTGTGCCCAAGGAGGGGATAAATGTATGCGCGTTCCCGTGAGCTTATGGGCGCCCCTAAGTCCGGGCGCCCCGGTGTCCAAGCTGCATCCCACCGCCCTTGCCCACTGTATTTTGGACATCATAGGTTCTCGCCCTCTTGTCCTGGAAAAGGTTGAACTAGCTCGGAGCAGCGCTGGCTCCCGTACATAAGCATGCAGAAACACACTTTCTCTCTCTCTCTCTCTCTCTCTCTCTCTCTCTCTCTCTCTCTCTCTCTCTCTCTCTCTCTC
>JAJPUD010002360.1:69416-83464 GCA_023553655.1 Myrmecobius fasciatus
AAAATCCAACACCCTTTCCTATTAAAAACACTAGAGAGTATAGGAATAAATGGGCTTTTCCTTAAAATGATCAGTAGCATCTATTTAAAACCATCAGCAAGCATCATATGTAATGGAGACAAACTAAAACCATTCCCAATAAGATCAGGAGTGAAACAAGGCTGCCCACTGTCACCATTACTATTCAATATTGTATTAGAAATGTTAGCTTTAGCATTAAGAGAAGAAAAAGAGATAAAAGGAATCAGAGTAGGTAATGAAGAAACAAAATTATCACTCTTTGCAGATGACATGATGGTATACTTAGAGAACCCTAGAGACTCAACTAAAAAACTACTAGAAACAATTCACAACTTTAGCAAAGTGGCAGGATTCAAAATTAATCCACATAAATCATCAGCATTTTTATATATTACCAACAAAGTTCAGCAGCAAGAGATGCAAAAAGAAATTCCATTCCAAATAGCAGATGATAGGATAAAATATTTGGGAATCTATCTGCCAAGGAAAAGTCAGAAACTATACGAACTAAATTACAAAACACTTTCCACACAAATAAAATCAGACCTAATCAATTGGAAAAAATATTAAGTGCTCATGGGTAGGCAGAGCAAACATAATAAAAATGACAATACTACCCAAACTAATCTACTTATTTAGTGCCATACCAATCAAACTCCCAAGAAATTATTTTACAGATCTAGAAAAAATAGTAGCAAAATTCATTTGGAAGAACAAAAGGTCAAGGATCTCAAGGTGATTAATGAAAAAAAAGGCAGATGAAGGTGGCCTTGCTGTACCAGATCTAAAACTATATTATAAAGCAGTGGTCATCAAAACTGTTTGGTACTGGCTAAGAAATAGAGCAGTTGATCAGTGGCACAGGATAGGATATCAGGACAATCTAGGCAATAAGCTTAACAATCTAGTATTCGATAAACCCAAAGACCCCAGCTTTTGGGATAAATACTCACTATTTGGCAAAAACTGCTGGGAAAATTGGAAACTAGTGTGGAAGAAATTAGGGCTTGACCCATACCTAACACCACATACCAAGATAAAATCTAAATGGGTTCATGATCTAAATATAAAGAGGGACTTTGTAAGGAAGTTAGAGGAACATAATATAGTTTATCTCTCAGACCTGTGGAGATGGAATAAATTTATGTCCAAAGAAGACCTGGAACTCCTAATTGAACACCAAATGGATAATTTTGATTATATTAAGTTAAAAAGTTTCTGTACAAACAAAACAAATGCAGACAAGATTAGGAGGGAAGCATCAAATTGGGAAATCATCTTTACATTTAATGGTTCTGATAAAGGCCTCATTTCTAAAATATGTAGAGAATTGTCTCATATATATAAGAATTCAAGCCACTCTTCAATAGATAAGTGGTCAAGGGATATGAACAGACAATTTTCAGATGATGAAATTAAAACCATCTGTAGTCATATGAAAAGTTGCTCCAAATTACTATTGATCAGAGAAATGCAAATTAAGACAACTCTGAGGTACCACTACACCCCTGTCAGATTGGCTAAAATGACAGGAAAAGATAACGATGAATGTTGGAGGGGATGTGGGAAAACTGGGACACTAATACATTGTTGGTGGAACTGTGAACGGATCCAACCATTCTGGAGAGCAATTTGGAGCTATGCTCAAAAAGTTGTCAAACTGTGCATACCCTTTGACCCAGAAGTGTTTCTACTGGGCCTATATCCCAAAGAGATCTTAGAGGAGGGAAAGGGACCCACCTGTGCAAGAATGTTTGTGGCAGCCCTTTTAGTAGTGGCTAGAAACTGGAAATTGAAGGGATGCCCATCAATTGGAGAGTGGCTGAATAAATTATGGTATATGAATGTTATGGAATATTATTGCTCTGTAAGAAACGACCAGCAGGACAATTTCAGAGAGGCCTGGAGAGACTTGCATGAACTGATGCTGAGTGAAACGAGCAGAACCAGGAGATCATCATACACAGCAACAACAGTATTACATGATGATCAATTCTTATGGACATGGCTCTCTGCAACAAAGAATTGTCTCAAACCAGATCCAATTGTTTGTTCACTGAAGAAAACCATATACACCCAGAGAGAGGGAAATGAAATATGGACCACAACGCAACATTTTCATGATCTCTATTGACATTTGCTTGCATTATGTTGCCTTTCTCTGATTTTTTTTCTTGTAGATAGGATTTTTCTTGCATAACTTCTCAAGCATTTCAACATTATTAACATGTAGTGGACTTCCTGCCATCTACGGGAGGGGAAGGGACTGGGGGTAAAATTTGTAATGGAAAGCTTTGTAAAGATCAATGTTGGGGAACTACCCATATATATGTTATACAAATAAAAAGCTTTAATAAAAAAAAAAGAAATAATCAGGCACAATAAGAAAAAATAATAATAATAATAATAATTTGACTGTCATATGACTGTAGATGGCTTTAATTTTATCATCTGAAAATTGTCTGTTCATATCCTTTGACCATTTATCAGTTGGGGTTCTAATTGCTTTTCTATGTGAGAGTCCTTTAAATACTTGAAGATAGCAATCATGTTCTTAAGTTTTATCTCCTCCCAGCCATAACCAGCCTAAGGTTACTGGTACTTTGGTCTGGAGGGGGATAGGAAATTTGCCCCAGGATGGGAAGTTGAAAAGATCCTAAAAATACATGTGGTCCTCTAAGGAAGGAAGCTTCTGATGTGATGAGACCCATCTGTGTGACAGAATGGCAAGAATAGGGGTGAGGATGGTCTAATTCCAATGGGATCTTATGGGGCTTCTCTAAGAGAAGGCAGAGAAAGGATGGAAACCACAGCTGGCTGGATGGACATGAACTTTGGGCAGCTCTAATGGTAAAAAGGGACATCTGAACAAACAGATCAATCCCTTTAGAGCCAATAATTTAGAGACTGCTTCCTGTCACATTTTTTGTTGGGAAAAGGGAGAGAGATGCTATGGGAACCCAGCAGCCCAAGGACCAGCATGATTTAGGAAATAACCTATATCCTTTCTTTTAGAGAATAGAGGTTATAAAGCTGGCTTGGTGGCAGAGTGGACCTTAAGTCAGGAAGACAAGATCAAATCCAGCTTCAGATACTTACTAATCGGGTGACCTTGGACAAGTCCCTTAATCCTGTTTGCCTCAGTTTCCTCATGTGTAAAATGAGCTGGAGAAGGAAATAGCAAACCACTTCAGTATCTTTGTCAAGAAAACCCCAAATGGGGTCACAAAGAGTTGGATGTAATGGAAACAACTGAATAACAATAACAAAAGTAGAGTAAAACTCAATAAGGACTCAAGAAAGTTAGGTGGCTCAGTGTTGGCCCTGGAATCAAAGACCTGAGTTCAAATGAGTCCTCAGATACTTACTGGCTGTGTGGCTGTGGACAAGACACTTACGTTTCACCTGTTTCAGTTTCCACAATTCTAAAATGAGGGTATTAATAGCATTTATATCCCAGAGAAGATAATGAGATAAAAATTTGTAAAGCATGGAAGGTGCTTAATAATTGCTTATGTTCTTTTTTTTTCCTTTACAGTCTCAGCTCTTGGTGGAAGTTCATGCCTGCATAGTGATCCCTTACCCTATTCCAATTAGGGGAACTTTTTTTCCCTCAAAGTTTTATCCTCCCTTCTCTCCATCTCAAATTTGACTTCAACATAAATGGGGTAAGTTTGGGACTAGATCTATCTGGAAATACTAAAAGAACATTCCTTCCCTATTCAGTTGCTTATCCTGAGGGAGGAGACAAGGCAAAAAAAATACTGGAGTGCTTTGTCATTTCCTTCTCCAGTTCATTTTACAGAAGAGGAAACTGAGGCAAACAGGGTTAATGGACTTGCCCAGAGTCATACAGCCCCATAACTCTATATGATGGATAAAGCTAGATAGGTGGACAGACCAACAGACACATATGTTTAGGTGTATCTATATCACTATGTGTACATGTACACATGTATGTGTGCATACACATGCACATGTATGTATATAATGTGTGTATGTATTGTCACAACCAACACTTCTTCAGTTCAGCTTTGCTTTTGGTGAGACATAAATGAGCCTTGGACTTAAAAAATTTAATTTCTTTCAGTGGAGCTTTAGTTTACAAGGCTCCACTGTAAAATAAAGTGCTCTAATAGGCTCTAGTCTAAAATAGCTCTAGTATGATACTTTGAAGGTATGAGAGAAATTATTAAATGTCTATTATGCACTTTCTCTTCTGAGGCAACTAGTTGGTGCAGTTCTTGGAGCAAAGGCCTGGAATCGAAAAGAATGAGCTGAAATTCAACCTCAATACTTCTTAGCTATGTGAATCTGGGAAAGTAATTTAACTTTTCTGTTTGCCTCAGTTTCCTCAACTGTAAAAAAGGAGATAATAACATCACCTACTTCACACGGTTGTAGAGAGATAATGTTTGTAAAAAAGCACTTAGCTTGGCCTGGAACATAGAAAGCTCTATAGAAATGCTTATTCACTTCTCCATTCCCCTCTCCTCTTTTACCCATTTCCCCAAAACTATCTATTTCTTTGCTAAAGGGTTACTACCCCTACTCTACTCCCACCTCCTCCTTTAATTAGACTGTTGGGATGTCAAATTCTCAAGAATAGTTATTTAAAATAGGAAGCAGCCAGATGCCCTGCTTCCTGGGAAGAAGGATGGAGGAGGTTGGGTGCAGCCTCCCTGGTAGTGGCTTCTGTATATCCCAGAGATCTTTCTATCCCTTCTCATAATTTATCTACCCACCAAGGGTGCCTTCTGGGTGCCCTACATGGCCTACAATTGGTGTTATTTGCCTCAGACACAACAATTCCAAGACATGTCTCTGTTCTTCCTCTATATCTTCTCCATGTTTAACATTTCCCATTCCAATGACATAAATTTCAAAAACAAATCTAATTTAGTCTAAACAAGAGCTGAATAAATTAGTAAATGTGTAACAACATAAACTTAACAGTCACTGAATTTGTTATTTTTTCATTTTTTATGATACCATGGTGATTTTCATTTTAAAAAGAAATTTTGGGTAATATTTTTAATAACTTTTTCTTAATTATCTTGACAATCTTTTGCTTATTTTTCCAGAGTCCTGGAATAGAATTATTCTCTCAAAGCCTATTTTGTCTGCTGCTATTAGTATCCTATTCTCTTTCCACTACTTTATTTCTTTGTTCAGATAAGAGGTACTCTAGACTACTCTAGGACGATAGTCACTAATTGTGGTCCAGGGACCTACCAACCTAAAGTCTCTGCATGTGATCAGTCTCTCCCAGAGGGAAGTAAGTTATGGGTGCTGCCATACTTCAGTGCATTTATAGTCTTATCAATGATGATGAAGAGCATTGTCCCACGATAGTTGAAAGTATTGCAATTGAAATCTGGAAGATGTAAGTTCAAATCCTGACCCATATTTACCGGCTCTATGATGTAAGTCATCTAATCACTCAATATCAGTTTTTGCAATAGTAAATCATCTCAGAACCCGATTAAAATGTACTTGGGGCATATTTAACAAAATAAATAAAAAATATAATAAAACTAAGCCAATATGTTCCTAAAAGCATCTTTTTGTGTGGATTAGTGCTCCTCTTCCATTTCTATTTTAATTTAACACTAGTGCCTCAGAGGCTCTTGCTAGTGCTGAATAACCTAAAGAAGATATAAAAACAAGCACTCAGTTGCCATCTGCCAGAGCTTACAATCTAATTTGAGGATTCTGACAAGTGCAAAAGTAACTTATAAGAAAAGACAGCATACGACAGATGCCATAAGAAAGATACAAACAGGGAATACAAATCACAACTCTCTGGGTGAGTGGGCAGGCTAGTCCCCAGGATTGCATTACTCAAAGACTAAGTTATTTATTATACACTTACAGTGTTCATTGTGGAGGTCCTAATGGGGTCATTACTAAGTTCTTAAAGTATACCTCTAGGTTGTTTAAATTGAAACCTCCCTAGAGAATTCAAAGATACTGGATACCCTTTCAAGTATGAGAAGCAGATATTGACATAATAACTTCCTACTAACTCATGCTGGGTATTTATTTAGAGAAAATCCTGGCTGTAGGACAAAAGATAAAAAGAGAGAAAAGAGGAAACAGAGAGAAAATGGAAATGGAGATAAGAATACAGAGAAAAATGTAGGACAGTGAAGTTGATTTAAAAAAAATAACAGCTTTATTGTCTTTCTTTAATTAGCCTTTTCTTTTATTTTAGCAGATTTGTTATCTGAGTTCCACCACTGAAAGTCAAATATATCAAATATATGCTGCTCACTTGACAGTGAATTCTTCATAAAAGAGAAAGAAAGAATGCCTTTGGCATCAGGAAATGATTTTGAAAGTCCTTAGTGTATGGAGTGAAATTCCTGTGAAATAGAAGCTTTAAAAATGAGAATAGTATTGTCATTTATGTTACACATTCAGCAGCTGTCCTCTGTTGGCTAAATGGGTTTCTAATTAAATTTCCAGATAAGAGAAACTTATCATACTGTTTTAAAAAAATACTGAGTTCAATTTAGGAAGTTACATAGCACTAAAGGGATGATACTGAAATGTTAGATATCCTGAGTTTAGTGTCAAAAGGCTTGGGTTTGAAACTCAGCTCTGTGACTTAGCAGCTTTGGGAGCTATGGCAAATCACCTGAATTCTTTGAACTTTATTTTCTTCATTGGTAAAATGATATTTTTATTATTAAATTAGATATTTCTAATTTAATTAAACTAGATATTAAACTAGATAACCTCTAAGATCCCTTCTTCCCCTAAATTGATAATCTAGCATTTGAGCAGCTAAGTGGTGCTGAGAGTGCTGGGTCTGAAGTCAGAAAGGTTAAAGTTCAAATTCAACCCCAAACACTAGCCATGTGACTCTAGGCAAATTACTTGACCTCTTTCTGCCTCAATTTCCTCAACTCTAAAATGGGGACAAAAATAGCACCTAACTTCTAGGGTTCTTGAAGATCAAATGCTTAATATTTGTAAAACATTTAACATGCTGTATGGCATATAGTATGTGCCTAATAAATGTTTGTTTCCTTTGCTTCCCCATTTCTATTTGAAAGGAGGAAGGTAAAGGTGGGATCTATATTTGTGATTTCGTTGTTTAAGAAATTCTTGGTGTGGAAAATTCTTCTATCATTTCCCAGGGACAATTTACCTAGAATTAATAGTCTTTCAAAATTGCCTGATCCAATGAGAAAATAAATAATGTGCCCATAGTCACATATCTAGGATTTATCAGAAGCAAAAGTCAAACACAGACTTTCTCACTCTAAGGCTGAGCTTCTCCCCCAATACCTCAATGATTCCTAGCCATATCAATATATCATTATTGGGAAATAACAGATGCAAAAATTAAGCTTTGTACAACATTTTTACATTGATTATTTATTTAATTCTCATAATAAATCCTGAGCTAAGTAAAGTTATTCTTACATGATTTATGAGAAAATTGGAATACAGTGAGGTCAAGCCATTTGCTTAATGTACTATGTTATTAATGGAAGGACTAAATCCAGAATTATGCCCTACTAATTAGAAATACTCTACCTCTTATACTATACAGTAGTCTTGCTAAACATCTGTCATTGTAAGGCTATATAAACCAGAAAATAAATAAGCATTTTTCTGACTTTTCAGAAGATGGTACTAAAGGGTGGGGAGTACTTAATTTGTTTTAAACAATCAACATGCATTCATTTTCTTTTTTTTTTTTACTTTGTTCTTTCTCCTTCCTCTCCCCTCTACTCTATTCATTTGGGGGGCCGGGAGTGGGGAGGGACAGTAATGGGAATGGAAAACAATCCTGCAATTGAGAAATTAAGATGCTAGTGGGAAAAGTCTAGAAATTTGCCCTAGCATGCTTTGTGGAGTTTAAATCTAAGCCTGAGAATGAAATATCTAACTTCTGAGGATTTCTCATCACTCCACAGTGAAATCTCCATTCAAAGGAAAGGGAGGGAACAGATTAGGGGGATCCTCAATAATCTAGTTATTTAAAATCATGTTCTCTATTCACCAATTCTCTATTAGACTTAATAAACTGATGTCCTAGAAACATTTAAAACTCAGTAGAATAACAAGAGAAAGAGCATTTTTTTTTCCTCACTGAATGCTTCCTTCTTCCATCCTTTCCTATTTCTGTCAGATTCTGCCAGTTTTCTAGATCAAATCTTCTTAAACTGAGGGCTGTGATTCCATATGGGGTCTTGCAATTGAATGTGGGAGTTGCAAAATTATTATTTATTATCAGTAAATGTTTGATTTACATACATATTATATATATGTACCCACATAAAAAATTCTCAAGTGAAAAGGGATTTTGAATGGAAAAAGTTTAAGCTCCGTTCTAGACTTCTAAGTTCATAATATTTATTCCTTATTCTCTTTCACCCTGTCTATCCAATCATTTGCTACTTCCTACCACTATGGCACCTTTTACACCCAACCTTTTCTTCCTAGTTACACAGCTACTATGGGAGTTCAAGCCCTCTTCACTTCTTACAATCTAGTTGGTCTTTCTGCCTCCAATCTTCCTCCATTACAGTTAGTCTTCCACACTGCTGATAAAGTGATTTTCTGACAAAGTGATTTTCCTTCAGTGTAGGAAAAGAAAGAATACATCATTTACCCTACTCAACAAACTCTGGTGGCTCCCTAGTTCCTCTAGAATCAAAGAGCTTCTTTGATAAGCATCCTGCCACCAACCTGTTTTCTTGAATCCTAATAATTCTCCTCTTACTCTCTGTAAGCCAGCCCAAAACCCTTTTTTCTGTTTTTCAAACATGACATTCGAGTTCTTATATCCACGCTTTTGCACTGGCCTCCCATGCCTGGAATGCACATTCTCTTCACTTCTACATCATAGAATTCCTCTCCTTCTTCATGATGTAACTCAAGTAAAGTCTTTTCTGATTCCAATGCTTGCGTCCTCTCTCTCAAACTACTTTGCATTTAGGTATTTTATATTTATTCTCTTTTTATCTATACTAAACAGGGCTTCTTAAACTTGTCCCATTCATGATCGCTTTTTGCATTGTAGTACAATAGAAGTCAAACTCAACCAGGGGATCTGTCACTTGCTATCTATGGAATGTTGGGCAAATCACTTTGCCCTTCTGAGTCTTACTTTTCTCATTTGTAAAACAGGAGAATTGGACTAAATACTTCTAAGGTCTTTTCTGCAGTCATCTGTAATTTATAATTCATCTATTTCTGAGTCTATTTGTGAGAATTTCTCTCCTGCAGCCTTGTATAGGGAAGTTGTCCTCCATTTTATTTTGAAGCAATAAATCTATATAAGCCAAAATGTAAATTAGATGGGTAGTTGCCTCTTTAGTGAGTATATTGTCATACCACATTTCAAGATTATTTTTTAGCATTGTCCTTTCCGCCCATTTCGTTGTTAAGAATCTCTAATTTTGCATATGTTTGAAAATATGTTCTGGGAATTCATTTTTCTCCTATTTTCCTCTCCTTGTCCTCTTTCTAATTTCTTTATTTAATATTACTTATCTCTCTACCACTACACACCTGTCAGATTGGCTAAGGTGACAGGAAAAGATAATGATGAATGTTGGAGGGAATGTGGGAAAACTGCGACACTGATACATTGTTGGTGAGAGTGTGAAATGATCCAAACATTCTGGAGAGCAATTAGGAACTATGCTCAAAAAGTTACCAAACTGTGCATACCCTTTGACCCAGCAGTGTTTCTACTGGGCCTATATCTCAAAGAGATCTTAAAGGAGGGAAAAGGACCCACATGTGCAAAAATGTTTGTGGCAGCCCTTTTTATAGTGGCTAGAAACTGGAAGCTGAATGGATGCCCATCAATTGGAGAATGGCTGAATAAATTATGGTATATGAATGTTATGGAATATTATTGTTCTGTAAGAAATGACCAGCAGGATGATTTCAGAGAGGCCTGGAGAGACTTACATGAACTGATGCAAAGTGAAATGAGCAGAACCAGGAGACCATATACGCGGCAACAACAAGATTATATGATGATCAATTTTGATGGACATGGCTTTCCTCAACAATGAGATGTTTCAAACCAGTCCCAATTGTTCAGTGACGAAGAAAGCCATCTACACCCAGGGAGAGGCCTGTGGGATCTGACTGTGGACCACAAAATAGCATTTTCACTCTTTCTGTTGTTTGCTTGCATTTTGTTTTCTTTCTCAGTTTTTTTTTTCCTTCTTGATCTGATTTTTCCTGTGCAGCAAGATAACTGTATAAATGTGTACACATATATTGGATTTAACATATATTTTAACATAATGTACATGTATTGGACTACCTGCCATCTAGGGGAGGGAATGGGGGAAGGGGGGAAAATGTGGAACAGAAAGTTTTGCAAGGATCAGTGTTGAAAAATTACCCATGAATATGTTTTGCAAGTGAAGAGCTTTAATAAAAAAATTTTTTAAAAGAGTACTTATCTCTTTTCAACACTGCCTATAGTCCTTCACAGTTGATTATTTCTCCTAAAATTCATCAAAGTATACCATGTCTTAATCAATGTTTGGAAGAAAAGGCTAGCATATTTGACTCCCACTTGAGATTTTGCAGCATTACATCAGATAATTTCCTACAACTTTGTACCATCCTGTTTATCATTAATTTCCATTTGCCTTCTTTCAGAGGGTGTTTAGTCTTTGAAGCTAGTTTTTGATATATGCCATTTGGATTTGTCTTTCAGAGATGAGGTACTGAAGCCTTATTAGGATAAAACAATGAGGTTAGCATGGCAATGTGTGAATTGTAACCAAGTTTTGCTTCAAAAATATAAAAAATAGAGACTTCTGGGGGTGGAGCCAAGATGGTGGAGATCAGACAGGAGTCTCTGTAACCTCCTCTAACCTTCCCTGAAACCAACAACATATGAAGTCTCTAGACTGATTTTGAAGCAAAAAAATCCACAATATCTGAGGGACAACACGATTCTAGAAGAAGATACTCTGGAAGAACTTCAAAACAGGTCTGTCTTAATTGGGCAGGGGGGTGGTCTGCTGAACCCAGACTGCAGCACAGGGAGACCAGGGCAGGGAGCTGGAGCAGGGAGCTGGAACAGGAGTCGGAACAGGAGTGAGAGCGTTGTGCTTTTCACACACCTGGGAGTCTTCTGCGGGCCTCTTGGGCCAATCTGTCCTGATTGTGGGCAGGTGGTTTGGAGGATCTGCCTTTTGTGGGGGGTAGATTGTGAACCACTGAACCCTTGATGAGCATCGGACCTACCTGCCATTAGACAGTACCCTAGGACGATCAATCAGCAGGACTGATCAGCACCTGAAATAATTCAATCAGCAGAACTGCCCAGTACCTGAAATAATTCAATCAGCAGAACTGCCCCAGGGTGAACTAAAGCATAACTGCCCAGCCCCTGATATAATTCAATCAGAACTGCCCAGTACCTGAAATAACTCAATCAGCAGAACTGCCCCAGGGCAAATTAAAGCATCTGTCCCACCTTTGCCTTAAACGGACCTCTTACCTTTAAAAAAATGAATAAAAAACCAAAAAGAGCTCTCACCATAGACAACTTTTACGGAGAGGGGGAAGAACAGACCTCAAATCCTGAGGCCCCTAAAGGTAAAGCAACTCCAGAAAAAGCCCGAGAGACACAAACTGGACTCCATGTCACAAGGCTTTCTTTGAAGATTACATAAAGGACCTTAAAAGAGAGTTAGAAGAAACATGGGGAAACGAAATGGAAAAAGAATGCAATGAACAAAAAAATGTAATTGGTCAATTGCAAAAGGAACTAAAAACAGTAACTGAAGTAAATAAGATATTAAAAATTAGAATCGAACAATTGGAAATGAATGACTCATCAAGACTTCAAGAATCAGTCAAACAAAAACAAAAAAATGAAAAGATAGAGAAAAACATGAAATATCTCCTAGGAAAAACAACTGACCTGGAAAATAGATCTAGGAGAGACAATCTAAGGATTATAGGGCTTCCTGAAAGCCATGATGAAAAAAAGAACCTAGACACTATCTTCCAGGAAATCATAAAAGAAAACTGCCCTGATATTTTAGACACAGAAGGCAAAATACTTATTGAAACAATCCACCAATCACCTCCTGAAAGAAATCCAAAAATTAAGTCCCCCAGAAATATCGTGGCTAAATTCCAGAACTATCATACCAAGGAAAAGATATTACGAGAAGCCAGAAAGAAACAATTTAAATATTGGGGAGCCACAATTAGGATCACACAGGACCTAGCAGCTTCTACTTTGAAGGATCGAAGGGCCTGGAATCAGATATTCTCAAGGACAAAGGAACTTGGATTACAGCCAAGAATAAATTACCCAGCTAGAATGAGCATTATCTTCCAGGGAAGAAGATGATCATCCAATGATATAGGAGAATTTCACCTATTTCTACTGAAAAGACCAGAACTGAACAAAAAATTTGATCTACAAACACAGAACACAAGAGAAACGTAAAAAGGTAACAAGAAAAAAAAAAACTCTTGAGAACTATATTTATGTTATAGATACTTATAGAATGAGGGTTGATTTTATGAATCTATTATTACATTATGATTATGATATGATTACTGTGATTTTATGATTATTATGATATGATTATTGTGATTTTATGATTATTATGATATGATAAACTGAAAAAGAAATTAGAGGTAGAAAAGGGATAACACTGGAAGAAGAGGAAAAGGAGGTAAAATAAGGGAAATTACATCACATGTAGAGGCAAAGAAAATCTATAATGATTGAGGGTAAAAAAGGGAGGGGAATGAGAATTTGGTTAATCTCCATCTCATCAGATTTGGCTCAGAGGGAATAATAGACATACTTATAAGGAAACAGGAGGGAAAGGGGGAAAAAAGGAGTGGGTGGGGCTCTAAAGGGGAAGGATTGTTTGAGGGAAGGGGTTATCAAAAGCAAAATAGTAGGGAGGAGGGAAAGGGGATAAGAAAGAGAAAAGCATAAGCTAGGGTAAATAAGATGGCAGGAAATAAAGAATTAGTTATTTTAACTGTGAATGTGAATGGAATGAACTCTCCCTTAAAGCAGAAGCAGATAGCAGACTGGATTAAAAACCAGAATCCAACAATATGTCATATACAAGAAACACATCTAAAACATAGAGATACATACAGGGTGAAGGTAAAAGGCTGGAGCAGAATCTATTATGCTTCAAGTGAACAAAAAAAAAAAAAAGCAGGGGTAGCAATCCTGATCTCAGACCAAGTAAAAGCAAAGATAGACTTAATTAAAAGAGACAAAGGAGGAAATTATATCTTCCTAAAGGGTACCATAGATAATGAAGCAATATCAATACTAAACATATATGCACCAAGTGGTATAGCATGGAAATTCCTAGAGGAAAAGTTCAGAGAGATGCAAGAAGAAATAGACAGCAAAACCATAATAGTGGGGGATCTCAACCTCCCTCTCTCAGAACTTGATAAATCAAACCACAAAATAAATAAGAAAGAAGTTAAGGAGGTAAACAAAATGTTAGAAAAGTTAGGTATGATAGATCTTTGGAGGAAATTAAATGGAGATAGAAAAGAGTTTACTTTTTTCTCAGCAGTCCATGGAACTTATACAAAAATTGAGCATGTGTTAGGACACAAAAACCTCAAAATCAAATGCAGGAAGGCAGAAAAAATAAATGCATTTTTTTTAGATCATGACGGAATAAAAATCACATGCAATATAAGGCCAGGAAAAAATAGATCAAAAACCAATTGGAAACTAAATAATTTTATCCTAAAGAATGAATGGGTGAAACAGCAAATTACAGACACAATTACTAATTTCATCCAAGAGAATGACAATAATGAGACAACATACCAAAATTTGTGGGATACAGCCAAAGCAGTAATAAGGGGAAATTTTATATCTCTAGATGCTTATTTGAATAAAATAGAGAAAGAGAAAATCAATGAATTGGGCTTGCAACTAAAAAAGCTAGAGAAAGAACAAATTAAAAACCCCCAATCAAATACCAAACTTGAAATCCTAAAAATAAAAGGAGAGATTA
>JAJPUD010002360.1:93464-121410 GCA_023553655.1 Myrmecobius fasciatus
AAGAAAAAGAGATTAAAGGAATTAGAGTAGGTCATGAGGAAACCAAATTATCACTCTTTGCAGATGATATGATGGTCTACTTAGAGAACCCTAGAGAATCAACTAAAAAACTATTAGAATTAATCCACAACTTTAGCAAAGTTGCAGGATACAAAATAAATCCACATAAATCATCAGCATTTTTATACATCACCAACAAAATGCAACAGCAAGAGATACAAAGAGAAATTCCATTCAAAATAACTATCAACAGTATAAAATATTTGGGAATATATCTGCCAAGGGAAAGTCAGGATCTATATGAGCAAAACTACAAAACACTCTCCACACAAATAAAGTCAGATCTAAACAATTGGAAAAACATCAAGTGCTCTTGGATAGGTCAAGCGAATATAATAAAGATGGCAATACTACCTAAACTAATCTATTTATTTAGTGCTATACCAATCAAACTCCCAAGAAATTATTTAACTGACCTAGAAAAAATAACAACAAAATTCATCTGGAAAAACAAAAGGTCAAGAATTTCAAGGGAATTAATGAAAAAAAAATGCAAATGAGGGTGGCCTAGCTGTACCAGATCTAAAACTATATTATAAAGCAGTGGTCACCAAAACCATTTGGTACTGGATAAGAAATAGAGTAGTGGATAGTGGAATAGGGTAGGTCCACAGGACAAAATACTCAATGACAATAGTAATCTATTGTTTGATACACCCAAAGACCTCATTTTTTGGGATAAAAACTCACTATTTGACAAAAACTGCTGGGATAATTGGAAACTAGTATGGAAGAAATTAGGCATTGACCCACACCTAACACCATATACCAGGGTAAGGTCAAAATGGACTCATGATCTAGGCATAAAGAATGATATTATAAACAAATTAGAACAATGTAGGATGGTTTACCTCTCAGACCTGTGGAGGGGGAAGGAATTTGCGACCAAAGAAGAACTAGAGGTCATCATTAATCACAAAATAGATAAGTTTGACTATATCAAGTTAAAAAGTTTTTGTACAAACAAAATGAATGCAGACAAGATTAGAAGGGTAGCAGTAAACTGGGAAAATATTTTTACATCCAAAGGTTCTGGTAAAGGCCTCATTTCTAAAATATATAGAGAATTGATTCAAATATATAAGAATTCAAGCCATTCTCCAATTGATAAATGGTTAAAAGATATGAACAGACAATTTTCAGACGAAGAAATTGAAACTATTTCTGGTCACATGAAAAGGTGCTCCAAATCACTATTGATCAGAGAAATGCAAATTAAGACAACTCTGAGATACCACTACACACCTGTCAGATTGGCTAAAATGACAGGAAATGATAATGATAACTGTTGGAGGGGATGTGGGAAAACTGGGACACTGATACATTGTTGGTGGAAGTGTGAACGGATCCAACCATTCTGGAGAGCAATTTGGAACTATGCTCAAAAAGTTATCAAACTGTGCATACCATTTGACCAAGCAGTGTTTCTACTGGGCCTATATCCCAAAGAGATTTTAAAGGAGGGAAAGGGCCCCACATGTGCAAAACTGTTTATGGCAGCCCTTTTTGTAGTGCCAAGAAACTGGAAATTGAAAGGATGCCCATCAATTGGAGAATGGCTGAATAAATTATGGTAAATGAATGTTATGGAATATTATTGTTCTGTAAGAAACAATCAACAGGAGGTTTTCAGAGAGGCCTGGAGAGACTTGCATGAACTGATGCTGAGTGAAATCAGCAGAACCAGGAGAACATTATACACAGCAACAAGACTATTCGATGATCAATTCTGTTGGACATGGTTCTCTTCAACAGTGATATGATTCAAACCAGTTCCTATTGTTCAATGATGAAGATAGTCATATACATCCAGAGAGAGGCCTTTGGAAACTGAGTACGGACCACAACACAGCATTTTAACGCTTTCTGTGAATATTTCCATGCATTTTGTTTTCCTTCTTAGGTTGTTTTTTTTCTTCTTCTCTTTCTAGATCTGATGTTTCTTGTGCAGTAAGATAACTGTATAGATATGTATACATGTATTGGATTTGTCATATAATTTGTCATATTCAGCATGTATTAGATTACCTGTCATCTAGGGGTGGGGAGTGGGGGGAAGGAGGGGAAAAGCTTGGGAAAAAAGTTTTTGCAAAGGTCAATGTAGAAAAATTACTCATATGTTTTGTAAATAAAAAGCTTTTAATAAAAAAATAAAAATAATTTTTATTTAATCTAATTGGTATTGTTAATGAAAAATAAAAGAGTAATAGATTCCTCTCCTCGTTCTGTGAAATAATGAGAAAGGATTGGACTTGATATTCATCTTCCCTTCCCAATCTCTTGACTTTTCTGTAGTATTGTTACAAGATGACAGAATGATTTGTTATCTTTGAAGCAGAAATGGGTTAAAAGCACTTGGCCAGAAGATAATGAGGTTGTGGTTGGTAGCAGGATAATCTCCTACTGGCTAGAAGGTAATAAATGATTTGTGATCATAGCTTCAAGTCATAGCTTATAAATGTAAGTCTGCCAAGATCCATTCCTAATAGTATTCAAAAACTTCTGCAGCATTGTCCCCCTAGCATCAGGGAAGAAAGGGAAGACTATTTGTTAAAGTAGAGAAGCAGCTTCACATGTATAATTGACATCATATTGCCTTCTCAATGAGTGGAGGATGAATGAATAGAAGGAAAGAATTTGGACAAAATCAGTTGTCTTCAAGAGTAATGTACTAACCCTGGTTTTAAATGTGAAGTTTTAGGTAGTTGTTTTCTTGGTGACTTTAGTTGAAGAAAATATTGCTTTATTTTTGCTCAACTTCTTTTAGAAACCTTTTTCTGCTCTTTTCCTTCATGGATCCATAAGGTTGCATAGCACAGAGGCAAGCTTAATAGTAATGTTTGTCCCAGGCTATGTCAACATGCCTGGGAATATCTGACCATGCTCCATGCATGCCTTTACATGAAACACACCTGTGAGATGGAAGTTGGAAGCCAAGTCCTTCCCCTTCTGGGAGAAGATCACTTGTAGGACTTGGAGTCAGGAGACCAACAATCTGCTCCCAGATCTGCTACCTTGCTATGTGACATTGAATAAGTTATTTCCCTTCATCAGGTCTTAACTTCTTTATTCACAAAACAAAAGGGTCAGGTCTGATAATTCCTAAGGTTAGAAGCTATTGGTCATTGACTATGAATCTTAAATGAATCGAAAGTATCTCAACAATGCCAAGTTCCTCCTATGTGTGGAATACATAGTTACACATACTTACGCATAGTTACACATAGTTACAACAGCTAAAAATAAATCTGGAAGGAGGAAGGGAATAAGAATTTATTAAGCATATGCTAGGCACTGTGCTGCCTACTTTACAATTATCTCATTTGAGTCTCACATCCCTGAGAGGGGGGTGCTTTTCTTTTTTATCTATTAATTTTTATTACTATTTATAAAATGGGAATCCATTTTAGAGTTGAAGAAACTGAGGCAGACAGACAGAAATTGTGACTTTCCCAGAGTCACCGAGTTAGTAAATATCAAATCTCGGTTTGACTTCAGGTCTTTCCGACTTCGCGTCTGCCGCTTGCCACTCAAACTATTTGCATCTTCTCTACCTCTATGCAAGTTCTCTTTCCCAGGTCCGATGCCCGACTTAATGTTTTTTCCCACTCCACCTCAGGATCTTTTAATGAACAGGGGTGAGTGGAAGGTGGAATCCAGATCAGCTCCAGGCTTTATAAATAGTTGGTGCTCGTCACCACCACACCTAAGGCCACTCCCTTCAGGGGACAGGCTGGAAGATGATTGATGGTTAGTAGGAGTCGTTCCAAACATTTCTGCCCTGAGTCAAGGGGGCTCAGAGAGCTATCCCCGTGATACGAAGCCATCGGGACTGACGGGACCACCCTTTCCCCTGACGTTTGCAATTCCTTTTGCAAGTCAGGCACCCCCAGTGAGTGAGTATGGAATGAAACAGGGCTAGAAATTCTGGTTGTGTCAGGGGAACAGGGTGTGTCTCTCTAGTCAGTTTAAAAAAAAATTTTTTTTGGTCTCTCATAAAAATCATCTTAATAAACTTGGTTCAACATTGATTTATCACTGATAATGATTATACATTATTTATAAAATACTGGATCCTCCTCAGAACATAGAGCTGGGAATAAATTATCAATCCTCTATGAAGGATTATGAGAAAATTTGGCAAAAATAGAGACAAGCAGATGACCCACTTATAGACAGCCAGACTTGCAGTCATGAAAATCTGACTTCAGATGTGGATTTAGATGCTTATTAGCAATGTACCAAGACAAGTCACTTAATCTTTCCGCTTCAGCTTCCTCATCTGTAAAATGTAGATGATAATTCATGGAATTGTGAGGCCAAATAAGAATATAAGAAAATACATATACCCCTTGTTAAATTTAAGGTACCAAATAAATGATAGCATTTATTAATAACAATGAGGGTCTCTTTATATGGTAAACTATAGATTGTTAATTGCATCTATGGAGGTAGATTGTTGAAATCATAGATAATAATAATGATCTCTTAATTATTAAATTAGGTGATACAATGGATAGTGTATCACATCTGGAGTCAGGAAGTCAAATCCAGCTTCAAACTCTTATTAGCTGTGTGATCCTGGGCAAGTCACTTAACCCTATTTGCCTTATTTTCCACGTCTGTAAAATGAGATGGAGAAGAAAATGACAAATCTCTTTAGGATCTGCCAAGAAAATTCCAAAGGGATCACAAAAAATCAGACAGGATTGAAAAAAAATGACTAAAAAACAATAATTATTATATGATAAGTTTTATAGTTTAAAACTGTGTGGAGATTTTGGGACTTTAAAAATTGTAAAATGCTTTACATGCATGATTTTATTTGATCACAAACATTTTGTGATGTAAATAGTAGTATTTTCCTTATTTTGCAGATGAGGAAACAGAAATATAGAGAAGGTAAGGAAGCTAGTGGTGGTGGTGGTGGTATAACTAAGTACAGGAGGCAACATTTGAACCCAGGTCTCTCCTTAATCCAAAGTACCAGACAAAATACTGATACTTTGAAAGATTAGATTCTTGGATGTATTACAAGATCCTCCCACCAAAATTGTGTAGCAGCTGGTCCATTTTGTTAGGTTTTAGGAGCTTTTGTGAGTTATATGTTGTTTGAGTGTTTTAGTGAAGGAGTGTGGTTTAATGGGTAAAGACCTTGATTAGGAATCAGTCAGATAGTTAGCAAGCATTTACTAATTACCTACCATGTGCCAGTCACTGTTAAGTGCTAGAGATCTAAAGAAAGATTTAAAAAATAGACCCAGTTCTCAAGAACCTCATAGTCTAATGGGGGAGACAAACTGAAAACAACTATATACAAGCAAGCTAACTGGATCATATCTACATACTTGTGTATGTATATTCACATGTATACACACATATATACACATGTATATCTTATCTATCATTTTTCTAATCTATTTTTCTCCTATTTATCTATCAACCTGCCTACCTATCTATGTATCCATCCTTCTATCCACCTACTATCTATCCATCTATCATCCATCCATTTATCTATCTTTCATACATCATTTCTCTCTCTGTCTATCTGTCTGTCTCTGTCCATCTGTCTTTCTCTGTCTTACTCTCTGTGTCTGTCTGTTTTTGTCTCTGTCTCTCTCTTTCTCTCCCATATAGTGGGAGTAGTCTCTGAATCAAGGCACTAAGGAAATTAAGGAGAACTGGGGAAAGTTTCTTGCTGGAAGTTTTTTCCTGAGACTTGGAGGCAGAGATGAGGGTGGGAAAATAGTTCCAGGCATGGGAGACATACAAGGGAAAGACTCAGAGTTGCCAGATGGGGTTTCTTATTTGAGGAAGCAGTGTTCCTTGAGAGGAGTGAAGTAAAAGAAGACTGGGAAGGTAGGCTGGGGCCAGGTTGTGAAGGACTGTAAAAACTAAACAGGATTTTATATTAGAACTTGGATCAAGAGATCAGGATCTTTTCCCCAACTCTGCCCTGACTCACTACATGCCTTGGAAACTTCTTTAGGTACTTACCAGATAACACATGTGTGTAAAGAAGTCAAGGTAGGTAGTGTAAGTAACCTCCACAAACCAGCCCATATAATTTCCCAGAATGTTTAATCACTCAGGAGGGGAGTGAAAACTGAGATGATTTTCATCCTCCTCTATCCTGATCACTTTTTTCTCCCCTGAAATCAAAGCACATTAATGCTTTCCTTGGCTCTTCTGAGCACTTTTGGAACAGAGAAATGATGTGATGTCAAGTCAAATCAACATATAATTTCATTAATTTTTCTCTGAAGGTTTACCTTGCAAATTGATGGGGAAATAAATTTATGATATATAAACACATTTTCAACATAGAAATAATATGCAGATTATATATAGTGCCTTATATAAAAGTTATTTTATTCCTCCCCAAAACACTTATTATCTTCTTAGCTATATTATATACCTAGATATAACTCTGGAGATTTACAGAGTACATAGTTCTAGACATTTATGGATGTATTACATCCATGAAAAATCAGTTAAAACACTTCTCTTCCTTCCCTTTTTCCCTTCTCTTCTTCCTTTGCTTTCCCACTTCTTTTCTTTCCTTTCCCCTGCCTTCCTCCTTTCCTTTGTTCTTCATTCATTGCTTCTTTCCTTCACCCCTTCTTTTCTCCACCCTTTCTTGCACCCTTCTTTCCTTCTCTTCTTATTTTCTTTCTCTCTCCCTCTTTTTTTTTTGTCTGTACCCATGATTTTATCAATAGCAACTGGCCTGGGACTCTGATGGATTATAACTTGCCCATGTATTTGTTAGAAGCAAGACTTGCATCTGATGATGAAATTAAAACTATTTCTAGTCATATGAAAAGGTGCTCCAAATCACTATTGATCAGAGAAATGCAAATTAAGACATACCACTACACACCTGTCAGATTGGCTAAAATGACAGGAAAGGATAATGACGAATGTTGGCGGGGATGTGGGAAAACTGGGACACTGATACATTGTTGGTGGAACTGTGAACGGATCCAACCATTCTGGAGAGCAATTGGAACTACACTCAAAAAGTTACCAAACTGTGCATATCCTTTGACCCAGCAGTGTTTCTATTGGGCTTATATCCCAAAGAGATCTTAAAGGAAGGAAAGGGCCCCACCGGTGCAATAATGTTTGTGGCAGCCCTTTTTATGGTGGCTAGAAACTGGAAACTGAATAGATGCCCATCCATTGGAGAATGGCTGAATAAATTATGGTATATGAATGTTATGGAATATTATTGTTCTGTGAGAAATGACCAACAGGATGATTTCAGAGAGGCCTGAAGAGACTTGCATGAACTGATGCTGAATGAAATGAGTAGAACCAGGAGATCATTATACATGGCAACAACAATACTATATGATGATCAATTCTGATGGACATGGCTCTCTTCAACAATGAAATGTTTCAAACCAGTTCCAACTGCTCAGTGAAGAAAGCCATATACACCCAGAGAGAGGGATGTGAAATGTGGACCATAACATAACATTTTCATGCTCTCTACTGATGTTTGCTTGCATTGTGTTTCCTTTCTCTGATTTTTTTTCTTGTAGATACGATTTTTCTTGCACAACAATGATAAGTGGAAATATGTATACATATATTCAATTTGTCAAGTATTTTAACATAATTAACATGTAGTGGATTTCCTGCCATCTAGGGGAGGGGTGGGGAGTAGGGAGGGGAAAATTTGTAACAGAAAGCTTTGTAAGGGTCAATGTTGAAGAATTACCCATACATATGTTTTGCAAATAAAAAGCTTTAAAAAAAAAAAAAAAAACTTGCATCTGAGTTTCCCTGAATCCAAAGTGAGCCCTCTAGCCACATTCTCTCTTTCAACTACCCTTACTTTAGAAAAAGTGTTTGACTCTTCCTGGCATTTCCCCCATTCCTCTTGCTTTTTTGTAAATCAAGCCACAAGCTGAAAACTAGACTCTTCTAGCAGGAATACTTCCTCTTCTGGCCAGAAAAGAGCAAGAACTCCCTAGAATTAGCAATGATGTGAGGAGTTGGTTGGAACAAGTGCCTTCCAAGCCAATGAGTTTGTACACAGGTGAAGCAGCCCAACTGGTTTTAAGCTAACAAAAGATAAGGGACTTCTTCTTTAAGAGCCTTTGACCTCTTTGATCTCCTTGGAATGAAGGTGCTACTCAAGTTGTTATTGAACATAACTTTAAAAAACGGCCTTACAGGACATAAACACTCAACACAGGCTATGAAGTAAGCCTAGTTGAAAGTCATTACTTAATATTGTACCTTCATTAAATCAATGGTAAATCTGGTAAATTATATGTTTGTTGAATGGTTCAAAAAAAAGGTATAAATCCTCTATCATGAGTTGTTGAGTAGTAGGCAACAACTTTGGAGGCAGCTAGATGGCTCAGTGGATAGAGTGCAGGGCCTGAAGTCAGGAAGACCTGAATTCATATTTTGACCTCAGACACTTACTAGCTGTGTGACCCTGGATAAGTCACTTAACCTTTGCCTTAATCCAGTGGAGAAGGAAATGGCAAACTAACTCTAGTATCTTGGCCAGAAAACCCTATGGACAATGTGTCTACAGAGTCACAAAAAAGACAGATTTAACTATAACAAGGCAGCAAATATAACCTGTACCTAAAGACAGACTACTCACAGAAAATAGGAAATAAGACAAAATGAAATATTTTCCCATTTTTATTTCTGGTAGCACCAGGACATATTTAGTCAATTATATTTTGTCTTCTACTTGCTTTGGACATGTACCAAATAGTTTTTAAGCTCTTTGGTGTTAGGGCCCACTATGTTTTTTTTTTAATCCCTTAAATAAATTCTGGACACATAATAGGTGATCAGTAAATTCAAGTTAAGATGAATAAGGTGGAGCTGATTTCTGTTAGTAATGAATAACAGTGAAGAGAAACAGGTGAGGTTATATACTAAAGGTGAGCTCTGAAAGCTCTGTTAACACTTGTATTAGAAAGGAGGGACTGCTTTCATGAAGTTGTTGAGAGGTTCATGGTGCAGTGCATAGATTAATGAGAAAATGAATGGCCGGCTCTAGGTTGCTTCTAACAGCCTTATTACAATGGTAATTAAAATAAACAGGATGGAATTAACCAGTTACTAAATTATAATTTTAAAAAATAAATAAAAAGTTAAGAATATTATTCTCCTTCTTTCCCTAAGACTTCCTCTTATATAATTAAAATTAAATCTTGATGAATCATGGAATGGGAAAGTTGGAATGGACTTTAGAAGCCATCTAGTATAACTCATGTCTTCATAGAAATCCACTTTAAAGTGTTCCCAGCATGTGATCATTCAACCTCTGCAATAAGTGAGGAGGAACCCATTATTTTCTAAGGCAGCTCTTTTCACTTTTCAGTAACCCTCATTAGAAAGGGTTTTATTGTTGTAGAAAGGGTTTTATTGTTGTTGTTATTGATACATTAAGTGTACATTTGCCTCTCCATAAGTACTACACCCTGTTCTCTCTTGGATTAAATAAAATAGGTCTAATACCTGATCACAAAACTATTCTTCAGATATTTGTATATTCTATGTGTTCCCTCCCTCTTTTCTTCTCCTTTAAAGCATTTAATCAATCTTCAAAATGTTCTTAAGGTTACTCACCATCATGACCACCCTCCTAAAATGTGGGACCCAGAATTAACTGTAGTTTTCTAGATAAGATCTGACTAGAGCAGAGGATGGTGGGACCATATTCTAGCCCTTATTCTATCTATTACACCTCTCTTAGTGCAGTCTATGATCACATTATTTTTGGTCACCATGTTGCATCTTTGACTCATGTAGCATACAGTCTACAAAATACTTCAGATCTGTTTGACAGCAACTGTTGCTTGACTATGCCTCCTCCCCACATCCTGCACTTGAGATATCAATTTTTAAAACTTAGATTTAGCATTTTTTATTTCTCCACATTAAAATTTATCTTATTAAATTTGACCTAGTGGTATGTAATATGTTCCCATGACAATATTGCTTCCATTTATCTATCCACTGATTTTCACCTAAATGTTCTCTGCCATATTTAGTGTCAATCATTGGTGACATTATGGAAAAATATATTAAGCAATATAACCTAAAAATCAGGGAGCAATGCAGAAATGGCTTTAAGACAGATGATAATGTCAGACAAGTTTTTAAAAATTTCTCCAATAGTCTAGGGGTGAGATAATGAGAGCCTGCAGTGCTGGCTGTGGGAGTGGAGAGAAGGGAACATATACAGGAGATGTTATGAAGGTAGAAATGACAAAACCTGACAAGATTGAATATGTAGAGTAAATGCAAGAAAGTAATTAAATATTACACATAGGATATGAATCTGCCTAACTAGGGGAGGGTGCTGCTTTCAACAGTAACAGTGAACTTTGGAAAAGAGGTGATATGATGGGGGGAAAATAATAAATTCTATTTTGAGTTTAAGATATCCAAAGGATATCTTCAAATGTCCATTTTGACACATTATAAGAACTCAAGCAGGATGTTACAGATGGACAATAAGTCTGAGAATCATCTACATGGAGATGATTATTTAACTGATGAGCTAATGATGAACTGATAAGGAGATGATGAGATCACTGAATGAGATAACATCATAGGAGATAAGGACTCAGAATAGATTCTAGGGCATGAGCCATGGGCATGACCTCAGTGAAGATCCATCAAAGGAACTGAGAAGGAATAATCAGATAAATAGGATAATCAAAAAAGAACAGTATATATAAAAAAAAAAGAACAGTAGCACAAAAATCTGGAGGAAAGAGAAAATCCAGAAAAGGGTGATGTTGAGTGCAGAGTTCTAGAGGGATAAGGATTTAGTGATGGCAATTAAGAAGTCCTTGATGACTTTGAATACAGCAGTTTTAGTTGAATGAGGTTGGAAGTCAGGCTGAATAAGATTTAGAAGAGAATGAGAGGAAATGAAATAGAAACAGGGATGCAGACAGCTTTCTCAAGAAATTTAGGGATAAATGAAAATGGGCCAATAGCTAGTACGGATTGTAAAATCAAATAGGGTTTTTAAAAGATAGAATAAATATGGAATTGTTTGTCAGAAACAGGGAAGCAACTGGTAGATAGAGAAATATTGAGGAATAGAAGGGATAATTTACTAGGAAAG
Organism: Myrmecobius fasciatus; assembly: GCA_023553655.1. Classification (NCBI taxonomy): domain Eukaryota; kingdom Metazoa; phylum Chordata; class Mammalia; order Dasyuromorphia; family Myrmecobiidae; genus Myrmecobius; species Myrmecobius fasciatus. The sequence goes on from JAJPUD010002360.1 coordinate 104,650, forward strand.
ATGTGCTGGAATAAGATCAAAGATGCATATAGATGTGTTTGCTTTGACAAGATGAAGAGTTATCTTTTCATGAGAAATGGGAGAAGAAGGATATAAGAAGAAAGGAACAAGTATTTATTAAGTACTTACTATGTGTCAGGGACTATGCTAAATATTTTACAATTATCTTATTTGGTCCTCACAATGACCTTAGGAGGTAGGTGCTATTATTATCCCTGTTTTAATATTCTAAGAGAAATCCCATATACTCATATTTGTGGAAGTATTGAGACTATCTTTTAGAAGGTGATGTGATTAAAAAAAGAGTCAATCACGGAAGGCTGCTTGGAGCAGTATCTGAATAGGATTTTAAAGAAGGAGAATTTGGTTTACTGAGGAGTTGCATGCATTTCAGTTGGGGGGGAATGACATGCATGAAAGCCCAAAACAAGACTGAACATGTTATGTGTTTTGGACAGTAAGCAGATTTGTTTGGCTGCAGAGAAAAATCCAAGCCAGAGATTAAAGAGAGGTGATGGAAAGTTCCACTGATTGAGAACCTAGAAGAATAATATTTGAAGTAACTGGAGTGTGAAACAGAATGGTACATAAGGAGGCAATTTATAATTTGTAGATGATAGCATTGGGTTCAGACTTAGGATGATCTTGGTTAAAGATATGTCCCCAGACACATACTGGCTATGTGACCCTGGACAAATCAATTAACCAATAAGGACCTCCAGAATCTAGGGATACAGGAAAAAAGAGGACCTTGTCACACAGAGCAACATGAAATCCTTCTATTCATTTATGGGTTGAGGCTTTGGAGCAACTAGGTAATGTAATTAAGCACACAAATTTTCTGTGGGACCACACACAAGCATAAGACATCACATTTATAAATATAGAGAAAGGCAGACAGGAGCAGGGTTAGCCTGGAGAAAAGGCTAGGAGAACATGATTGCTATTGTCCAAAATTAGAAGGGCTGTCATATGGAGGATGGATTAGAGTTGAAGGTTTTAACCCCTAAAGGGCAGAGCCAGAACTATGGGGAAAGATGCAAAAAGACAAATTTAGGCTTAATATCAAGAAAAGACAAACTTTCTGGAATTAGAGCTGTTAGAAAGTATCCATGGGTAGCTTTGAATGGCAGTGAATTCTTCTCCTTTGAAAGTTATGAGAAGGTGGGTAAAGATTTATTGGCTATGTATGTCATAATAAAGAGTCTTTTGGAATATGGGTTGCACTATATAGTCACTGAGGTTCTTTTTGACTTTCAAATTCTGAGACTATGAATCCTCTTATCCATTTTTATCACTACACATCTTTATATAAACATTATCATACTGATAAATAAAAAAGGCAGACAAGAGCACCAAAATCTTGTAGTTGGTCAATTACAAATGGTAGCAAAAAAGGCTCTACAAGACCCTCCTCTTATATGCTAGCTCCAGGCTGGTCAGATACAGAAGACACAAAGGTTATCCACTGTAACCCGGGTCATCCCCAATCATCTTGATTTTTATCTTGCCATCAGTCTTCAATGACTCAAGAAGACCTAAGTAAGTCTGATGATTATGCAACTCTGCCTCATTTAAATCCAGTTCACTTGCAAGTTAAGACATCACCATGTTATAAAGAGGCAATCATCAAAAATAGTTGATACTAGCTAAGAAGTGGATCCGTGGAATAGGTTAGATACAAAAGACACAATAGTCAATGACTATAGTAATCTACTGTTTGATAAACCTAAAGAATCCAACTTCTTGTATGAGAACTCACTATTTGACAAATACTGGGGAAAATTGGAAAAATGGTATGGCAGAAACTAGGCATTGACCAACATTTCATATCCTATACCAAGATAAGGTCAAAATGAGCACATGATTTAGACATTAGGGGTAATACCATAAGCAAATTAGGAGAGTGAGGAATAGTTTACATGTCAGATCTTTGGAGAAGAAAGGAATTTATGACCAAACAGGAAATAGAGAACATTATGAAATGCAAAATGGATAATTTTGATTACATTAAATTAAAAAATATTTTGTACAAACAAAGCCAATGCATTCAAGAATAAAAGGGAAGCAGAAAGCTGGAAAACAATTTTTATAGCCAATATTTCTGATAAAGGCCTCATTTCTCAACTTATATAGTTGAACTATATAGCTATATGAGAACTGAGTCAAATGTGTAAGAATACAGGACATTCTCCAATTGATAAATGGTCAAAGGATATGAATGGGTAGTTTTCAGATGAAAAAAATCAAAGACATCTATAGTTGTATGAAAAAATGCTCGAATCACTATTGATTAAAGAAATGCAAATTAAGACAACTACGAGGTACCACCTCATACCTATTAGATTGACTAACATGACAGGAAAGCAATATGATAAATGTTGCAGAGGCTGCAGGAAAATTGGAACACTAATGCAATGCTGGTGGAGTTGTGAACTGATCCAACCATTCTGGAAAGCAATTTGGAATTATGCCCAAAGTACTATAAAACTATGAATACCCTTTGATCCGGCAATACCCTCACTAGGTCTGTATCCTAAAAAGATCATAAAAAAGGGAAAAGGACTGACACGTACAAAAAAAATTATAGCACCTCTCTTTGTGATGGCAAAGAACTGGAAATCAAAGGGGTATCAATCATCTGGGGTATGGTGTTATATGTGAATGTAATGGAATACTATTGTTCTATAAGAAATGACCAGCAGATAAATTTCAGAAAAACCTGGAAAGATTTATATGAACTGATGCTGAGTGAAGTGGGTAGAACCAAGAGAATATTGTACATAGTAACAACATTGTATGAATGATCAACTTTGATAGACTTTGCTCTTCCCAGCAATATAATGATTTAAGACAATTCTAAAAAATTCTATCTACATCCAGAGTCTGAATGTAGACTCTGGACGCTATTTTTTCACTTTTGCTGTTGTTGTTTCTTTCTCATGGTATTTACCTTCTGTTCTAATTCTTCTTTCATAATATGACTAAGGTGGAAATAAGTTTAATATAATGCACATGTATAACCTATATCAGATTGATTTCCATCTTGGGGAAGAGTAAGGGAAAAGAGGGAGAAAAAATGGAAATCAAAATCTTATAAAATAAATATCAAAAACTAATAAATAAATTTAAAAAGTGATATTGCTCCATGTTATCACTGATCCTCTTTGAAAACTAAGGGGAACAACAGCAACCAAGCAGCCACTTCCCAATGACAGAAAAGCTGGCACCCTCCTCAAGATTATTGTTTCCTTCTCATTTCTACAAATTAGCTGTTCCACCTTCCTTGATAAACTTACAGGCACCCTGCCAATCAAATTATTTAACTCCTTGGTCTTTCTGCAGAACTAACAGTAGATAACTTTCCTTGGTTTCCATGATGTTACATTTTCCTGATTTCCCAAATAAGCCAATATTCATATAGCCCCTTGAAGTTTTCAGTGCACTTTAAGTTTATTTTCTCAATTGATCATCATAACAACCCTTTAAAGTCTCTGGGAGCATAAGTTTCCCTTCTCTGTAGAATGGGGATGATAATAGCACCTGGATGGTGCAGTGGATAGAGTATAGGGTCTGGAGTCAGGAGGACTCATCTTCTTGAATTCAATTCCAGCCTCAGATACTTACTAGGTGTATTACCCTGGACAAGTCACTTAACTCTGTTTACCTCAGTTTCCTTTTGTGTAAAATGAGCTGGAGAAGGAAATGGCAAATCACTGGCATCTTTGCCAAGAAAACTCCAATGGATTCATGAAGAGTTGATTATGATTGAAAAATGATTGAATGACAAAAAAAAATAGGATCTATCTTTAGGGTTATTGTGATGATAAAATGAGTTATTATTTGTAAAGCACGTTGCAAACCTTAAAACACTATATGAATGCCAACTATTACATAAACTGTTGGGATGGAAGAGACTATTTATTACTATTGGTAAAGCACTTAGTATAGTGTTGGCACATGGCAGATTAATAAATGCTTCTTCTCATCCCTTTGCCCTTTATTTTTATTTTTTTATAATTATTTATTAATACTTTTTATTTGCAAAACATATGTATGGGTAATTCCTAAACATTAACCCTTACAAAGCTTTCTGTTACAAATTTTAGCTCCCTACTCCCCACACCTCCCCTACATGGCAGGATATCCACTACATGATAATTATGTCCCTTTGCCCTTTAATTTGATAACAGAAGGAAAGAGTCTCAGCCCCATCTGCATAGTAATGAACATCAAGATCACAGTTCCTAGTAAAGACCAGAATTTATCATGTAAGTACAACAACCACACTCGGGGACCAAAATACAGGTAAGTGCTGATTTGAGACTTCAGCATCTTCTGAACAATACTGAAACCACCTTCAGAAGACCAGAATAGAGGCTGGATGCCAGCCCAGGCTGAAGACTGAAAAGACTCAAAAGCTGGCAAGGGAGCAAATGAATGGGTTGTGAGTTAGCTGACTTAGAGGTCCCTGCTCCTTTTCAGATGAATGGCAGCAGCTGAGCCCAGCACTGCAGCCTGAGACTGTATTGAGATTTCTGAGATAAATCAAAATGAGCAAGATGAGTTTGCACTGGGTCTGAGCAGCTTTTCCAGGGACCTTAAATAGAGGGAACAAGAATAAGAGGCTACAGGAGAATTCAATTTTTTTACATTGCCATTACTGAATTTTGTGTGTTTTGAGACTTTAGCTCCTCATGCCCATTGTTCTTCTGTCACCTCCTCTACTTTTTCCATCTCTCCTCCCTTTTCTTTTCCTCTATCATTTCTGCCTAGTCACTTTGGCCAGCTCCAAACCAGGCCAGCTTTACTTTACTCATCTCTTCTCTTGTGCCCCAAACCACCTTAATTTTTGGAATTTGGTCTCTCTTACCCTGATTGTGGTCTATATCTCACCTACCTGTTACCAGCTCCCAATCCTGACAGGATTGTAGCACTCCCCCATTCCTTTCTGGCTCTCCAGTTCCCTGATGTTTTGATTTCCCCTGTAATAATATAAACAGGTAATCTCACTGACAATGAAAGCTCTATTGTGGTAGGGCTTACTAAATTCATTCTCCAGAGGCACTAAGGCCAAATTTGAACTCAGACCTTTCTAATTCCAAGATCAGTGCTCTTGGGGCAGCTAGGTGGCGCAGTGGTTAGAGCACCAGCCCTGAAGTCAGGAGGACCTGAGTTCAAATCTGGTCTCAGACACTTCCTAGCTGTATGACCCTGGGCAAGTCACTTAACCCCAATTGCCTCAGGAAAAAAAAAAATCGGTGCTCTTTTCATTGTACCACCGAGCTGCTAATCGATTGTTTTTCTATAATCTCCCTCTCCCCAATGCCTAGCACAATGCCATTCACATAATAATGATTCATATTTGTAAGGTACCTTAAGGTTTAAAAATTACTTTTTTTACAACCACTTTATTAATTGACTAATGCAAAATTTTTAATCATCATTTTTCAGATGAGTAAACTGGCTTCTGAAGATTTAGTAACTTGTCCAGGTTCACACCTGGCTAACTGATATAAATAGTATTCAAATTCAAGTCCAGTCTGCTTTCCACTAGACCACCTTCCCAATCTCCCTACAGGGAGACATCTGTTCTTTCAAGCCCTGATAACCTAGGAGAGATTATGCCCATTGTTTTTCCTAGGAGGGCTGTCTGTGTAGCCCTGCATAACTATCAGAGTATTTCTGGGAGCCTGGGAAGTAAAAATAATGTTCCTTTTTTATTAATTGTTTTATTTTTCTGGTTATACATGAATATTAACTTTTTAAACACACATTTCTTTATGAATTGTGTTGGGAGAGAAAAATCAGAATAAAAAGAAAAAAAACACAGGAGAGAAATAAAAACAGAAAAAAGAAGTGAACATAACATGTGTAAAAATAATGTTCTAATTTAGCTCAGATCCCTTCCAGTGACAGAACTCCCAAGACTGAGGCAGATTGTACCCTCTGGGAGGACTGCTTTGAAAGCCTTGAAGAGTGTATTAAAAGGGGGCCTTTTTCAGGGACACTGCAGCTAAATTTACCTTTGATGTGAAGAATTTGGTTGTTGTTTCTGACTTCAGCTTAGCCCTACTTCTTATCTCGTCCCCCATTCTTCCATCCTTTTGCTTTCTTCAGATTGAACATCACTTGTTGGACACATCTCATTTATTTCCTAGCACCAGCTTCATTTCACCAGTTCTCAGGTTCTGTAACTTCCCCTCTTCACCTTTGGCACTCAGCTTTCTAGCTTTCATGAGGCATCCTGGCTCTGCCCATTCCTCATCTCATCCCATTCATTCCTTATGCTCAGCTAAGCTCAACTTCCATCTTCCTTATCTAAACCATACATGAGCCCCCGTCCTATATCATCATGATTGTACTTTGGCAAAACCAATCACCACTATTTGATAATGTAGTGAAAGCTAATAGATAGAAAGTGATTGAAAATTAGATGTAGAGGAGATGATTGATGGAGTGAGGAATAAAAAACTAGCATTTATATGGCATCTTCTGTATATGAGAAACTTTGATAAATCAATTAATGAATTTTATTTTATTTGATCCTCACCACAATCCTGTAAGGGAGGTGCTATTTTTATCCCCATTTTACAGTTGAGGAAACAGAGGCAAAGAGGCTAAGAAACTTGTCCAGATTCACACAGCTAAGACTCCAAATCTTCCTAATTCTAGGTTCATCATTGTGATGTCCAGCTGCCAGAAAGTGAGAAAGAATGAGTGGAATCAAGATTACATATAGAAGAGTTAATGATAATGAAGAAAAAGAACACTTGAACACCAAAGCAAAGGAGAACAGAGGAGAGAAGAATGGGGTCAAAGATTTCTGAGGATATAGATTAGGATATAGAATGGGATATAGATTAGGATATAGATTAGGATATAGAATGGGAGTTCAGGGCAAATGACCAAATCCATTTCCCAGTAAAGTCTGAGGCAATTTATCTCCCCTTAAATCCGTTCTCTATATTTTGTCAGTAGACAGTGTGTCATAGTGGGTGGAGAACTGTTTTAGAATTGTGTCCAATTGGTTCAATAGTTCTGTGTCCATTGAAGACCCATCTCCAAACTCTACTTCTGACACAAACTGGCTTTGTGATCCTGGGCTAGCCATTTCATCAAAACTATAAAGTGCCAAGGAAATATGGAGCTGCATTGGTAGAGAATGCTCTTCCCTGGGAACTTCCAACATCAATTAAATCAAAAGTACCAGCCCTATTCTTGACAGTCCTCTGAACAAGTTATAATTTCCCCTGTTTTACAGATGAGGAGATAGTTTCAGAAAGGTTAAATGATTGGCTCACAGTTTAAATTAAGTGTCAGCAATGGGATTTGAGACTGAGGTTATCCTATTTTCAAGATCAGGTCTTATATCATCTTACTGTATTGATCCTCATCATGGTATAGCTGTAACCCCATGTTCTTTTTTATGTGATTACCTTCTTTTTCCCCTTTATATTTATTTTATAATAATAGTTTTTTTTTTATTTTTCAAAACACAAGCAAAGATAGATTTCAATATTCATTCTTGTAAATCCTTGTGTTCCAATTTTTTCTCCCTCTCTCCCATCCTCTACTCTTCCTTAGTAAATAATCCATTATAGGTTAAACATATGCAATTCTTCCAAACATATTTCCTTATTTATCATGATGCATAAGAAAAAATCAGATCAAAAAGGAAAACAGTAAGAAAGAAAAAACAAGCAAGCAAACAACAACTAAAAAGGTGAAAATATATGTTGTGCTCCACACTCAGTCCCTATAGTCCTCTCTCTGGGTGCAGTTGACTCTCTCTATCACAAAAGCATTGGAACTGGCCTGGATTACCTCATTGTTGAAAAGAGCCATATCCATCAGAATTGATCATCATATAGTCTTGCTGTTGCCATGTACAATGATCTCCTGGTTCTGCTCATTTCACTTAGCATCAAGTCTCTCTGGGTCTCTCTAAAATCATTCTGCTCATCATTTCTTATAGAACAATAATCCATCACATTCATATACTATAACTTATTCAGCCATTCTCCAATTGATGGACATCCATTCTGTTTCCAGTTTCTTGGCACTACAAAAAGGGTTGCCACAAACATTTTTGCACATGTGAGTGTAACCCCATGTTCTTAAAACTGATTCTAGTAAAGAGTAAGCCCCCTGGGGGGAGGTAGGGGGAAAATAGCTCGAGGAATGAACCAGTGATAAGAGTACAGGTTTCTGTTGTTTGAGAACCAGTCTCATGAAGTTTTTAGAAAGTCATCATCAGTTTGACCAAAGGCCAACTCTTGAAACTATCCAATCAATTGTAAAGGCATTGTAATCTGCATCATCGAAGGGAGTAGACTCTCTGACAAAATCTTAGATCCTTAGAGTATTGAAGCACCATAAGAAACATTTTTATTTTAAGGCAAAGTTATTGATATCTTAGAAAGAGATTTCCTAGAAAGGACAGGGATAGGATGAGGCTGAGACAGAGCAGTGGCGAAAGTCCAGTTTTTCTATTCTCTCACTCAATTTGAAACCATAATCAGAATTAAAACAAAACAAAATCTCCATCTCCTCAGACTTATGCAGCTCCCTTTCCCAAATCATTCCAAGCTATACCTTGTATCCCTCACTGTCTATTCGGTAGCTCATACTAAATGTTCCATAGTTATCTTAGTCAACACAGCCAAAGCTGAACTCATTATCTTTTCCCAAAACCTTCCCCTCTTCCTAGCTTCTGTATAATTGTCAATTTTACCTTCCTATCATTTCTCGTATATGTCCCTTCTCTCCACTGACATTGCTACCACTCTGGTGCAGACCCACATTGCCTTAAGTCTAATACTTCAGTATTCTGCTGGTGGGACTCTCTGCCTCAAATCTCTCTCTACTCCAGTCCTCCTCCACTCAGCTGTCAATTTAATCTTTCTAAATTGCAGATCTGACCATGTCATTTCTGTATTCAGTAAACTCCAGTGGTTTCCTATCAATTCCAGGGACAAATATAAAATCCTCTGTTAGACTTTCAAAGCAGTTCACATCCTGGATACCTCCCATCTTTCTACTCATACCTTATAACTATTGCCCTCTGTGCCTAACACACACACACACACACACACACACACACACACACACACACACAATTCAGTGACAATGATTTCTTTTTCTTTGAACAAGACTATCTTCCAACTCTGGACATTTTTTACTGGCTTGGAAAACTCCCTCCTCATCCCAGTCTCCTGGCTTCTTTCAAGTCCCAGCTCAAACACCAGCTTCTAAGAAGACTTTCCTCAAACTCACTCAATGCTATTGTCTTCCTTTTATGGACTATCTTCCTTTTGTCCTATATGTCTCATGTTTACATTTTGTCTCCCTCATTACAATTGTGACTTCCTGAGAACAGGGATTGCTTTTTGCCTTTCTTTGCTCAGAATTTAGCAATGTCTGGCCCATAGTGCTTAATAAATTGATTTCCTGACTGACAAGGGAAGGGTATTGCTTTATTCCCCATCTTCTGTCCTGATAGTTTTCCTATCATTAACACCACCAGTACCATGCACTTATAAAGACTCTAATTTTTGAAAGGCACAATATAAACTGCTTTTAGATTCCAGAAGAGTCCTGATTTCTCCTCACAGACATGCTCCATGTATTAAGAATAGTGCTATGCATTCTTAATTTTTAAAGTTTATTTTTAAAAATTATTGATGTCTTTTTTACATCATTCACTTTTCTTGACATATACTTCCCCATTAACTCATAGAATTAGCCACCTCTTGTAACAAAAAATTTTTAAAAAGAGAGAAAAAGGAATACAGCAAAACTAAGCAGCATATTGAAAAAGACAAACATGATTTACAGTCTATCACCCTCATAGTTTCCTACTTCTGACAAGAAAGAAAAGAAAGCTGCTTCTTACCTCTCTCTCTCTCTTGCTCCCTTCCTCCCTCCTCTCCCTTCTCTTCAAAATTGTTCATTATAATTTTTCAGTGTTCAGTTTTAATTGTTTTGTTGTTTTTTACATTTATATTGTTATAGTCATTGCAGATACTGACTTCCTGGTTGTACTTATTTCATTCTGCATCAGTTCATATAAATCTTCTTATGCTTCCACGTATTCATCATAGTCAACATTCCATACAACACAGTAATGCTCCATTACATTCTTTTATCACAGCTCCTTTAGCCATTCACCATTTGATAGAAATCTTCTTTTTACTTAGTTTTTTTTCTACTGCATAAAGTGCTGCTATAAATATTTGGTGTATATGGGTCTTTTGTAATGACCTCAGTGCATATACTTGCTAAACACATTTATTACAATTAATAATTAAAAACATCTTCTCTGGTTCTTCATTCCTTTCTGGGAAGATGAGGCAAAGGGCACATGAATATAGGATTTTATCAGTGTAGGGAGCTCCCTCCTCCCAGATGGGTAAATGGTGTATAACTTGGAGTCTTAGACAGTTGCCTTGGACACTGAAAGCTTAAGTGATTTGCCTGTGGTCACACAGCCAACATGTGTCAGAAGTAAGTCTTTCTAGCCCTCTATCATACCATTTTATAAAGAAATTGAACTCAAGTTGGAGGAAGCAAAGCATTTATCAAAGTCTCTTTTGTAATATATTTCCTTGTGGATGAGTTAGAGAAATATGGACTAGATGATAGCCCAGTGATGTACTTAGGTTTGGAACAGATCCAAAGAGTAGTTAACAGCTCAGTGGCAGGGCAGAGGGAAGTCTCTAGGGAAAGGCTTCAAGGATCTTGCCCTTGGGCCCATTGCTCTTCAGTTTAATCACTGGCTTGGATAAAGGTTTTATCAGTCTTAAAAAACTTTAGATAACACAAATTCTGGAATTTAGAGCTTGGCTCTAAAGGGATTCTAATAAGCTAAGCTTAGAGGCATAAATAAATAAGATTAAATTTAATAGGTCAAATATAAACTTCTACACTCTTTTAAAAAATCCAGTTTCCTAAATATTGGGTAGCTGAACAATTACTCAAAAATAAGTCAACAATGTGCCATGGCAGCTAGAAAAGCTAATGTTATCCCAAGTTAGATTAAGGAAAACCTAGTGCCCAGAATGAGATGGGTAATAATTCCATACATCCTCCCTTTCTTGGGACAATCTGTGAAACATCTACAATACTATGTTGAGCTTGAGAAATCACATTTTGGGAAATTCTTTTAAGTTGAAGCAAAAATAAAAAAGTAAACAGGATTGGTGAGAGATATTGAAGAATCAATCAACATTTATTAAGTGCCTATGATATTCTAGTTACTGTGCTAAGAACTGGAGGTATAACAAGAGACAAAAGATAGTTCCTGCCCTCAAGAAGCTTATGGTCTAATGGGGGAAACAACATGCAAACAAATATATACAAAGTAAGGTATAGACAGAATAAATAAGATGCAATAATGAAGGAAAAAACACTAGAAGAACATGCCATATAAAGATCTGTTGAAGGCAAGGAGGTGGTGTGGTAGACTTGGGATCAGAAGGATCTGAGTTCAAAACTTATCTCAGACATTATCAGTATGATCATGGGCAAATCATTTGATCTCTAGCAACCCCAGATTTTTCATATGCAAAATAGGAATGCTAATCATTCCTTTCTTCATTAGGCTGTTGTAAAGATCTGAGGTAATATGTGTAAAGCACTTTCCAAATGTTAAAAATTCTGTATTAATGTGATTTTGTTATCATTATTATTATTGAAGGAAACAAAGATTTTGAGCTGAGAGAAAAGAAGACTTGTAGTAGACATGATAATCCTTCAAGTATTTGAAGGGCTCTTTCATAGAAGAGGCTTTGAAACTTGTTCCATTGCAGGTAATGAGGAAACTAAATTATTACTCTTTGCAGATATAATGGCATACTCAGAGAATCCTAGAGAATCAACTAAAAAACTACTAGAAACAATTCATAACTTAAGCAAAGTTGCAGGATACAAAATAAATCCACATATCATTAGGATTTGTATTTGTTACCAACAAAGTTCAGCTGCAAGAGATACAAAGAGAAATTCCATTTAAAATAACTGTCAGTAATATAAAATATTTGGGATTCTACTTGAAAAGCAAAGTCATAAACTATACGAACATAATTACAAAACACTTTCCACACAAATAAAATCAGATCTAATCAACTGGAAAAGTATCAAGTACTCATGGGTAAGCCAAGCTAATATAATAAAAATGACAATACTACCCAAATTAATCTATTTATTCAATGCCATGCCAATTAAACTCCTAAGATATTATTTTACAGAGCTAGAAAAAAATAATAGCGAAGACAATTTTTAGATGAAGAAATTAAAACCATTTCTAGTCACATGAAAAAATGCTCTAAATCATTATTGACCAGAGAAATGCAAATTATGACAACTCTGAGATATCACTACAGACTTCTCTCTAAGATGGCTAAGATGACAGGAAAAGATAATGATGAATATTGGAGGGGATGTGAGAAAACTAGGACACTAATGGATTGTTGGTGGAGTTGTGAACTGATCCAACCATTCTGGAGAGCAGTGTGGAACTATGCCCCAAAGGCTATCAAACTATGCATGCACTTTGATCCAGTAGTGCCTCTACTAGTCTGTATCCCAAAGAGATCATAACAAAGGGAAAAAGGACCCACATGTGCAAAAATGTTTGTAGCAGCCCTTTTTGTAATGGTAAGGAAATGGAAACTGAGTGGATAACCATCAGTAGGGGAATGGTTGAATAAATTATGGTATATGAATGTCATGGAATATTATTGTTCTATAACAAACGACCAGCAGGATGATTTCAGAGAGGCCTGGAGAGACTTGCATGAACTGATGCTGAGTGAAGTGAGCAGAACCAGGAGATCATTATACATGGCAACAACAAAATTATTTGATGATCAACTGTGATGGACTTGGCTCTTTTCAACAATGAGGTGATTTAGGCCAGTTCCAATAGACTTGTGAAGGAAAGAGTCATCTATATCATCTATACCCAGAGAGAGGACTGTGGGCTGAGATTATTTTAATCTTTTTTATTGTTGTTTGCTTGTATTTTGTTTTCTTTCTCATTTTTTTCCTTTTTGATCTGATTTTTCTTGTTCAATATGATAATTGTGGAAATATGTAGAGAAGAATTGCACATGTTTAATATATTGAATTACTTGTCATCTAGGGAAAGGGTGGGAGGAAAGGAAGGAAGTGAATGCTGAAAATTATCTATGCACATGTTTTGAAAATAAACAGTTTTAATTAAAAAAACAAACAAACAAACAAACAAAAAATCTTGTTCCATTGGCCCCAGAGAACAGACTCCTTACCAGTATTTGAAGGTTATGGAATGTGGCATACAGTAACAGCAATATTATTTTAATAATAATTTTGAGTGAATAAGGTATTTTATCTATTATAAATACCCAGGGCATATGAAGAAAGATTCTATGTACATCCCCCCTAAAAAATGAAAAAAAAGAAGTATGTATAGAATAATTTTCCTCACATATACACATGTATATACACATACATTATGTATGTATGTATATGTGTATTCTTTTTATGTATGTATATGCTATGTATATATGTGTATGTATATATGTATGAGTGTGTATATATATATATGTATATATATATATATATATACCCATTTGTGTCTAGTGGTATATATGTGTGTGTATGTAAGTATATATGTGTATGTGTGTATATATATATGTATATGTGTGTGTGTGTGTGTGTGTGTGTGTGTGTGTGTGTGTGTGTGTATACAGAGAGAGAGAGAGAAACCTATTTGTGTCAGTTGGTAGCCATCTCCAGGACAGGGTGGGGGAGAGGGGAAAAGATGCTAATTTTGTTGTATATTTGAAAGAAATTGTGCATAATAGATTTGCAGTTTCATGGAGAATTTTCTTTTATATTGTATTATATAATGGAAATACTTGTTTTATTCCATAATTTAAAAATAAAAATAAACAAGTTGGGAAAAGTTAGGCTTTTATCTGAGAAAAACCTCCTACCAATCAGAGCTATATAAAAGTGCAATAGGAGTAGCTTTGGGAGACCATGGTTTCCTTCCCATTGAAAATTTTCAAATAGGGATTGTATGACTACTTATTAAAGATGTTAAAGAAGGGGACTCATTGTGGTTCACATTAATGCTAACCTCTGAATTCCCTTCTAGATCTTAGATTCTATTATATTCACTTAACAGATGAGGCAAATTAATAATTCGGTCATCTCTTGTGGGACATTATTCACCCTGCTAATTATCATTATTATAGTCAATATTTATATAATCCTTATCATGTGCCAGACACTGGGCTAAGTGCTTCACATTTATTATCTCATTTGGTTCTCATAACAATCCTGGGAAGTGGGGTGGTTTTATTATCCCCATTTTACATATGAGTAAACTGAGACCAACAGAGGTTGCCCAAGGTCATTTAGCTAGTAAGCATCTGTGAACACACAAGTCTTCCTGATACCAAGTCTGGACACTATGCTCTTGCCTCAGACTATAATTATGCTTGTTATCTGCATGAGTCCTGGGTGCATCACTAAAGCTTCCTGTACCTCAATTTCCTCATTTACAAAACAGGGGTATTAATGGAATATTAAAGGAATAAAAGCACACACAAGAGCTTTGCTAAATTTAAAAGTGCCATATAAATGTGAATTTTTATTATTCTTTTACTTTCTCCTTCCCCAATTTGCCAGAATTGCACTATCTGCTTCTAGAGAAAAGATGTTCTTCCATTCTATAAACTGCATAGTAGTAATTTTAGAGAGAACTGGTGAGAATAGAAGAGTCTCCTCTAAGTCAAATCAACAAGCATTTATTAAGCACCTACTGTGTTCTAGGCACTGTGCTAAATGCTGCAGATACAAGAAGGACAAAAAACATTGCCGGCTCTCAGAGAGCTCATGATGGAAGTGAGGGGTGGGGACCAATGAAGGGGGCAACCTGTGGACAATCAGTATTGTGTTAAGAATAACTTTGAACAAATTGCCATTTTGATTCTTATAAATACCCCTATTAACTGTAAAAGACATATGAAGAAAAATTGTTCTTCCAGAGAAAGAACTGATAAGTAGAAGTATGTATAGAATAATTTTGCATACACATGCATATGTATGTATATATATATATATATATATATAAATATATATATGTGTGTGTGTCTAATGGTAATCATATACAGGGGGAGAGAAGAAAAAAATAAATTTACATGATAATTTTTATATACTTGAAAGAAATAGCAAGTTGTGCTTCAGGAGATTTGTAGTTTCATGTATAAATATCTTTTTATTATATTATGTTATGGAAATGCTTGTTTTATTTCATAAATTAAAAATAAAATAAAAGCAACTAGGTAAAAATAGACATAGGATAAACAGGACATAAACTTGGAAGGCACTAGCATTAAGAGAAATGAAGGTAATCAGCAAAGCAACCTATTCTTAGGTAACTTCAGACAAAGTCTCCTTTTAGGAGTCCATTTTCATCTCTTGTTTTGCGGGAAGTACTAGATGTTTCTGCTTCACAGCAGGCCCTCTCTATTTACCTCTAACAGGGAGAGGCATGAAATGTGATTATACTTAAAGCATTTTTGTGAATCTGGTTTATAAATCTGGTGACCACAAATTTGGGATTTTCCAGGACAGTCTTAATTCTAAATTTCCTATTCTATCATCTCCATAAATCAAATGATCTAAAAAAAATCCCTTTTGTGAGGAAATGCATTCCAGTTGGCAAGTGGAAAATAATTATCATCCCAAATTTAAGATTGCAGCTGACTCACCACATATTCCTAAAATATTCCTTCCTGTAGGTGGCACTATAGGACTCTAAGAGACCCCTGTGTCTCCCATATTGTGATTAGAGAAGCCAGACCAGCCAGGATGACGGCTTCTTTAATCCTGAAACACAGTAGAGAAACTAACACATACTGCCCATCACTTACGGGTTTATCTGGGCTTGTCTGGTAATATAATTCACAAATCTGTGGGGTCATTTGGGTCAATCTTGACTTTTGGAGAAGAGAAACTTCACTCTTCTATGACCCTTCCTACCCCTGGTCACTTATTAACCACTTTTTAAAGGTACTTGAATGGTTGGGTTATTTTTTTTTTTTGGCCCAAATATATGAATATTGAAATTTCAAAGTTAACAAGCTTTCATAGCAATTATCTATTTCAAGGTAAATATCCAAATTCAAGATGTGAACTTTCAAGTACTGTGTCCTTTGGACAAACAGAAGTCTACAAGTAGACAAACAGAATTATTTTAAATCATTGATATATCTGTCCCTTAGTAAAGTGTGTTTATAAATAATCTTCCCAAAACACAGGTCTGATCATTTTATTGCCCTGCTCAAAAATCTCTAATGGGTATCTATTTATTGGCTACAGAATAGAATATCAATTCCTTAGCCTGATACCTGACACTTAGGTCTATAATCTGCCTCCCGTCTATGTCAAGTCTTGTTTTATATTAATCCCTTTATGAATTCTGAATTTTAGATAAATAGACCCAATAGTTATTTCATTTTTCAGACTAGATACTTCATTTCCCATCTCTCAAAGTCTCATGCATCTGAACTAGAACCTAAGTCAAAAATGCACTTTATCCTCATCTAATCTTTCAGAATCTTTATTTTCCTTTCATACCCAATTTAGGTGTTAACTTTCTCTTTGAAATCTTTCCTTTTTCTACTTTCCTCATCTTTTTTCTCTTTCCCAAGCATTAGTTTCTCTCTCTCTCTCTCTCTCTCTCTCTCTCTCTCTCTCTCTCTC
>JAJPUD010002360.1:121510-151120 GCA_023553655.1 Myrmecobius fasciatus
TCTCTCTCTCTCTCCTTCCTTCTCCTTTTCCCTCTCCCTCTCCCCTCTCTTTCCTCTCTTTGTTTCTCTCTGTCTCTCTTTGTCTCTCTCTGTGTCTTTCTGTCTCTGTCACTGTCTGTCTGTCTTTCTCTGTTTCTGTCTCTATCTGCCTCTTTCTCTGTGTTTCTGTCTCTGTCTCTCTCTCTCTCTGACTCTTTCTGTCTCTATCTCTCTGTCTCTCTGTGTCTCTTTCTCTGTCTTGGTATCTCTTTCTCTCTGTCTCTCCCATTTCCTCTGTCTCTTTCTCTGTCTCTCAGTCTCTGTGTCTTTCCATTTTTTCTCTCTTTGTCTCTCTCTGTCTCTTTCTCTTTGTCTGCCTCTCCCTTTCTCTCTGTCTCTGTCTTTCTCTTTCTCTCCATCTCTCTGTCTCTGCCTGTCTCTGTCTTTCTCTTTTTCTTCCTCCTCCTCTTCCTCCTTTCTCTATCTTTTTTACTTTCTCCCCCTATTCCTCCTTCTTTGATTTTCCTTGTCTATGTTTATTTACATATATATATCCCATTCTGTTAATAGGATATAAACTTCTTTGGTGCAGGGATTGTTTTGTTTTTAATTTTTGTATCCCCAGTGCCTTTAAATATCTGGTACCTTGCATTGTGCCTTATACATATAAGTGCTTAGTAAATGTTAGTTGAATTAATTCATAAATATTTGTGGGCAAGAAATTCACTATCTAGTCTGTTCCTGAATCCATAACCAAAGCCTTTTCATCTTAGGTGGGTCATCTCAGAGCTTTGAGAAGAGAAAAACATTTGAAAATGTTAAGCTGGTTTGCTTCACTTTGATTCCTGGCAAAATTCCAGAATATATTTTTAAAAGGATGGCTTGTGAGGATTTAAAATGGGAAGCAGTGATCATTGAGAACCAGCATGACTTCTTCAAGGTCATGCCAGACTAAGCTAAATTCATTTTTGACAGGGCTATTAGAGTGATAGATCAATGAAATGCTATAACATACAGCTCTTGGATTTCAGCAAAAACATTTGACAGAATCTTGACTGTTACCATTGTTTAGAGTAGGGAAAAAGATGGGCTAAATGCTCATGCAGTTGGATAGCTGAATGAACGGACCCAAAGAATAGTCATTGATGGAGTCAATATCAATTTGGAGAGAGGTCTCTAATGGAATCCCTCTGAGAATGTCTTTGGCCTTATGTTGTTCAGTACTTTTGTGCTCCAGGTAGACAGAAAGCGTTTGTTAAATATTCAGGAATTGCATTAAATGCTGAAGCTATAAAAAAAGGTAAAACTGTTGCCCTGCCCTCAAGGAGCTCACAGTTTAATGGGTGAGACAACAAATAGAGGAATGGATATACAAAATAGATAGGTAGTTACCTCCCCTCTCTTTCTAGCCCTTCTCCACCTGGATATTTGACAATTATATTGTACTCTAGGGGCTACATAAATACTAGCATTATAAATAAACTTTTTTACAAATATTATTTTATTTGATCCTCATAACAATCTTGGAAGGTAGGTGTTATTATTACTCTTCTCTTACAGATGAGGAAACCAAGACTCTCAGAGTTTAAGTGACTTGCCCAGTCACATAACTGGTAAGTATCTAAGGCAGGATTTGAATTCAGGTTTTTCTGACTCCAAGACCAGTGCCCTAACTTCCTCTCTGCAAATCCTTCCTGTTCTTTAGAGTTCTGCCTTCTGGGGCAAAGCACAAGTCTATCATTTTTTCCATGATAACCTTTTGAATTCTGATAAAAGACATAGGAGTAGAGTAGATAACTTGAAAGTATCATCTGAATATCTTGGAATTATTTAGCCTGGTGAAGGGAAAATGGATATTTTGTGTAGGAGAGAGGGAAGAAAACAAAAGAAAAAAAGAAAGTTATGTCCTAACTTCTTTATATAGTTAAAAGGAACAGTAAGTAGCACTTAATAGATTTGCACTTTTGTGTACCATCATCTTTTTTTCTCTTCTATGTGTTGTATTTCTTAAGTTCAGAATAAAATGAATTACATTTTTTAATGGGGAGCTAGAATTTTTGTACTTGGCTCTAGAAGGCAGAGGTAGAAGCAATGAGTAGGTATTGCAAAGAATTTTTCCTCCCTTATTTCCTCTTATTTACTTGACAATTACTGATTTCTAAAATAAAATATCTTGTGAAACAATGGGATTCTCCCTAACTAGAGGATTTCAGGAAGGGATTGCATTAGTGGTTGTTGGAGATTTTATAGAGGTGATGGCCAATGGGTTGGATAAAATGACCTTTGAGGTGTCCTCTGAGATTCTATGATTTTGTGACCATTCAGACTCAACTCTTCAAAATGAGGAGGCATCAGGGAAAGGCTTTAGCAGTAGTGACACAATAATGCTATTGAATATCTCAATATTTCCAGGTATTCTGTGACAAGACACACTGGTCTCCTGGATAGAAATAATGAGCATGTAGTTGTCATGTTCTAACATAATCTTAATAGTCTAAATGGCATTTGTGTTATTTTCTCTCTTTTCACACACTTGGGCTAATTTTAGTGTGAAAGTTTGATTAAGGAATGTCTACAGGAGAAAGCATGAATATATTTCATAGATTTATTTTCAAAAATATTTCCTGGGCTTGAGTCCTAGGTAAGGCTAAGCAAGTTATTGTGTTTTTCTGGGGACAAAGTGTTGACAGCTTCAGAGTTGCTGTTGTCCTACTTTTTCTAGTGACATAGGAAAGAACCCTGACAATCCTGGCCCCCTTACTCTGTTGCATGCATTCTGCTTCCAATGAGTCTGGAGCTGCAGAGATCCCTCTCAAATCATTGGAAGCATATTTATGTAGTGGATAGACTGAACAAGAAAACAGAGAGTCTGGGTTCAAATCCCAACTCTGTTACCACTAGTGTGATCTTCCGGGGCCACAGTTTCCTCATCTGTAAAATGAGGGGATTGGACTAGATGACCTCTTTTTTTAAAGAAGAAAAAAGCACTTTTTTTCAATTTATGAAGGATATAAAATATGAAAATTTCCATTGTTGAATACTAATTTCACCCCATAAAAATATATTCCAAAAAGTATGATACTTGGAATAATATTTTCATATATATGCATCTAAAAAAAATCCTTCACACTCAAAATCATTTGCCCTTCTACCATTCTAAGCCCTAAAGCTTAATCATTATTTAGATAGGTAAATCTATTTCAAATTGGTTGAATGACTTCATCTAGCATGATAACCTTATATTATATTGAATTTTAAGTTACTAAAAGTTACACAAAATGCATATAGTACTAACATCACAAAATGATCTCATATTTGGTATCTTTCTCCCACTTTTTCCCAAATGCCAGACTAGATGACCTCTTAGGGCCCTTTCAGTTAATCCACAATACATTATGAGATCCTGAGAACTGGATTCAAATGCTAATGGTTCCACTCACTGGACCTGTGATGTCAGCAAGTTATTTCATCTCTATTTATTTTCATATCTGTAATAGGTGGATAATTTTGCCTGCATGATATAATGAGGGTTATGGTGAGGATTAAATGAAATTGCTATGAGGAAACTTTTATAGTTATCTTTATATATGGTAAATCGCTGTACAAATATGAGATAGTACTATTGTAGTCAGGATGATGGGGAACTCTGAAGAGTGTAAAAACCAGTTATTCTTGAGATGATTCCATCTAGGTATACTCCTTTTGTTTTCATTATGTCCTTACACTGTATACCTCCCCCCCATCCCCTTTTCAACCTTCTTTTGTGTATTGACTTCCCTCATTTGATTGTAGGCTCCTTGAGCAAAGAACTATCTTTCTTTCACATATTTTATCTCCAGTGTATCTCCAGTGCTTAGCACAGTGCCTAGCACAAAGGAGCCACTTTATAAATGTTTATTGATTGGCTGCCTCTCTTATTTTGAACTTTGTGGCTTTTAGCTTCACTAGAAGATCCCTTCAGTAGTTTTTGAGGCTTTTATCCCTTCCTGACTTCTTTCAACTTTATGCATTAAAGAAAATTCGAAGGAATTGGAAAATGAGTGGATGTCCATCAATTGGGGAATGAACTGATTAAGTTATGGCTTATTAATGTAATGGAATATTATTATCTTTTAAGAAAGGATGAGCAGACTGATTTCAGAAAATCCTGTAAAGACTTACATGAACTGAAGCTGAATGTATCAAGTACAACCAAGAGAACATTATACATAGCAACAACAAGATTATGTGATGCTGTGACGGATGTGGCTCTTCTCAACAATGATGTGATTCAAGGAAATTCCAATAGATTTGGGATGGAAAATGCCATCCACATCCAGTGAGAGAATTATGAAGAATGAATATGGATCAAAGCATAGTATTTCCATGGTTGTTAGTTTGTTTCTTTGTTTCTCATGTTGTTTTTTTTTTACTCTTTTGATCGGATTTTTCTTGCACAACATGACAAATATGGAAATATGCTTAAAAGAATTGCACAAAATGGTCAAAGGATATGAACAGGCAATTTTCAGATGAAGTAATTAAAACAATTTCTAGACATATAAAACATGTTCTAAATTACTGTTGGTCAGAGAAATGCAAATTAAGACAATTCCTAGGTACTACTACACACCTCTCAGATTGGCTAAGATGACAGGAAAAGATAATGATGAATGTTGGAGGGAATGTGGGAAAACTGGGACCCTGATACATTGTTGGTGGAACTGTGAACAGATCCAACTATTCTGGAGAACAATTAGGAACTACGCTCAAAGGGTTATCAAACTATGCATACTCTTTGATCCAGCAGTGTCTCTACTGGGCCTATATCCCAGACATATCTTAAAGGAAGGAAAGGGCCCCACATGTGCAAAAATGTTTGTGGCAGCCCTTTTTGTAGTGGCTAGAAACTGGAAACTGAATGGATGCCCATCAATTGGAGAATGGCTGAAGAAATTATGGTATATGAATGTTATGGAATATTATTGTTCTGTAAGAAATGATCAGCAGGATGATTCCAGAGAGGCCTGGAGAGACTTGCATGGACTGATGCTGAGTGAAATGAGCAGAACCCGGGGAACATTATACACAATAACAACAAGACTATATGATGATCTATTCTGATAGATGAGGCTCTTTTTAACAATGAGGTGATTCAGGTGAATTCCAATAGACTTGTGATGGAGAGAGCCATCTGCAATCAGAAAGGTTTGTGGGGATTGAGTGTGGGTCACAACATAATATTTTCACTTTTTTGTTGTGGGTCACTTGTATTTTGTTTTCTTTCTCATTTTTCCCTTTTTGATCTTATTATTATAATTGTGGGAATACATTTAGAAGAATTGCACATGTTTAACATATATTGGATTACTTGCCATTCAGGGGAAGGGGTGGGAAGAAGGGAGAAAAAAAATTGGAACACAAGGTATTGCAAAGGTGAATGTTGAAAGCTATCTATGTATATGTTTTGAAAATAAAAAGTTAAAAAAAAGAATTGCACATATTTAACCTAAATCAGATTACTTGCTGTCTTGGGGAGGAGGGAGGTAAGAGTGGAAGGGAGAAAAATTTGGAGCACAAAGTTTTACAAAAATGAATGTTGAAAACTATCTTTACATGTATTTGGAATATAAAATACTATTGAAAAAATTTTTTTAAAAAATAAAGCCCCCACATGTGCAAGAATGTTTGTGGCAGCCCTTTTTGTAGTGGCTAGAAACTGGAAATTGAACAGATGCCCTTCAATTGGAGAATGGCTGAATAAATTATGGTATATGAATATTAAGGAATATTATTGTTCTATAAGAAATGACCAGCAAGATGATTTCAGAGACGCTTGGAGAGACTTACATGAACTGATGCTGAGTGAAATGAGCAGAACCAGGAGATCATTATACATGACAACAACAGTACTATATGATGATCAGTTCTGATGGACATGGCTCTCTCTCTTCAACAATGAAATGTTTCAAACCACCTCCAATTGTTCACTGAAGAAAGCCATATACACCCAGAGAGAGGGATGTGAAATGTGGACCACAACATAACATTCTCATACTCCTTGATTGATGTTTGCTTACATTGTGTTTCCTTTATCTGATATATCGTTTGTGTAGATAAGATTTTTCTTGCACAACAATGATAAGTTTGGAAATATGTATACATATATTCGATTTGCCAATATTTTAACATAATTAACATGTAGTGGATATCCTGCCATCTAGGGGAGGGGTGGGGAGTTGGGGGGGAAAATTTGTAACAGAAAGCTATGTAGGGGTTATTGTTGAAGAATTACCCACACATATGTTATACAAATAAAATAAAAATAAAATAAAATAAAATAAAAAAATAAATTTTAAAAAAATCTAAAAAAAATAAAGAAAGCCTGGTTTTCAAGGTCTATTATAACCTTACCCCATCCAATCTATTCACTCAATGTAATGTCCCAACATAGACCCTGTACTCTATTCAGATGGCTTTTGATATTTTATCACCATAGACTGAGTCTTGAGCCCCCTATCACTGGAGAGGTACTAAGTGCTACAAAACACATGAGAAAAGGGACAGGGGGAAGATAAGCACACTGTTCCCCAGCTTTCTATGTACTGGTCATGACATGGAAGAGTCACAAATGGATATTCCTTGGGACTGACTCTTGGGACAATTCAATCATGCCTTTCCAGTGTCCCAGAGACCCATCTTGATATAACTTTTTGCTCTGTAAACAAATCAAATAGACAGGAAGTGCCTCAGCTATGTCTGGTCTAATTATTGACTAGCAGTCTTTCCTATTCCTTATACACCACATATAAAATCACCTCCACCACGTACCACGCAAAGGTAGGGCAATACAAGTTATTTTCTTGAATGACAGGGCTACAGTGGTCTTTGCTGAGATATTTTGCACACAAATGTTTAAAATTAAAGTTTCATTTTTGTTGGGTCTTTTTTATTGTTGTTGTTGCTTAGGCAATTAGGGTTAAGTGACTTACTCAGGGTCACACAGCTAGCAAGTATTAAGTGTCTGAGGCTAGATTTAAACTCAGGTTCTCCTGACTCCAGGGCTGGTTCTCTATCCATTATGTCATCTAGCTGCCCCAGTTTATTTTATTTTTAAAAGAACTTTGTGCTATCTTTTGAGAGAGATGCTATAATGTTGTGTTGAAAGCATAATCTATGTGGAGTCAGAAGTAATGGGTTCAATTAAATCCAACACACATTTATTACATGCTTATCTACTGGATCTATCTCTGTTGTCTACAAACACATTCTTTCATCCTTAAAGATCTCTCACTCAGTGCTACAATCTCTTCTTGCTATTGCCTCATATCTCTCCTTTCTCTCTTAGAGAAATTTCTACAAAAAAAAGCTGTCTATAATCAATGTCTCCACTTTCTCGACTCTCACTTCTCAGCCCCCTGCAGTGTGCTTTCCTATTTCATCACTCTACTAATGTCTCTCCCTTTTCTACTGCATTTGACACAGCTGACTTCGTAGATATTCCCTCTAAATAGATTCTCTTTCCTGTATGGGATATTTGGATACTGCTCTGCCTTGGTTCTACCTATCTATCTGACCACTTCTCCTCAGACTCCTTTGCTGGATCATCATTCATATCATGTTCTTAACACTCTTCTCCTGGGTCCTTTTCTCTCTTTTTACTCCCTTATATGGTGAATTCATTAGGTATCATGGATTAATTATCATTCCAGTCTTTATAGATGACTCTCAGATCTATATATCCAACCCTAATTTATCTCCTAACTTAATTTTTTTTCACTCTTTTTTTTTTTATTTTTGCTGAGGCAATTGGGGTTAAGTGACTTGCCCAGGGTCACACAGCTAGGGAATGTTAAGTGTCTGAGACCAGATTTGAACTCAGGTCCTCCTGACTTCAGGGCTGGTGCTCTATCCATTGCGCCACCTAGCTGCCCCTTTTCACTCTTTTTTTATAAAGCTTTTCATTTACAAAACATATGAGTGATTTTTCTACATTGACCTTTGAAAAAACTTTTTTTTCCCAAGCTTTTCCCCGCCTTCTCCCCACCCCCTACCCCTAGATGACAGGTAATCTAATACATGTTAAATAGGATAAATTATATGACAAATACAATACATGTATACATATCTATACAGTTATCTTACTGCACAAGAAACATCAGATCTAGAAAGAGAGCGGAAAAAAAAACCTAAGAAGGAAAACAAAATGCATGGAAATATTCACAGAAAGCATTAAAATGCTGTGTTGTGGTTCACACTCAGTTCCCACAGGCCTCTCTCTGGATGTATATGACTATCTTCATCGCTGAACAATAGGAACTGGTTTGAATCACATCATTGTTGAAAAGAACCATGTGCATCAGAATTGATCATCGTATAGTCTTGTTGCTGTGTATAATGATCTCCTGGTTCTGCTGATTTCACTCAGCATCAGTTCATGCAAGTCTCTCCAGGCCTCTCTGAAAATCTCCTGTTGATTGTTTCTTACAGAACAATAATATTCCATAACATTCACATATCATAATTTATTCAGCCATTCTCCAATTGATGGGCATCATTTCAATTTCCAGTTTCTTGCCACTACAAAAAGGGCTGCCACAAACATTTTTGCACAGGTGGGTCCCTTTCCCTCCTTTAAAATCTCTTTGGGATATAGGCCCAGTAGAAACACTGCTGGGTCAAAGGGTATGCACAGTTTGATAACTTTTTGAGCATAGTTCCAAATTGCTCTCCAGAATGGTTGGATCCATTCACAGTTCCACCAACAATGTATCAGTGTCCCAGTTTTCCCACATCCCCTCCAACAGTTATCATTATCATTCCCTGTCATTTTAGCCAATCTGACAGGTGTGTAGTGGTATCTCAGAGTTGTCTTAATTTGCACTTCTCTGATCAATAGTGACTTGGAGCACCTTTTCATGTGACCAGAAATAGTTTCAATTTCTTCGTCTGAAAATTGTCTGTTCATATCTTTTAACCATTTATCAATTGGAGAATGGCTTGAATTCTTATATATTTGAGTCAATTCTCTATATATTTTAGAAATGAAGCCTTTATCAGAACCTTTGGAGGTAAAAATATTTTCCCAGTTTACTGCTACCCTTCTAATCTTGTCTGCATTCATTTTGTTTGTACAAAAACTTTAACTTGATATAGTCAAACTTATCTATTTTGTGATTAATGATGACCTCTAGTTCTTCTTTGGTCGCAAATTCCTTCCCCCTCCACAAGTCTGAGAGGTAAACCATCCTACATTGTTCTAATTTGTTTATAATATCATTCTTTATGCCTAGATCATGAATCCATTTTGACCTTACCCTGGTATATGGTGTTAGGTGTGGGTCAATGCCTAATTTCTTCCATACTAGTTTCCAATTATCCCAGCAGTTTTTGTCAAATAGTGAGTTTTTATCCCAAAAACTGGGGTCTTTGGGTTTATCAAACACTAGATTACAATTGTCATTGAGTATTTTGTCCTGTGAACCTAACCTATTCCATTGATCCATTACTCTATTTCTTATCCAGTACCAAATGGTTTTGGTGACCACTGCTTTATAATATAGTTTTAGATCTGGTACAGCTAGGCCACCCTCATTTGCATTTTTTTTCATTAATTCCCTTGAAATTCTTGACCTTTTGTTTTTCCAGATGAATTTTGTTGTTATTTTTTTCTAGGTCAGTTAAATAATCTCTTGGGAGTTTGATTGGTATATCACTAAATAGATAGATTAGTTTAGGTAGTATTGCCATCTTTATGATATTCGCTCGACCTATCCAAGAGCACTTGATGTTTTTCCAATTGTTTAGATCTGACTTTATTTGTGTGGAGAGTGTTTTGTAGTTTTGCTCATATAGATCCTGACTTTCCCTTGGCAGATATATTCCCAAATATTTTATACTATCGATAGTTATTTTGAATGGAATTTCTCTTTGTATCTCTTGCTGTTGCATTTTGTTGGTGATGTATAAAAATGCTGATGATTTATGTGGATTTATTTTGTATCCTGCAACTTTGCTAAAGTTGTCGATTAATTCTAATAGTTTTTTAGTTGATTCTCTAGGGTTCTCTACGTAGACCATCATATCATCTGCAAAGAGTGATAATTTGGTTTCCTCATGACCTACTCTAATTCCTTTAATCTCTTTTTCTTGTCTTATTGCCAAGGCTAGCATTTCTAATACAATATTGAACAGTAATGGTGATAGTGGGCAACCTTGTTTCACCCCTGATCTTATTGGGAATGGTTCCAGTTTATCACCATTACATATGATGCGAGCTGATGGTTTTAAATAGATGCTACCTACTATTTTAAGGAAAAGTCCATTAATTCCTATACTCTCTAATGTTTTTAATAGGAATGGATGTTGGATTTTATCAAATGCTTTTTCTGCATCTATTGAGATTATCATATGTTTTTTTGTTAATTTGGTTATTAATATAGTCAATTATGTTAATAGTTTTCCTAATATTGAACCATCTCTGCATTCCTGGTATAAATCCTACTTGGTCATGGTGTATTATTCTAGGAATGATTTTCTGTAATCTCTTTGCTAATATTTTATTTAAGATTTTTGCATCAATATTCATTAAGGAGATTGGTCTATAATTTTCTTTCTCTGTTTTTGTTTTACCTGGTTTAGGTATCAGTACCATGTCTGTATCATAAAAGGAGTTTGGTAGGAGTCCTTCATTCCCTATTTTTTTCAAATAGTTTATATAATATTGGAGTTAATTGTTCTTTAAATGTTTGGTAGAATTCACATGTAAATCCATCTGGTCCTGGGGATTTTTTCTTAGGGAGTTGATTAATGACTTGTTCTATTTCTTTTTCTGAAATGGGACTATTTAAGTAATTTATTTCCTCTTCTGTTAATCTGGGCAATCTATATTTTTGTAGATATTCCTCCATTTCACTTAGGTTATCAAATTTCTTGGCATACAGTTGGGCAAAGTAACTCCTGATTATTGCTCTAATTTCCTCTTCATTGGTGGAAAGTTCTCCCTTTTCATTTTTGAGACTAACAATTTGATTTTCCTCTTTCCTTTTTCTAATTAAATTAACTAGAGGTTTATCTATTTTGTTGGTTTTTTCATAAAACCAACTTTTAGTTTTATTTATTAATTCAATAGTTTTTTTACTTTCAATTTTACTAATCTCTCCTTTTATTTTTAGGATTTCAAGTTTGGTATTTGATTGGGGGTTTTTAATTTGTTCTTTCTCTGGCTTTTTTAGTTGCAAGCCCAATTCATTGATTTTCTCTTTCTCTATTTTATGCAAATAAGCATCTAGAGATATAAAATTTCCCCTTATTACCGCTTTGGCTGTATCCCACAAATTTTGGTATGTTGTCTCATTATTGTCATTCTCTTGGATGAAATTAGTAATTGTGTCTGTAATTTGCTGTTTTACCCATTCATTCTTTAGGATAAAATTATTTAGTTTCCAATTGGTTTTTGGTCTCTTTTCTCCTGGCCTTATATTGCATGTGATTTTTATTCCATCATGATCTGAAAAAATACATTTATTATTTCTGCCTTCCTGCATTTGATTTTGAGGTTTTTTGTGTCCTAACAAATGGTCAATTTTTGTATAAGTTCCATGGACTGCTGAGAAAAAAGTAAACTCCTTTCTGTCTCCATTTAATTTCCTCCAATATCTCCTAACTTTATATCTTTCACTTGCAACTACCTACTGGACATTCTGACCTGGATATGCTGTAGGCCTGATGCATAATGAAATAACCAAAAGTAGGAGAATAATTTATATGATGACTACAATAATAATGTGAGGGAACAGCATTTAAAGATATCAGAAATCTAACTAAAGTACTGACCAATTGAAACTTCAAAACACAAATGAGAAAATATACTTCCAACCTTCTGGCAGAGAGATGGAGGACTGGAAGTATAGAATCAAGCCTTCATTCTCAGACATGACCAATATGTCATCTGCTTTGTTTGAGTACACATAATTGTTATGGGGGCAGAGTGTATGTACAATTTAGGATGAAGTGGGTGGATTGGCAGAGAGTGATAGACTTAAAAAAAGAACAATAACATTTTTAAATGAATAGTAGGAATAAAAAGACACAGAAGACTGAACTCAAATAAAGCAATGTCATTATTGTCTTTTTAAACTAAGTTACCAAATTCTCTTTCTCTACCTTTCTCCTCCTCCTCCTCCTCATCTTTCTGTCTGTCTGTCTGTCTGTCTGTCTGTCTGTCTCTCCATATATATATATATATATATATGTATATATATATATATATATCCCTCCTCTGTCTCTTTCTCTCTCTTTCTACCTCTATCTCTCTGTATGTCTCTGTATGTCTCTCACACACACATACACATATACAAACTGTCATCAATTTCTTTAAGTAAAACCATACATTATACACTGTTATAGTTTCTTAGACAATCTTCTTCACAGGTTTTGTATTTTGAAATGTTTGCATTTGTTGATTATTGAAATATAAAAACTTAACAAATAATTGAATTCCTTACTTCACAAATTGTTTTGAGGATTAAGTGAGATCTTGTATGTAACTGTGATTTGCAATTGGAGACAATATACAAATATCAGGTATTATTTATCATAAAGTTATTATTAAGAATGATATAAAAGGGTGAAGGACTTCCTCCTTCCCCTGCCCTTTCTGAAGGCCATGTCTCTCAAAGTTTCTGCAGCTGAGTTGTTAAAGAATCTTATTTTCAAACCCAGTTCCTACAGCCCCTAAGTATAGCCTTCGGTAGGACCATGAACTACTTGTTCAAGCTCTAATTGGCTTGCTCACAGATAAAGATAAGCTGGGTAGGCTTAAGGTAAAGTTGTGAACTAGATACCTGCTGAGATCTCTAGTCTTCCTCTCTAGTCAATTGTCCTTAATGGAATTGCTTTGATCCTTTCCCAGTGGCTCTTAAAAACTGAGCCTTTTTTATGTGCCACAATATCAAATGATTCTTAAAATGGCTCTAATTCAGGTCTTCAATTATTTAATGACTTGGGTTTTAAAGGCTTTTCTCAAAGGGATACTTAAATCTGTTCACAGTGGGAAGGAAAGAAATAGGTAAAAGTCAGCAATTTCTTTCACTCAGGGAAGATGGGGAGAACTAGAAGAAAAGACTACTGAAGTTTTGATTGAAAATTTACCTGGCTGCAAAAAAAAATGCAAGTGGGTGGCTCTCATGCAGCGTCAGGGGGAGGCCCCTAGGACAAGGTATCTGAAGGTCCTGGAGGTGTAAAGATTGTGGCTGTCAGTCAGGATAAGTTACACTGGAAGAAATGATTATTCTACAGTCATGACAGGATTTCTATGGTCATGGGCAGTGACACTTTTTGGAAAGAGCACATCAAATAACTATTGCTTAGAAATCACCAGAACTTGACCCATATCTGGGATGCCCAGATGTCAGTGAGGCAATAATTGCTTCTTGAGGTAGAACTAGTTCTAGCAATCATAAGTTCCCAAAAGGGGCTTCTGAGGGGTAGAGAACATAATCTTAATTTGGAAAAGAGGATAGGAGTCTCAAAAAATGAGGATGGCATATTCTGAAAATTTTGCCAAGTCAGATATCAGAGTAACTGTGGGCTCCTAAGGTATAGATGTTTAAGAAAAGCAGAGGAATCAGTTTCTGGTTGGAGAGTTCAAAAGCTCAGGGAAAAGCCAAATTCATAAGATGAGTGATTTAGAACTAGAAGGGATCCTGCAGGTCAAATAGTCCATTTTCCTTATTTTACACATGAGGAAACTGAGGTCCAGACAATTTAAGTGATTTGAATGTGGTCAAATGGGTAGTAAATGGCAGAGTCAGGATTCAAGCCCAAATTCCTCAACTGTTTTTTGCTTAGACCCAGCCCTTTAAATTTTTTTGTTGTTTGTGCTTAACTCCCAGTGTGGAAATTACCACCAAATGGTATAGATAGGCATAAGATAATATCTGTCAAAGTTTAGGAAGCCAGGAGTGCAGGGAGGACAGATTTCATCTAAGCTCAAGCTCTTTCTTGAATATTTAGGTCTCCCTATACCATCCTGGTTGACTCTTATACCCTGATTGGTGCTTTCTGTACAGTAAGCCATCCTTTTTCAGTATAATTGCTGCTCATTGCTTTTTTCTGGTGTTTTATCAGAAGAAATATTACTAATATAATTACAACATCTAGGAATCTTGCTTTCAGAAAGTTCAACAATGACCAAGTCACTTAACCTTGTTTGCTTCAGTTTTCTCATCTGTAAAATGATCTGGAGAAGAAGCAAACCATTCCAGTATTCCTTGTCCACAAAATCCCAAATGGTGTCATGAAGAGTCAGAGCATGAACTGAACAACACAACCTCTCTCTCTCCTGACCTCTATCCTCACTTTTCAAACTACATATTGAATGTGTTGATCTGGATGCCCCATTGACGTCTTCAACTCAACATGTCCAAAACAGAACCCATTATCTTTCCCCTAGAATTCTCTCCTCTTCCTACTTTCCTGTAACCGCCTAGGATGACACCTTCCTCCCAGTCACCCAGCTCACAATCTAATCTGTCATTCTTGACTGACTCTATCTCTGTCTCTGTCTTGTCTCTGTCTCTGTCTCTCTATCTCTGTCTCTCCCATATCCAATCTGTTGTCAAATCCTGTCAATTCTACCTTCATGACATCTGTTGTATAAGCACCCCTTTCTCTTCTGACAATGCTACCACCTCTCATAACTTCCAGGAAATAGCCTTCTTTCTGGTTGGTTTCCCACTCTACTCCAGTCCATCAAATTGATCCTCCTGAAGTTCAGGTCTGATCACACCACACACACACACCCTTCATCCCATTTAAAAAATTACAACAGTTCTCTCCAGGATCAAATAGAAAATCCTCCATTTGTTGCTAAGTCTCCTAGTTATTTTTTGAACATGACACATCTCCCCCCTTTTTTTTTGTTTGTTTGGGAGCAAGGCAATTGAGATTAAGTAATTTATATAGGATCACACACCTAGTATTGTCTGAGGCCAAATTTGAACTCAGGTCCTCCTGCCTTGAGGGCCAGTGCACTATCTATTGCACCATCTAGCTGCCCCTTGGAGTATTTTTCACCAGTGTTCTTCCATGCTCTGAATTCTCTCCTAACTTATTTCTAATTCTTGGCTTCCCTTTCTTCCTTCATGTCTTGGCTAAATCCCATCTTTTTCAAATCTTTCCTAATCATCCTTAATTCTAGTGCCTTCTTGACTGATTATCTCCAATTGTGTGTGTGTGTGTGTGTGTGTGTGTTTGAATTTTTTTCTCCTATTAGATTGTTAGTTCCATGGCTTTTTTTTTTGTATCCCCAGAGTTTAGCATAGTGCCTAGAGCAAAGTAAACATTTAAAAAATTCTCATTAAAATGTGGCCTCAAGATACTTTCTTGCTGTATGTCCATGGGCAAGTCACTTCACTGTTTGTCTTGATTTCCTCACCTGTAAAATAAACTATAGAAGGAAATGGCAAACTACTCTAGTATCTTTGCCAAGAAACCCCCAAATGGGGCTACAAAGAGTTAAGTATAACTGAAATGCATGAACTCAATTACATTGACTTGAGTTGACTTGGAAAACTCCCAGTATTCACATAGAGGTTTGACTCCATTCATTTAAAAAATGTTTCTTTTTAGGCTATTATTTTTGGCCTCTTTATTGTGAAGGCAAAAATCAGGATACTGTAAACATTTAAGTTAAAGAAATGAATTGTTTCTGTAAATGGACCAGCCTAGGAAAGGTAGGGGAAGCTAGAGGAAATAATAGATTTGTTTAGCTTGAAGAGGTGGGTACCATTAAGTAGTAGCTTCCACCTGGGTTTTCTATTCCAGTATGGCAAGAGAGAATCGATGGCCCTCTTCTAACTTTCCTGCCATAATCATAGTCCTCCTTTAACTTTCTCCTGTTATAGTTTTGCCTTTGTGTGTTGTCCATTTGCTACTGATTCTTGCTAGTAAAATTTAAGTCCTGGGCACAGGAATGCTTTCTTCCTGCTATTGTGGTTGTTTTAGTGCATACTTCAAAGTTTTTTTGTGTACTTTTAAGAACTCTCAGGCATAATTCAAGTTTCCTTTTTTTTTTTTTTTTTTTTTTTTGCTTTTTGCTGAGGCAATTGGGGTTAAGTGACTTGCCCAGGATCACACAGCTAGGAAGTGTCTGAGACCAGATTTGAACTCAGGTCGTCCTGACTTCAGGGCTGGTGCTCTATCCACTGCACCACCTAGCTGCCCCCAAGTTTCCTTTTTGATTCAAAAATTGCAGTAGCTCCATATAACTCTCAGGGTTGAGATATAAAGCTATATTAATACATGAGTTTTAAATTCCCTTTCTAAATCTTTTTGTATAAGACTTTATTTCCCTTCCCTTTTGAAATGTGAAGCATCATTTCATATGTGAAATCCCAGAAAAAAGAAACCACAAACTTGTCTATGGGACTTTTGATTCCTCAACAACCCAAAGTCATTGTCCTGGCACTTGCTGAATAATCATCAGGCATTCAGTAAATATTAATTGTCCCTTACTTTTTGCTTTCACCCCAGATACTAATTGAAAAGGTTAATCCCTTTTTTTTCAATGATTATTTTATAAAGTGTCTATCTCAGCCCCATAGCACTTGGTATCACAGATAAGACCCTCCATATATCTTCATTTTAGCCAGTTGAGTAACTATGAAAAGATTCTACTTGTAATATAATCCCTTTCTACCAATTACTGAGCTTAAAGATTCCAGACCACAGTTCTGGAAATGAAGGTAGCCGCTAATATCTTGCTTTTCAAAGTTCACCATGTTAGAGCCTCTGAAAAGGAGGGAGCAGCTCTAATATATATCTATCAGTGATGGGACTTTTCCCACAATAAGGAGAAAATTGAGATGTCATCTGCAGAGCTGCTACATCAATGCAATCTGGATAGTCCATTGTCCCAACAGAAATATAGATTTGGAAACCCAAAGAGTCTCACCCCACCTTTAGCCACTGTTAAGCATATTTTTTAATAAAGCTCCTTTGAATATAAAACATACATAGGTTTCCTTTATCCCCTCCCTAGTGTAGACTCTTGGCTTATTACAGAGTCATTTATCTGAAGAGGTGTTTGTTATGAAATAAGAAATTGAAATGGGCAAGAAAAACTGATCAACTCTCCTAATTTTAAAAAGCCCTTCAGACTCAAGGAGCACTTATTCAAATTGCTATAATGAGTAATGCTAATGTAATGCCATAATCTGGACAATGGTAATTTTCTCATCCATTTTGCTTTTCTAGTTTGGATAAAACTCTTTCAAATAATCATGGATCTCATTGATGAATTCTTGCAATGTTCTTGAGCTTGATGCAACCACCAATTTTATCTATAGGCAGAAACATCTAGAGAATTTTTCCATCTATTTGGAACTCATCTTTTATTTGTATTCTGCCCTGGGGGTCACATATAACTGTGATGTACTCCTTTGGTCTACATCTAATAATTTATCTTATTCTTCTCTTGTGAAAACTTTTTTTAAAGTGTCTATTGTAATATCTATAAAAGGCTTTTGCAACAATGATGCTACTTTTCTTAGTCAAGAGACTAAATCCATTTAACATATACATAGTTGGCCAATTGTCTCCAGAAGGAAGACAAATGTAACACAGATCTATATCACTAATAAAAGTTCCTTTGGTTTTCATATGCTCTAGTTAAGATACTCAAGTAAAGCCACATAATCCTTTGTGGATCTCCTTAGCCACAAAGTTACCTTAAGGCTTCCCTTAGGTTTCCTCTTGGAAACTGCCCGCTAATAATAACCCCCTCCTTGACCCTCAAAATTCCTGGGCTTGCTGTTTTTTAATTGGTCTAATAACATTCATTTCCAGGGTATCTCAACTAGTTCATGCAGATATGAATGATTAATAATTAGTACTAGAATGTTAGTATTTGGATAAATAATCATTTATAACCAGCAACCATAGAGATCTATTGTCAGAATGGTATTTTATCATTTGCTTTCTTCCCCATAAACTGTAAATAATAATTTAATAAACAATCATCATAGTCATCATTAACCTGATTTTCCTACTCCATAGCAGAATTTATCTCAGCATTGAGAAGCAGAAGGAGAATATATGATGAGATGTATAGATAGATGGGAAAAGGATAAAAAGGGAGGGAAAGAGAGGCCTAGGATAAGGTAAAGCATAGAAGAATATTTAAATTAACTGGGGTAGGATAAGGTGTATAGATTAATAGGAATGGTATAAAGAAGGAAGGAAAAGGTGGAGGGAAGAAGATGAAGGAGGGATCCATGGGAGGGAGGTGGGGGGAAAAGGTTAAGTATTAGGAAGGCAACTTAACAGGTGGAAAAAAGTAAAGTAGAAGAGTTAGCAGGAAGAGGAAATAAGGGATATATACAATCATAATAACAACCATCAGAAGTAGAATTTATTAGAATAAAATAGGGGTAATAATCATTGATCTTAGAAAAGTCAAACCTAAAAAAGATTCAATCAAAAGAGAAATCTACCTTACATATCAGTCATTTTAATATTATTTTAGATGTAAGACTATGATGTATGTGTATATGTGTATGTGTATGTATATAGGTAGGTGTATGCAAATATGTGTATATATATATATAATATAACACATAAATATAATCATGCTTAATTGCAACCTACTTTGGGGAGGTAGAGAGAGAGGAAAGGGGGGAAAAGAATAAAGTAAAGCACACAGTAGAGAACAAAAAACTCTACAAGGAAGCAAAAAGAAGATAGACAGTTATAAATATGATGTCTTCTATATATGCTTTATTGAAATGGAAATTACTTGTTACATAATTTAAATCTTCCCTGATATACTGCTGAGCACATGATAATGTTTTATTTTTGTTTTTTCTTTTTCTTTTTTCTGTTTTTTCTTATTTTGCATTTAAGTTTTAAATACATGAGAGCACATGATCTTTGCTGACAACCTTATAGTCTAGTTGAACAGAGAAGATCAATGTGAATTGTAAGATTGTGCATCTTGGTGGTAGTAGAGACTAGAAACAAAGTTGAAATTTAGAGAAAGGATTTCATGAGACTTGCCAAAATATATTAAAAGACCTCACAGAGCATGTGAGATCAGAACTTTATTTTGAAAAGTAGATAGTTAGGATGAGTAAGAATTAAAAGCTTCAATTAAAAGCCTTCTTTACATGCTAAGAAAACATCAACACAAACACCAAAACAATTATCTATAATGGGGATAAGCTGGGGCCTTCCCAATACAATTGGGGTGTATATCCATTATCACCTCTCTTGTTTAATATTGTACTTGAAATGTTAGGTAGAGCAATAAGAGAAGAAAAATAAATTAAGGGAGTTAGACTAAGCAGTGAGGAAACAAAGCTAACACTCTGCAGGTAATTTGATGTCATGCTTAGAAAATCTTAGGGAATCAACTGAAAAACTGCTTGAGATTATTAACAACTTTAACAAAATTGCAGGATACAAAGTAAACCCACATAAATCATTAGCATTTCTATATGTTACTAACAAAATCCAGAGCAAGAGAAAGAGAAGTTCCATTTAAAATAATTGTAGACAACATAAAATATTTGGTTGTCTTTCTGCCAAGACATATCCAGGAACTTTATGAACAAAATTATAAAATGCTTTTCACATAAAGTCAGATCTAAACAATTGGGAAATTGTTAATTGCTCATGGATAGACTGAGCCAATGTAATAAAATGACAATTCTATCTAAATTAGTCTATTTGGTGCCATATCAAACTACTGAAAATTATTCAGAGCTAGAAAAAATAATTTAAAGAATTCATCTGGAACAATAAAAGCTCAAGAATATTAAGAGAGTCAATGAAAAAATGCAAAAGAAGGTGGTCTAGCCATACCAGATCTCAAATTGGATTAGAAAGCAGTAATTATCAAACAAAACAATCTGGTACTAGCTATGAAATAGAATAGTGGAATAGGTTAGGGATAAATTATATTATAGTATTACTATAGTAACCTGGTATATGATAAACTCAAAGATCCAAGGTTTTTTTTTTGGAAAAAAAAACTATTTGAAAAAAACTTCTGGGAAAATTAGAAAATAATATGACAAAACTAGATATAGACCAATATTTCTTTCACATTGTATACCA
The DNA here is from genome assembly GCA_023553655.1 of Myrmecobius fasciatus. Taxonomy (NCBI): domain Eukaryota; kingdom Metazoa; phylum Chordata; class Mammalia; order Dasyuromorphia; family Myrmecobiidae; genus Myrmecobius; species Myrmecobius fasciatus. The sequence goes on from JAJPUD010002360.1 coordinate 141,590, forward strand.
AGATAAAGCCAAAATGGGTGCCTTATACATAAATGGTGACATCTTAAGCAAATTAAGAGAGCAAGGACTAGTTTATCTGTCAGATTTATGGATAAGAGAACAATTTAGGACTAAAAATAGAGAGCATTAGAAAATGTAAAATAGATAATTTCAATCAAATGAAAAGTTTTTGCACAAACAAAACCAATGCAAACAAAAATAATAGGAGCAGAAATAGAGGGGGAGTGGATTTTGCAATCAGTATCTCTGATAAAGTTTTAATTTTTCAATTAAAATCCCCAATTGATAATGGTCAAAGCTTATGAACAGGAAATTTTCAGATAAAGAAATCAAAGCTATCTATATTTATGTGAAAAAATGTTCTACATCTTTATTGATTAGAAAACTACAATTAAACAACTCTGAGGTGCTACCTCACACTTATCAGATTGGCTAATATGACAAATTAAATGATGTTGGTTGGATAGGATGTGGGAAAACTTGGACGCTAATGCACAGTTGGTGGAACTGTGAACTGTTGACTCAACCATTTTGGAAAGCAATTTGGAACTATGACAAAAGGGCTACAAAATTATTCAGATCCTTTGATTCACCAACATTAATGCTAGATCTATATCTCAAAGACATCTCAAAAAGGGGAAAAAGAGCTACTTGTACAAAAATATTTATAGCAGCTCTTTAGCTGAAACACCTCTTTTCTATCATTCTACTTCTTTAGTGACTAAGAATTGGAAATCAAAGGGATTTCCATTAATTGAAGAATAGCTAAATAAAATGTGGTATATGATTGTGATGGAATATTATTCTGCTATAAGAAGTGATGAGCAGGATGATTTCAGAAAAACCTGGAAAAATTGCATGAACTGATGCATAGTGAACATTGTACATAACAGCAGCAATTTGTTCAGTGAATAATTGTGAATGGTTTAGCTATTCTCAGCAATTTAACAATCCAAGACAATTCCAAAGCATTAATGAAGCATACCCAGAGAAAAAACTGACTTTTAATACAGATTGAAGTATGCTATATTTCAATTTCCTTTTTCTTCTTTTATTCAAGTCTTCTTGTTCAAAATGATTAACATGTAAATGTTTTACATAATCGCATATGTATTATCTACATCTGATTGCTTACCATCTCAGGAAAGGACAAAGAAAGGAAAGGAGAGGATGGAATTTGGAACTTAAAACTTCAAATAAAAATGTGAATACAAAAACCCCACAAAAGCAATTGTAAGCATGTATGATGATATTTATAAAAATGTGCTTAGACAAAGTGAGAATCCTGGGGAATAGTAAAAAATTGTGTGAAGGGACATCATAGCATGGATCCAAATTATAGAGCATTTTGAAAGCTGAACATCAGGGTATGTGGTATGGAGAAGTTTAGGGATTGGTGACAAGTGACAAAGATTAAAAATTTGTTTGAGGCAGACTTCTCTGGTTGCAGGTTACAGGGCAGATTAGTGCTAGGAAGAAGATTTGAGGTTAGCTTAAACCCATTTATGGATTATTATACTTAAGGGTAAGCCACCTACAAAGCTACAAAGCTGCAGCCATATAGACTTAGGCAGGCCAGAGTTGGGGGAAGGATGAAGATGAAGCAACAGGTGCGTAGCATGGCATGAGGGTTCATTCTTCAAGCTCTTTTACCCATCATAGACAATGATTTTACATTTCTAAGAGGTGAGCTAAATTCTTGGTAGAGATTACCAACACAACTCTTTCCATAGGTCAACAGAATAAGGCATATGACATTATTATGCTGCTGAAATTTCTATATAGTTGAAATCAGGTTAAAAGAAACACCTAAAGAAGCATTGGAGAGAACAAAAAGAGATATAATGTACAAAATGTTATTAGTGATATTGTAAAAGAGGGAAGGGGCAGTCTTACCTAATTTGCCCAAGGTTGAACATAGATATGTTAAAAAGAAACCAAAAGCAAATTCATAATGAATTTAGATTTAATTTTAAAGAGAGCAAATTTCAAACATACTGCATCATATACACACCTAAATGATACTTAACAATTCTCCAAAAGTGTGGTAACACTAAGGAGTTACTACATTTCTTGATTTTCTGTTTAAAAAAATTTCCCTGAAACACAAACTTGCAGAGTATTCTTTTCATAAAACAGTTTTTTTTCTTTTTTGCATTTATTTATTTTTAGGTTATGCCTGTACATTCTTTTGTTTACTTATTTCCATATAAATCATGTTGAGAGAGACAAATCAGAACAAAGGGGGAAAACTGCAAGGAAAAAGAAAAAAGGGTGAAAATAATATGCTTCGATCTGCATTCAGTCTCCATAATTCTCTTGCTGGAAGCAGGTGGAATTTTCCATTCAAAAATTTTTGGAATTATCTTGAATCATTGAATTGTTGAGGAAAAGCCAAGTCTATCACAGTTGATCATCACACAATCTTATTGCTTGCTGCTGTATACAATATTTTCCTGGTTCTGCTAGCTACACTCAGCTTCAGTTCATGTAAATCTAGGCTTTTCTAAAATCAGATGTTCATTTTTCACAGAACAATAATATTACGTTTCTTTCATATATAATAACTTAATCAGCCATTTCCCAAGTGATGGGCATCCACGCATTTTCCAATTCTTTGCCACCACAAAAAGAGCTGCAACATCCTTTTTCCTCTTTTATAATTTCTATAGGATACAGACGAAGGAGTGCTACTGATGGATCAAAGGGTATGGTTTTATAGCACTTTGGGCATAGTTCCAAATTGCTCTTCAGAATGATTTGATCAGTTCACAACTTCACCAATAATGCATTAGTGTCCCAGTTTTTCCACATCCCCTCCAATATTTATCATTCTCTTTTCTTGTCATATTAGCCAATATGATAGATGTGGGATGGCACCTCAGCGTTGTTTTAATTGTACTTCCCTAATCAATAGTGATATAGAGCATTTTTTCCATATGATTATAGATGGCTTTAATTTCTTCATCTGAAAATTGTTTGTTCATATTCTTTGATCATTTATCAATTAGGAAATGACTTATGTTCTTATAAATTTTTCCCTACATATTTTAGAAATGATGCCTTTATCATCAACATTGGCTGTAAAAATTGTTTCCCAGTTTTCTGTTCCCCTTTAATCTTGCTTGAATTGGCTTTGTTTGTGCAAACCCTTTTATTTTAATGTAATCAGAATTATACATTTTGCATTTCATAATGTCCTCTAGTTCTTCCATGGTCATAGATTCCTCCCTTCTCCAAAGATCTGACAGGTAAACTATTGCTTGCTCTCCTAATTTGCTTTTAGTACCTTCTTTATGTACCTATTTCGACCTTATTTTGCTAAAACATTGTATTTTTCAAAAGACGTATAATACTCTTAGAAAATTAGCAATGTATTCTAGTCATTTTATATAGAGTTAAATGGTGCATGCTTTTCAAATGTTCCTAGAATGTATAATTCCCAAACGAAATTCTTTGCATATTCCCATAAGAATAAAATTCCTCTCCCCTCCTAAGTTGAATAGACCTAGAGCTGGAAAGGGTGTCAGAGGCTATCTCATTAAACTCTCCCATTTTAGAGGTGAGGAAAATAATGTCAAATGAGCTTAAATGACTTGCTCAGATGCACTCAAATTTTTGTGAGAGTATAAGTCACCAGATCACCACCCTTGTCCAATGATTCACTCCCATGTCACACTGGGCATATGCTTTCTAGCCATCTTGCTAAGAGGGATACAATATACTTTTGGGGGATGTTGCAAAGTTCATTTATAGCATTTCAAACTTTTCCTTACATCTTCCCCAAATCTTCCCCAACCTTGCCCCATCCCAACAGTCCTAAACTTTGGTATCTGTTTTCAACAATGCTTTCTTTAGCATATATATATTATATTATCAGTAAAAGATAAAATAACTGGGAATTTCAGGGTAACTATACTTGGCCTGCTAGTACACATAGGTTAGGACTGTTGTACACCAAAAATTAAATATATTTTTATTATTGACATGACTTAATATCTAAAAAGATTTTTTGTCAATGTTCTTCAGAGTTCAATTTTCACCAGAGTTTGTTGAGGACAGGTGGTATATCTTCTAATTTCTCTTAACCCTTTCAGGCATCTAGCCTAGTGCTTATCTAAGATTTCAGGTATCCAATAAACACTTTTCCCCCATTGATAATTGGGGTTAAGTGACTTGCCAAGTGTCACACAGCAAATAAGTATCTAAAAACCAGATTTTAATTCAGATCCTCCTCACTGCTGGGCAAATCAAGCTGTCCCAATCAACAAACATTTATCAAGCACCTACTAAGTATCAGGCACTGTGCTAACAATGGGAATACAAAAGGGGGAAAATTAGTCCCTGCCCCCAAGGAGCTTACAATCTAAAGCATCTGAAAGATGCTTATTGATTAGCTGATTGAATGAGGACAGTTCAGGAGGTGACAGACATCTCCATTATAAAATCATTGGATTCAATTCTTAAATTTTCCAATAAACCTCAGAAATCTTTTTTTAAATGTAGAGCCTTTTAAGAACCACTTTTAACTTCCACAAGTAAAAAAAATCAATATGCAGGAAAATAAAAAGGGATGGATACAAAGTTCGTTCTGCTGACCATCCCTTACATCAAACTATTTACAGGTGCAGAACTTGAGCATAATTTCTGGAACTAAGTATCTTGACTGTGTTATACAGTATAAATGATACATATAGGAAAAAAACATGTATTTTTAAATATATCTTCTTTTTATTTGCATTAAAGGATTCAAAGTCAAAATATAGCAGAAGGTTTATGCATTTCCTAGTATCATATAAGCAAAAGTCAGTATTCTGCCTGAATTTTTTTTAAAAGCCTGGAATCAGGAAGACCTGAGTTCAAATCCACCCTCAGACATTTGCTAGCTGTGTGGTTCTGAGCAAGTCACTTAATCTCTGTTTGCCTCATCTATAAAATGAGGATAATAATAGTACTACCATGGTAGTTGTGAGGATCGAGTGAGATAATATTTGTAAAGAGCTTAGCATAGTGTCTGGCACATGGTTGACATTTAATAAATGTTTGTCCCTTTCTCCCTTCCCCTTCTTTAACTTTTCAAATCTTTTTGATGGTAGAGACCTTATCATATTTCAGAAATGCTACAATACCTTTGCTCCATTTGTCATTTGGGCCACTTAACAAAACACTGCAAAGATTTTTTGAATTTATTATTAATATCATTTTTGTGAGATGACTTTAAGGAGTAAATGAAACCTCATGGGCTAATGAAAATTAATTTTAAAAAGGCAGTAACTTTATATCACAACTGCTTGTATTTTTACAAAGCACTCATGTTGCCTATGTTTTTGTAATAGCATTTATTATTTTTATATAATATACAACAAGGAAGGAGTCTATACAAGTTCCAAGGAAACTCCCTATTCCTCTAACTATAACAATATTTAAAAGATGAGGTTTACTGACTGAATTTTTGTTATTAACAGCTGAACAGGAACAGTTAGAATCCATACTTTCTCAACAGCCTTTTATCATTTATAACATATGTAACCCAATCTTGTGATTAACAACAAATATTAATGCACACACTTATTTTTTATACATGAGGCTGTTTTTTTTAAAAAGGAAAATGCAAAAAATGAAAACATTATAAATAGTGCCTCTCAGTTGTTCCCTTAGATATTTCTTGTATTACCTCTCCATCCAATCCATATGTTTCTATGTTCCTCTTGTCCATTACCAAAGAACATCTCTTAAGATATTTCATTTGCTTGTTTCTGTCAATGCAGATAACTTGGGTTTCACATTCACCGTAAAATCTTAATATCTGAGAAAGGATGAAGGAGGGAATTTGCAGTTTTACTTAGAGAAGGGTCTTGAAAATAAATAACAAAATTTGGGGGGAGGAAGAATCTCTATCATGCCATTGGCTGTCATAGTCACTGGATAATTTGGGACACACTCCTGTGAAAGCAAGAATGATATGACTTCATTAATCTTTTCTGATTCTGGATTCTGCTTAGGTTCTGAACCCATAATAGTTCCTCAGTCATTGATGCTATAGGGCAGACAGTATCAGCCTTTTCTTCTGCTCTCCCACCCATAAACCTTATAAGGGGTTCCACAAACTTGTTGGGAATTGTTGTTACCAACTGACCCCACACTAATACCCCTGCTCCTAGGAAAATGCACCACAGCCATAAATCTGGACTAAGGTTGGTGCAACTGAAAACATTTCCACCAAATTGTACAATAAAGAACTGTAAGGCGAACGTTCCCCCCACAATGATGCAAAAGATATTATTGCTGAGGATCCCTTTGAAGACATTTCTCTCACCATGAATCTTTCGAGCATTAATTTCATTGAAGAGCTGCATCATAACAAAAGTGTTGAATACCATTGTATAGTGGGTGGAAGGAGGAGCATGGAGAAGAGCTTTTCTTCCACTCTCAAAACCAAACAGCTCTTCACCAACAAACATAAGAACAAAAGTGACTGTAAGCTGGTAGGCTGCATGGCCCAAAATATACTTTACCATGGAACTGGACAGGAGATACTCCTTCCTTCCATAAGGTCTCAGCAAAAATGCCTCAGTTGGTTTTTCAGTGGCTAAGGCAAGGGAAGCAAATGCATCCATTATGAGGTTAATCCATAGCATCTGTACTGCATTAAGTGGTGAATCCTGTGTCACACATGCCCCTATAAATACCACTACTGTTGATACTATGCTGACAGTCAGCTGAAATTGGAGGAACCTGGAGATGTTGTCATAAAGATTCCTCCCCCACATAATCGCTTTCATAATGCTTGTGAAGTTGTCATCCATTAGAATGATGTCTGAAGCTTCTCTAGCGATATCTGTCCCAATGATGTCCATGGCAAACCCAACATCTGCCACTTTTAATGCTGGGCCATCATTAGTACCATCACCTGTCACGGCTACAACCTGTTTCACTCCAAAAGCATCACTGTTAATTATGCCTTTTATAAGTGCATATTTTTCAATGGGGGAAGAACTTGCAAGCACACGGAGTCTGGGCCAAATTCTATCTAAAAGCTGCTGTTCGATCTTCCCATGTTTATCATGTATCAGCCTCCAGAACTCTCTACCTTCTAGAGACAAGTAATTGTCATGGAGGTTCAGAATGCCACATTTCAATGCTACAGCCCGTGCAGTATTGAGATTATCCCCAGTGATCATCCGGACAGTGATTCCAGCTTGCTGGCATTTCCTAATGGCACTTGGAATCTCAGGTCTAATAGGATCTTCAATGCCTACCAAGGCAATGCAAGTAAGTTTTGTAATGATATTCTCTTCAATTTCCCAGTTTGGTTCTTTCTCTTTGTCTGAGAATTCTCTGAAGGCCAAACAAATGATCTGAAGTCCTTCTGAACTCATCGGCTCAATGACATTTTGAACAATCTCTCTTTTTTTGGTTTCTGTCAATTCCACAGGCTCTCCTATTTTGTTCAGGATTTTACAACACTTCCCTAATACTGTTTCTGAAGGACCTTTACTGAACATCTGGAAACCCCCATTGGGCAATTTTAATACAGTACTCATGGATTTTCTATCCGAGTTGAAGGTATACACTTTATACAAATTCTGCTGTGGTATTTTATTTCTTTCTGCCTCATAATCCAATTCCAAATGCAGAAGAAATCCCAACAAAGCACATTCGGTCTTGTTGCCAATTTGTTGTATCAACTTCTTACCATCTTTAGGGAGAATGACCTTGGAAGTATAAGAACAATTAACAGCGATACCTTTTAAAAGGTACTCCAGAATAGGCTCCGGGATAGAATTGCTTTTGGGGAGCTCTTGGTAATGATTCTCGCCAATATAAGCCTGTACCACAGTCATTCTGTTTGTGGTCAGTGTTCCAGTTTTGTCTAAGCAAATGGTTGTGACATTTCCAATAGTCTCACAAGCATCCAAATGCCTTACTAAGCTTTTGTCTTTCATCATTTTCTTTACTGCATAAGCCAAAGATAGCGTAACTGCAAGTGGAAGACTTTCAGGTACAGTCACCACCAAGATTGTTATTCCGATAATGAAAAATTTAATAAAGTATTGGATATAAACCGAAGTACAGCCATAAGTCCATTTTTGTCTCTCAATCACAAAAGTATTAATTACAAAGTAGGTCACAAGAGTAATTACTGTGACGGTGGCCATGAGCATACCACACTTCCCAAGCAGAATGGCTAATTTTGTCAGTTTCTTTTGCAGCACTGACTTTGCTTTGGAGGAGTAATGTTTTGGTTTTATTATGCTCTTGCCATGAATCGCCCACTCGGGAACCTTTCTCTGCTCTTCTGGCCTACCTTCCTGGGCGTTGGCAGCAAGCAAGGTCAGGATGATCCCAATTTGTGAGTTGGGCCCTACGGCAGTCACTAGGATTTTGCCCCAGCCTTCCACCACATAGGTTCCAGACAGAAGAATTGGGTCAAGATCCAGGGACTTCTTCACCATGTTCAACTCTCCCGTCAAGGAGCTCTCAATCATTTTTAAGTTCTGCGCCTGAAGTAGTACACCGTCTGCTGGCAGCATGTCCCCATAGGATACTGGGACCACGTCGCCCACCACGATGTCCTTGACGGGGACTTCCACAATCTGGCCATTCCTCACCACTTTGCCCTTCTGACTCAGGCTCACTTGCTCCTCTAGATTCCTGAACTGCTTCTCCTTGTTCCAGTCGTGTAAGGCTGTGATGAGCACTACCAACGCCACTGACATCAGCAGGACTGCCCCTTCCAGCCAGCGTACCACCTTATTGTCCTCTTCTTCCGGGGAGACCCTGCCGGCATAGCAGCCTTTGGTGTCTCCGCTGACCTTGGGCTCATAGAAGGCCAGGGCCAGAGACAGGACAGCTGCTACCTCCAGAAAGATTAGAGTAGTGTTTTGTAGAGCGTCCCAAACCAGCTCCAAGAAGTATCTGCTGCGGGGCTTTGGCACTTCATTGGTACCATATTGCTCCCGCCTGCGGTTTAGCTCCCCGGGATCAAAGGGGAGTCCGAGCTCGGGGTCCGTCTGCAGCTGCAGACACAGCCCCGACACATCTCCGAAGTGCCCCTCCAATCTCTCCAGCGCTTCCAAGCTCCGTAGTTTCATCAGCTGCTCTAGGTCCCGTAAGCTCACCTGCAGCTGCGGCTCTCCAATGTGGGAGAACCTCAATGGAGTGCTGGGGACCCAAGACAGGCGCGAGGAGGGCTCATTGGCCACTCTGAACTTTGCCAAGGCCTCTCCCTCCAGCTTCGCTTGGCTGCTTGCCCTCGTCAGCCACAGCCTCTTTTCGCCAGCCGGCCAGACAACGTAGAACTCCAGGCGCAACCGCCAACCTAAGACTCTGGACTCTTCCCAGTCTTACGCAGCCTCGAGGCTCCCAGCACGAGCTAGTTTGCTTCCTTCTTTCCTTCCTTCCTTCCTTCCTTCCCTCCCTCCTTCCTCCCTCCCTCCCTTCCTTCCTTCCTTCCTTCCTTCCTTCCTTCCTTCCTTCCTTCCTTCCTTCCTTCCTTCCTTCCTTCCTTCTTTCCTTCCTTCCTTCCTT
>JAJPUD010002360.1:166007-239368 GCA_023553655.1 Myrmecobius fasciatus
AAAGAAAGAAAGAAAGAAAGAAAGAAAGAAAGAAAGAAAGAAAGAAAAGGAGGGAGTGAAGGAAGGAAGGAGGGAAGGAAGAAAGAAAAACTCCATCTAAAATAAAAATAGTCAAGCAAAAAGAATTCACTTGGCAGCCACGTCCAGATATATTTGTCTTTTTCTTTACCTTGCATCCATCATCTGTCAGTAGATGACTAACATTCTTCATCTGGAAACATAGTTGATCAAAGTTAAGTCTTTCAAGATATTTTTTCAGTGTTTCTGTCCTTTTACAAATTGTCCTCCTGATTCTGTTCTGCTCACTACATTTTGTGTCAACTGGTACTACCTATGATTCTCTGAAATCATCTCTTTTGTCCTTTCTTATAGCGCAATAATGTTCCATTGCATTCATGTGCATAGTTTATTTTACCATTCTCTAATTTCTAAGAAGTAATATAAAATACTCCCCTAGACTCTGCTTTTTTTTTCTTCCCCTTTATCTTCTTGTGTGTCCCATCCCCTCATCCCTGTCTTCCTTTATTTGCTAGTAGTTATTCCCATCAGATACTTACTCTTACAGAACCACAAGAAAGGAGAGTTTACAAATTACTTAATAACTAACTCAAAGGTTTTATAACCTCTGCTTTCTTGGATTTAACCTTTTGTAGTGTTTCCTTTAGTTTTTTTCAACACACAGTACACTGTTGGTCACCACCTCTGAATAATAATGCTTTGCTTATTGGAAGGCAATAATTAACTAATGTCTTTTATTTACCAAATCAAGAACAATTTTGAAAGCCTTACTCATAAGTCTTTTACTGCCTCTAAAACCGATTTTTTTTTTGCAATGGGGTGAGGAGGCTTCTATGAGGAATAAGATAGAAGTCTCCAAGTAAGAATATTTTTAAGTATTTAGAAAAGGAAGTTGTGTTCACTGTGAACCAGCAGGGATTCATTAAGAACTAATGTTAGATGTGTTCATTTTTGGACAGAATAATTATACTGATGAACAAAGGAAATGCTATTGACATACCTGGATTTCACAAATCATTTTCGTCTCTCAGTATATCTTAAATGAAGTGTATTTGGAGTTTATTGAATGACTGAATTCAAGGAATTATAACTAATATAGTAGGAACTTATCAACTTAGAGGGAGGTTTCCTATAGTATGCCATATAACTCTGCCCTTGCCCCTGTTCTGCTGGTGTGAATGAATTGGTAGATGGAATGCTCACCATATTTATGGGTGACATCAGGTGATGTGTTAATTGGAAGATTCAAGACCCACAAAGATTTCAACAAGAATATGAGCTAAATCTAATAAGATGAATTTCAGTAGGAATAAGTGAACATTTTGACACTTAGATTAAAAGAAATAAACCACAAGTACATGATGGAGGAGATATGATTAGAGTTCATATGACAAAGAATGTAAATATTTTAGAGGACAATAAGTGCAGCAGTGCAATCTACCAAGCAAAAATCTTAGGCTGCATTAGTAGCGTCCACTGAGAGTGAGACAGTGGGCCAATTCTACTGTCTTCTAGTCAGTTCACATTTGGAGTATTGTATTCTGTTCTGATTAGCACATTTTATGTGGTAGTCCATCTGGAGGAGAGTGTTCAGGCTCCTGAAAGACCATAGAATAGTGCTGAGGCAGATTGGTTGAAGGAATTAGAGATATTATGAGGTAGCTGAATTTGGGAACACAAGCATCAGGTTTGAATCCTCACTTGACTACTTACAAGAAGTGTGAGTTTGAATAAATCACTGGACTTCTCTTGGCTCCAAGTTTCTTCATTTGTAAAATGAAAAGGTTTGTACAAGATGATATCATAAGTCCCTTTCACCTTTAAATCCAATGAATCTATATATAGAATCCAATGAATATATATATATATATATATATATACACATATACACATACACAGTAGATACAAATATACACATATAAACATTTGTTGTTATATAACTTGTTTTCTTGGTTCTGCTCATTTTATTATATATCAGTTCACAAACCAGAACTTATTCAAAATTCAGTTTTATTTTATTTTATGGTTTACATTTCTTCGCTTCTACTATCTGCTCTTCCCACCACCATTAAGAAAGCAAAAAAAAAGCAAGGTCTACTGTTATAAACATGTATAGTCAAGCAAAACAAACTTCTACACTGTCCATTTGTGTGTATATGCATACGTATACATATATGTGTGTATATACATATACACATACACATTTGCTATTATACAAATTGCTCTCCTGGTTTTGCTCATTTTGTTATGCACCAATACACTAAAATCTTCCCTAGTTTCTCTGAAGCTATCCTTTTCATCATTTCTTATAGTATAGTAATATTATATTACATTCATACACCTGAACTTGTTCAGTTATTCCCCACTTCATAGTCATACTCTCAACTTTCCCATTCTTTGCCACAACAAAAAAGAGTTATTATAAAAGTTTGTGTTTGTGTATGTACAGATTCATGAAAAAAAAATGTTATCTTCAGAATTATAGAGCTAGTAGTGGTATAGATGGATCAAAAGATGTGCACTATTTATAGACTTTTAGGGCATAATTCCAAATTGTACCCCAGGATCACTAGCCCAGTTCAGTTTTACCATAATGCATCAACACATTTGTTTTCCTATAACCACTCTAGCATTTGTCATTTTCCTTTTTTGCCATTGTAGGCGATCTTAAGAATATGAAGTGAAACTACAAAGCAGTTTTAATTTGCACTTTTATAATTATTAATAACTTTTAATAGTCTTTTTTCATAAAACTATTGATAGCTTGGACTTCTTTCTCTGAAACTTGCCAATTATGTCTTATAACCATTTACCAATGGCTATGGTGGAGTGACTCCTTATAAATTTTAATCAGTTCCATATATATCTTAGAAATCGGTTTTTTATCAAACTTGCTGCAAAATTTTTTATTAAAGTTTATTTGCAAAAAGTATGCATAAGTAATTTTTCAACATTGACCCTTGCAAAGCTTTCTGTTACAAATTTTTCCCTCCTATCCCCCACCCTCTCCCCTAGATGGCAGGAAGTCTAATATATGTTAATTATGTTAAAATATTGCTGCAAAGATTTTTTTCCTATTTACTTGCTTCTCTTCTCATTTTAGCTGCATTATTTGTGTGTGTATGTGCATCCATGCAAAAACTTTGTATTTGTATGTAATAAAAACTGTCCATTTTATATACCTCTATCTCTTATTCAGAATTTTTCCTTTATCTATAGATTTGACAGTTAATTTCCTCCTTGCTTCTATAATTTGTTTATAATATCACTTTTTTGTGTGTATGGTATGAGATGTTGGTCTATATCTCTACTTTTTGCCAGATTGCCTGTTTGAGGCTAGATTTGAACTCAAATCTTCCTTACTCCAAACCTGGTGCTCTATCTGTTACAGTACTTATATTTTATTTTATATTATTTATTTATTTATTTATTTTTGCTGAGGCAATTGGGGTTAAGTGACTTGCTTAGGGTCACACATCTAAGAAGCTTTAAGTGTCTGAGATCAGATTTGAACTCAGGTCTTCCTGACTTCAGGGCTGGTGCTCTATCTACTGTGCCACCTAGCTGACCCAGTACTTATATTTTTAATTTTTTTTTCATTTTTAAAGTGGCTCATTTTATATTTCTTTTCCAAAAGACACTGCTATTTTTTACATATATGAACTCCTCAGTTGATAACAATGTTTTACTCTGTATTCCTATGTGGGTCAGCTATCAGAGATGTTTCCCTAGTCCCCCTGCTATGCTATGATTTGCCATTTTAAAGGAGAAACCACAGCTATAATTTGTATAGTTACAATTTGTTTGGTTCTATGACATTCTTGGAAAATCTTGTGGTTTGCCTCTAAAAAATAATAAACCAACCTCCAAATCCCAAATTGCTATACCGAACCATACTTTCTCCATTTGTGAAAGTTTTCTTTCTCTACCCTGCTCCCTACCCTGGACAACTGCACAAACCTCATTAACCCAGTTTGAACATAAAGGTGTAAAAGACTGCAGGATTGAAAAACAATGTACTGTCTAACTAAAGAACACACTGTCCTTTAGAGATGAGGAGGAGACTGACTCATGTATGTCGAGTAGTCCCACTTCAGCAGAGTTCCAAGATAATGTGACTTCAGCAATGAATTCTGTGTTGGCTAGAAATGTCAGCAGGAGCCAGTAGTCTGCACTTTTGGGATGTCAGGGGAATGAAGGCAAACCTACAAGCACGTGAAAGCATAAATTATGTTTAATTTTACTCTTTGTGATATTTTGCATATACCAATAATTCTGAATTTTGAGGAATAAACTTCTTATTAACCCCCTTTTTAGACCACTATCAACATGGGACACAAGTAAGAATTTTACTTGCAAAGAAATTTATTTTTAAAAATTAATCCTTTTTGGAAAAAAATTATATGGATTGGTATTCAGAGTCTACAACAAGGATTGATGAGTTTAATATTCTGCTCTCAATTCTCAAGTAATTTCAGAACAAATCTAGGCAAGAACTTAAGTTTATTTTCTCTGTTTGGAAGATGAATATTCTAATCTGTCTTTTGCTCTATTGGTGGTAGAAGATTTGATAAATTTATTATTGATTGATGAAATAAAATAATGAGAAACATCATACAACAAGCATTTATTAAGCACTTACTATTTACCTTATCCTGTGTAAGCCCAGGAGATAGAAATATAGGGCTGGACTTGGAGTCAGGGAAGATGGATTTAAATCCTGCTTCTGATCCATGTTGACTGTATGACCTTGGACAAGTCATTTAACACCTCAGTGCATCAATACTCTAAGTTACTGGGAGGTAGCATAGTAAGTAGGGACAGCTAGATAGCACAGAGGATATAGTACAGGGCTAGAACTCAAGATGACTCATCTTCTGGCTTCATATACTAATCCAGTCTCAGATATTTCCTAGTTGTGTGATCCTGGGCAAGTCAATTAACCTTATTTGCCTCAGTTTCCTCATCTGTAAAATGAATTAGAGAAGAAAATGTCCAACCAGTCTAGTATCTTTTCCAAGAAAACCCCCAAAATAAGGGTCACAAAGAGTCAGACACAACTGAAATGATTGAACAACAAACAACAACAACAAAATTGCTAAATATAAGATTAGGGTTTAGAGCTGGAAAGGACCTCAGTTGTTCTCTAGTTATTCAATTCACTCACTTCACAAATGAAGAAGCTGAGGCTCAGAAGAGTAAAAGGTCTTGCTCAACAATGCACAGGTAGTAAATAGCATAGTCGGAATTTGAACTCAGAGCTCTGATTGTATATCCTGTACTTGTTCCTTAGAATTACACCCATGACATCTTATGCTACCTCTTGTACATCATTAGCAATATTCTGTAATCCACTCACATCCACTGAACAGCTCCCCATCTTAGTGTATGGGGTCCCCGTGCCATAAATCATGGCTGTTTTAACTAGAAGTTTGTACCTTTATTTTCTGTAAATGAGTCTCCAAACTGCCTTGCTTGTTCTGTTTTAGTAGTCACAAATGACTTTCTACAACCCCTGATCAGTAAAGAAGCATCAGGTTTTCATCAGTTTTCAATTTTCCTAATACAAAAACCACTCTATTAATTCAAATGATAAGATCTCTATCATAAATGGAGAGTTGCCTAGAAGCAAAGGTATCATGAAGTCAGCTCCAATAGGCTTAGAAGAGCCAATTGTTAAATATTCAATGTAAACATTTAAATCTCAGAAATCAGCAAACATGAACAAATCAAGGCTTGTTTATTTTGTCAATTATCTAGGTTTAAGAAAACCATGGAGAAAATGTTAATAATATAGATTAAATTTAAGAGTATGTCCGCATATATTTTTCTTCTTGGAGAGCTGATTGTTAAATGTTTACCAGCCTACCACTGGCTGGAATCAATCAATAAACATTCATTAAGCACCTACTATATGCTAGTCACAGTGCTAAGCACTGAGATACAAACAAAAAAGGCAAAAGACAGTTTTACTCTCAAGGAGACAGTCCTTATCCTCAAGGAACTTGCAATCTAATGAAATAGATAACATGCAAATGTATACACACACATATGTGTGTATGTGTGTGTATGTGTATAACAAGCTATATCTAGGATAAATGGGAAAGAATTAAAAGAGAAAAAGCATTAGAATTGAAAAGCGTTAGGGGAGGCTTTGTATAGAAGATGGGACTTTATTTGGTACTTAAGGAAGCTATGGAAAGAATCCTAGAGATCATTTAGTCCTTTCCCCTTATTTTACAGTTGAGCCAACCATTAACTTAGAAAGACTAAATAAGTTGTCCAAAATCATAGAAGCAATAAGTGGAAAAGCTGGAATTTGGACTTGGGTACTCCAGCCTCCAAATCTAGTACACATTCCACTGTATTATTTGCTGTTGTTGTTATTCAGTCATTTCAGTTGTGTTTGATAATTTGTGACCCCATTGAGAGTTTCCTTGGCATTGATTCTGGAGTGGCTTGCCATTTCCTTCTCCAGTCCATTTTACAGATGAGGAAACTGAAACAAACAGGGTTAAGTGACTTGCCCAGAGTTAAACAGCTTGTAAGTAAGTCTCTGAAGCTGAAATTGAATTTAGGTTTTCCTGACTACAGACTCATCACTCTACTGTGTTACTGAGCTGCCTACAAATATACAATTGAAAATGATGGGCTAATCTACACAGCAAGAGTGAGAAATAATAAAGCAGCAACCTAAATGTTGCATTTGTCCCATGGCATCTATGCAGTTGATTTGCACAGTAGTTACAGTCAAGATCTGAGTTCAAATCTGAATTTCTGGACAAATTAGTTGTGCTTGGTCTGCCTTATTTTCCTCAACTATGAGATAGGTTATAATAAAGCACTTACCTGCCAGAGTTGTGAAGATTAAATGACACAATACTTGTAAAGTGCTTAGTACAGTGCCTGGTATATATTAGGTGCTTAATAAATGCTTGTTCTCTTCCTTCCATATAGGCTACCAGCACATGGAAGTAGATCCTTTATGGAAGATTTGTGGGAAGGAAAAGACTAGACTTAGACAAGACTTAAACAAGCATAGACATGGCACAATCTCTGCAAATGGAAAGCAACACCACACAGGAGTTTTGCAGCAAAACTTGCACACAATATCAGCAAAATTTCTATGAAACTTCTAAGTATAGAGAAGGAATTAATCCCTAAATGGACATTTTGAGGAAACCATTGTATAAACGTTGTTCTAAAACTGTTTTGTTTTGTCCAGCTGTATTTTTTTAAGCATTCAGCAAAGGCAAAAGAAAAAAGTTTGGCTCCTTTAAAAAGTCCTGGGCAATAAGACAATTTTTAAAAGTTTCAGATGTTGCAAGTGCTCTTGGAAGCAGTTTTGTCATGGAGAAGGAATGAGGAGAAAGAAAGGAAATGGAGGGACTTGGAGCAGAGACTATTAGATATAGGGAGGAAGGTTTTCTCCTGGCAAGAATACTCTAGAGACTTTAGATTTTTGAGATCAATAGGAAACTACACTGAATAACGTCCTGGTAATTAAACAGGTACTTAAAGCCTTCTTATGGTTGAAGCCAGATGATTTGTTGCCAGGCCAAGCTACTCAAAGTTATAAAGCAATGTGGTGCAATGGATAGACCTGAATTTGTAATCCAACTTCAGATACTTACTAGTTGTGACCTTGAATGTCATTTCACCTCTATTTCCTTTGGTTTACTCATTTGTAAAATGGTGATAATAATAAATAGCACCTATCTCCCAGAGTTTTTGTGAGGATCAAATGAGAATAATTGAAAAGTGCTTAGCATAAAGTAAGTTCTATATAAATATTAGGTTATTATTTTTATCTCTAGAACCAGTCCTATTATCCTGGAGTATTTCTAACTCTTTTTTTTAAAGAAAAGTAGGGAAAACCAGAGTTGAGCAATAATAGAAAATAGAGAAAACTTAGTAGATAGTATACTAAATTATGCCTAGATATTTGAATTTCTTTAACTCTTTTTCTGTTACACTGCAATATGAAAAATCATTGTCCTTCATTCTTTTTTTTTTTTGCATTATGCTCAGGATCATGCCACTAATAAATGTTAAGTAACTGAATCTGGATTTGAAATCAGGTCCTCCTGACTCCAGGGCCAATGCTCTATCCACTGCACCATCTAACTTCCCCTGTCCTTTCTTGAAGAGTACAGCAGGGTGGAGATGCCATGACAAGGCAGTGTCTTGGATTTAAGTGAGGGAGATACTTCAACATCTCAAAGAGTTGTGGTTTAGTTAGTAGGGACTTCTTTCTCTACTAGTCCAGTTTATAGCACCCCTGTATAACTTATGAGATGGTCTTCAAGCATTGCTGTGGTTGAAAAATTCATAACTATAGGACCAAAGCAGTAGCCAGGCTTGATTTCTGAAAATAGACACACAGCCTTTCCCATGCCCCAAACTCTTCTGGTTTGTCAAGATGGAAAAGGACTTGTACTAGTGTTCAGGAAGCAGGGGACATCTTCATGTTAAAAATAGGCATCTAAGTAGGATTTTGATAGGAATATCTCTATGTTATAAACTTTAATTGGGCAGATGTTAGTAAGACTAGCAATTCTTCAGCAGACATTTTAGCCATTTTAATAAAGTTTTATTGTAAATAGACTTTGCTTTCTTCCTATTCTTTCTCAATTATCCACAGTGGAGGAAACTCTAGGTATTTGTTTTGTGCAACCACACCTCAATATATCAGTTTCAGTAGGAAACAGCTACTTGAACTATAATAGTGAAAGAAGAAAACTATCAAAGTCTGAAAAGCCAGTCTCCTAACTCTAAAATTTAAGGTAAAAGCAAGCATCTATCCAATTTAATCCATGCAGCATTTATTAAGTGCCTGTTATGCAGATGGTCCTTGTACTGGGCACTAAGAATACAAAATTTAAAAAGGGAAAAAACATCTTTGCCTTTTAGGTCCTAACATCTTTGTGAGGATCAAGATATAATTTGACATCTTTTTGGTTGGTATCTCCATTGTTAAGTTGGGCATGAATAAGTGTTTCATTTTTTCAGAATGATGGTGAAAAGTTTGTTAGAGCTTTTCCTCAATGTTTACTCAATGGTTACCTCGTCTCAGTTAGGAAAGAGAAACATGGAAGCCAGTGATTTTTCCAACTTTCAGTGAGTCCCCAAATACTGAGACAGCATTGTTTCCCGAGGTTTGTCAGAAGCAGCCACAGAAGGCAGTTTTACATATGTAAAACTAAAATGTCTTGATTGTTTTGAACTTTCCATTTGGTTTGGCATTATTTTTCTTTTTCCCCTGCATTAGCAGAAGCCAAGAAAAATGGAAAATCTGAGAGGGCATAATTATACCCTTTGTGGTAGCCCTCTGCTGCCCTCTTTTGTATTCTGGGAGCTGTGCAAAGTCAGGGATGTCTTATGTGTAATTATGTTTCATTTTCAAATGAATTGTAACTGATAACCCAGGCCTGAAGTGACCCATCATCTTACCTTGAATGAAAGATCTCCATCAACTTTCCTTTGAAAAACAGAAACATCAAAATGTGCCATTTTAAGATGTACCTCTAAAACAACATTTTCCTCTCTGGCCATCACTGGAGAAATCATTGTTGTTTCTGTCTTAAGCTTCTCTTCTCCATCTTTATAAAAGTTCCAGCCAGTTAGAAAATTCTTATGAATTCAAATTTTTGATCAGAGGGAAGAGAGAATCTTTAAAATATTCTTTTTTGAAAGATGCTTTTATCTTAATTAAAAAAAAAAGGATTGTCATTATCTTTGTCTACAAGCCTTCCTGTCAGATCTCTAGGTTAATATGTTTGAAAAAATAATAACACCCTCTTTGAGATGCATTCTTAATTAAAAGAGACCAATTCTATTATGTGACAATTTTTTCAATGTAGTCAACCTGCTCATTCTACCCCCTTCGTGGATTTGAATTCTTGACTCTCAAACCCTTGTTTTCCCCTTGATCTGTCTGTCAGCTTCAGCATCTCTTGGTACCTGGCTTGATTTGACCCCACCTAAATATATGGTTCCCACTGCTGCCATATTCCTACCTGGATTCTTGGTCATACTGCTTGATCTCTTTGATGCAATCAATAGCTATTTAATTCTCTGGTTTCTATAATATATCAGTGGGATTCTGGTACTCTCTGTCAGAAGCTTAGGTGGTTATAAGTACTTCCAAGGAGAAGTAAAGGATGGCATCTGCTTTCTAACTTGATTGCATGTGACCCTTCTTTCCCTTGAGAGAAGTACAGAGAGCTAAGAAAGAGATGAGAGGGAGCAAAGCCAAGAAACTATTTAGCATTGCTTAAAGAGGGGTTATTGATGGAGGTTTCCCATGATTGGTGCAGAGGAGGACTTGACTGATTGCAATAAATGAGGTGGGCTTCAGCAAGTGAAATTACAACCTCCAGGGTTTCAGTTGAATTCTATTCAGTTCAATAATGATTGGCCAATAATAGACCCCAGCCCAAGCTTCACTAACTCTCCAAGGCTCTACTTCGTAGCCCTGGATTAGGTTTTAAAGATCTTTAAATGCCATGTTGGAGAGTTTATATTTAATCTACTACTAGAAGTAATATGGGGCCCTGGAATTTATTGAGTATATGTTTATAAAGATAGAGACTAAGTCTGGGATTTCATTGGTATAGGAAACTGCAAATTGTTTACAATGAAACCATTTGGGATAGAAAATCTTTTGAAATGAAGTTCAGTTGGGGTTTTTTGGGGGGCAAAATGAAAATTGGAAGGGGACCATTGGTCTCAAAATCACATGTTGCATTGATTCATAACCTTTTCAGATTTGGAACAACCTTTTAACTTTTGCTACTGGGGCTAACCAGGGCAAACAGAACCAAAGAAAGGCCTCCCTTAGAGTCATTTGTAGTCTTAAATAAACACATCCAAAAATCATCAAATCAAGACCAGCCTAGATGTTAAATCATGTCAAACTCTATATGCACACACGCGCACACACACACACACACACACACACACACACACACCCTCTCAATTATCCAGATCTAAAATATACACTGTGGCACCTAGCCCCAGTATCAATGCTTATCAAGGATTTTGCATGGAAGGGTTCCATGGTATTGAATGAAGTCTATTCTTTAGATTTAAGAATGAATTGGGTAGTTCCTTTGCAAACAGGTGATAGAATTATAAAGTGATATTTATAATCAAGATCAAGAACCAGGAATATGGGTCATGAAGCCAAAAATGCTACAGGTATTAAGGGGTGCCAAAGGTAGAAATGGGGTCGATACCAAGTATACTGCAAACTGTGAAAAATGTGGTCAACAAAAGGTGAAGTTTGGGGTTCAATAACTCAATCCTGAAATGGGATAGCATTTCCCCCAAATAATTATTTGTCACTGGCACGATGTATAAGTAGTAGCCATTGAAAAGAACGAGAGATGAGATCCATAGGTAGCAGTCAGGTATTCTTGGTGGAGAAATTAGTTTTGTAGCTAAGTCCATCAGTTCTGGCCAACAGGGGATAAAGAAACTAGACTCTAAGAAGTCACACACAAAATGTGAAGTGAAGTCACACACAAACACATCAGTAAGTTAAAAAAAATTGATGTTTGTAGCTGCAAAGGATCTCTTCCTCCTTAAATTTTATTTAAGTGCTTTGCCTGGCTTTCACCTTTACCTTTGTAATTCTCTGTCTTATTCTATATCCATTTGTATACATTTCCTATTTTCATTTTAGACTACAAGTTTCTTGAGGGAAGGGACTATTGTTTTTTCATCTTTATTTCTTCCCTGTCTAGCACAGTTTCCTTTATATAGCAGGCACTTCAATGTTTTTTTAATTGAATACAGTGGAATGGATCACTGTGGAAGCAACATGCGCCAGCTGGAAACAGAGGGCCCTGCTTGGAGCTTGGAAACTGAGAATCACGGAATCACAGATTTAAAGTCGAAGGGACATTATAGGTCACTGAATTCCAGTCCTTTACTTTATAGATGAAGAAACTGAAGCTTCACTTTTTTTTTTCTTTCTCATTTTTTTTCTTTTTGATCTGCTTTTTCTTGTGCAACATGATAAATGTAAAAATATGTTTAGAAGAAATGCACTTGTTTAACATATATTGCTGTTTAGGGAAAAGGTGTGAGGGGAAGGGAGGAAGAAAAACTTGGAACAGAGGGTTTTGCAAGGATGAATAGTGAAAGCTATCTTTGCATGTATTTTGAAACTATATTATTATTAAAAATTAAAAATAATTATTTAGAAAAAGATAATATTTTTAAAAGCTATTATTAAAAATAAAATTTTTTTAAAGATTTTTAAAAAAGAAAAAGAAACTGAAACCTAGTGAGATGAAGCAATTCCCCCAGATTCACACAGATAGTGGGCATCTGAGTCAAGATACTAGTCCAGTACTCAAGTCTTCAAATATAGTATAGCTCTATAAGCCATACTGCCTCTCATCTAGGCACTGCACTACACACTTCACTGTGTGTAGAAGAATTTCTTGGGATGCTCCACATAGCAAACAGGTAAATTAAGTACAATTAAACTAGTACCATTGCTGGAGCATTTAAGAGAAGACAGAAGATGATCAGTGTTGCACATTGATCAAACAAATCCATACTTGAAAGTAAGAAATAGGGATATCAGAGAAGTAAGTACTAATTAGAGACAGCAAACTAGGTGGCACAGTGGATAAAGCATTAGGTCTAGAGTCAGGAAGACCTGAGTTCAAATCCAGCCATACAAATACTAACTATGAGACCTTGGGCAAGCTACTTAGCCACCTTAGTTTTCTCATATGTAAAAAGAGCTGGAGAAGGAAATGGTAGACTACTTTAGAATCTCTGCCAAGAAAACCCCAAATAGGGTCACAAAGAGTAGGACACAATTGAAACAACTAAAGAAATAACCACGAGACCCAAGTTATTTTACTTTGCAGCTCATGCCCACATGAAAATCAACTTTATTAGACTGCAGTCACAGAGCATATGGTTGGATTTCAAGTATATCCTTTGTGAATAGGCCTCTAACATTTTTTTAAATGTCAGGATGCTATCCTGTCATTTTCCAACAGACTCCCAGCTTACCTCCCCAATTTGTGTGTTAAAAGAATGCACGTGAAATTCAGCTTTAGCCTTTAGAATATCCAATTTGGTACCAGATTTTTAGTAAGTACTTATTTACTTTGTGCAAGGAATGGTGCTAGGCACTGGGAACACAGGTACAAAGTTAAACATTTTTCTCAGTGAGTGTCTTTTTAAATGATTATGTTAAATCTTCTAAACAACAAATAAATTCCAAATATGAATCATTTTAAGGTTTTTTCCCACTTGAGTAGAAATCCTTATCATTATTTCACTATACTTTTTCCACTCTAATACAGAAAATGGTTGGTTGTAAATGCATCAACAAGTATTCATTAAGTGCCAGGAATGGTGCTAGGTGCCAGAATATAAATACAAAGAATGAAGTGATCCCTGCTCACAAGGAGTTTCCATTCTAATGAAGGAAACAGCAAGTATTTATTAAGGTATATACAGAATAAATAGAAATTAATACAGAATAGTGAAAAACAAAGTTATTGGGAGGAAGGGTATTCTTAAGAGATGAGGAAATCAGAAAAGTCTTTATGTAGACATGGGATTTGAGCTGCATCTTGAAGTAAGAGAGAGATTCTGTGAGACATAAATGAGGAAGGAGAGCAATCCATGCATGAAGACATTCAGAGCAAAAGTGTGGGAAGAGGAGATTGAGTGTGCTGTGAAGGACAGAGAAGGACAGTTTAGCTGAATAATGGAATATGGGGAATGGGCTAAGAGTGACATCCAAGAGTCTGGAAATAGAGGTTGATATAGATTGTAAAGGGCTTTAAAAATAAAACAGAGAAATTTTTATTTTATCCTAGAATTAGGAAAGTATTGGATTATTTTGAATAGGGGAGTAACATGATCAGATCTGCACTTAAATATCATTTTGTGAGATGTGTAGAGTCTGGACCAGAATGCATAGGGACTAAGGGTGAGGACAGAACAGAAAAGTCAAATAGCCCTCATGAATATGTATAGTTGAGGGAAGCAAATTCCCATATTGGCTAGACCCAAAACTGCATGTCTCATTTTGCAATTGGAGTCCATCATTTCTCTGTCAGGAGGTAGGAAGCATGCTTGATCTTCAGTCTTGTGGAACTGTGGTAGGTCATTGCATAGATCCAAATTCTAAAGTCTTGAGAAGTTGTTTTTCTTTAAATTTTTTTTAATTTTATTTTTAATTTATGGAATGAAATAAGCATTTCCACAATATAGTATAATAAAGATGATTGATCATGAAACTGTGAACCTAATATGTACAACTTGCTATTCTTTTTAAATATAAAGTCTTTATGTAAATGTGGTTTTTTTTTCCTTTTTTTCCCTTCCCTTTCCTGTCCTACTATATACCATTCTATACACACTTCTATTCATTAATTCCTTCTTTGGATACAGATAGCATCTTCCTTAAGATGTCCTTTGTAGTTAATTTGGGTATTTAAAATAGTCAACATGACATTCTCTCAAAGTTTTTCTGAAAACAATATTGCTCCTATTGTATATAACATTCTCTTGATTATTCTTATTATAGTCATTATTTCATGCATGTTTTTTCTATCAATATTTTTCTAAGATCTTTGAGCTCATCATTTCTTATAGCACAGTAGTATCCTATCACAATAAAATACCACAACTTGTTCAACCAAAAAGTTTTAAAACTTATTCTCCTGGTTCTGTTCACTCAGAATTATTTCATAAAGACCTTTCCACTTCACTCCAAAATTGTCCATTTCATTAACCTGTTCTATTATTAACAAACTTATCCCTAAAAATTTGACTCCCCCCCCATTCCAGAAGATAGTATCACCCAAAACCGAATCTGGAACACAGTGGGTATTTAATAAATATTTATTTGTTCCATCTTTTATTGAAAACCATTTTATTGAAATCATATTTTATTGTCACTGACACAATAGTTCAAGAGAAGGAGGAGGACAATGAGGAGGAAAGTAAACTTGCTGCTTCTCTACCACCATTACTCAATATCCTCTTCTTCCAAGTTCAGTCCATTTCTTTATATGTCATCTTATCAAGATTCTAGTGGCTGTGACCTACCAGCCATTATTGATTATACCTCCTTTTTTGAAGATTTTAGTGTCTGAATCAATATGGCATTTTACACTCTATTCCCAACCCCAGCTCTCATACCTGAGAACGTCATTAAAATGTTATTATTCTTTTAAACAACTGGCTTCTCCTTGAAGTTACTTCTTCACGTGTTCCCTATCTGTTGATAATAACAGCACTTTAAATTTTGTTAAGTACATTATATATTTCCTTTACATATTCTCATTTGTTCATGGGGTTAGAATTCTGAATGAACAGGCTTCTCTACAGGCCAAAGGCACACTTGGGACCATTCTGAAATCATGAGGTAGTCCCTGACCTGCCTCTGTCCCACCTGTCATTTGTCCTTAAACTACTTGGGGTATATTCTGCCTTTTTCTGTAGAAATATCTGGACCAGAGAGGATCCACTTCCTTCAGAAATCCATTCCCCCTTCTCCAAAGTCCTGGAGGCTTCGAAATGTTCTTTCTACAGCAGGGAGAATGCAACAACCTCTTTAGAAAGTACTATCTATATTATATGTCAATGTCTGAGAAAAGCCTTTTCTCCTCCTTATACCATATCTTGCTCTAGTCATATCCCTGCTAGACAAGATAGTATTGATTACTAGTGTTAGACATTTGAGAATTATCAGTCTTCGTTGAGTCGGCTGGTTGATAGTTACAAGAAATATTAAAATAATGATTGTTTTGGAAGAAAAGATAAAAACAGTAAGACATTCCATGTGATTAGAAAAGTTTCATTTAAATCAGATCTATTTAAATAATATCTCAACTCTGGAAAAAACTGAAAAATAGACAATTATAAAGATACTGACACTATGATCACACATGAAAGGAATTTAGGCCATCATAGCAAATAAACTAAGAATTCAGAAGCTGCCTCATCTGGCACATTGGTTTGATTACTGGATAACTATAATGTTGGTGAGGGCTGTTAGTACATCAGTAAAGTCAGAGAAAGTGACAAATTGTGTTCCCTTTTCAGTTTCTATGGTTACTGTAGGTATCACAGCATGTGCTTGTTTTTAATAACTCTATTAATTTGATAAAAAATGAGAAATAATGAATGTCAATTAGTTGAGAAGAGAAGAATCAAGTTAGAGAAAACTTAATTTACTGATTATTCATAAACATTAATTAGTAGAAACACATACATGCATTTCTTTCAATAGGAAGGGATAGAAAAGAAAAAGTAATATAATCAAGGGGTTCTCATTTTTTATAAACATTAATTTTGGAACTACATGAACTTTTCTAAACTAATTAAATTCACATGCAAATAATTCACAATTTTTATTGACTCAGTATCTTGCAAGCACTGATTTTTCAAAGCATATTTTTTCAGGAAGGAATTGTGAAGTTCTACATTTTCCCTTCTTTGGTCCACATTTGTAAATTCAGTAGAATAAGAACTCCCAGTGAGGAAACTCCCTGTACCAGTTTAGAATGACAAATGTTTTAAAATTTATACTCTTAGGGAATTGTTTGAGGATACCAAGAGGGTAAGTGACTTTTCCATACTCACAGAACCAGTGTGAATCAGAGAGAGGACTTGAATCTTGGCTTTCCTGACTCCAAGGCTGGACCTTTATCCACTATACTACTCTGTCTTTCAGATTCTATTACTTTCTGAAAGTAACTTGAATAAAAATCTTCCAGCATGTGATCATCATTATCACCAACTACTTCTTCTTCCTTTTCTTCTTTCTTCTTCTTTTCTTCTTCCTCTTTTTCCTTTTTTCTCTTCTTCTTCCTCTTCTTTCTTCTTGTCTTTTCTTCTTCTTTCCTCTTCATCCTTTTGTTATAATTATTATCCTCATCATCACCATCACCACCACCATCATTATCATCATCACCATCTTTTTCTTCATCACCATCACACCAACATCATGTTTTTCTTTATCTTCATCATCATAATTATTGTTGTCATCATTTTCATCATCATGCAATCACAGATCTAAAAATTGTGAAACATTTTTGTATTACCTTTCACCTCTGTGGCCTCTTCGCCATTTGCATTGCTCCTACACTGGATGGGTTTTTGTTACCTGTCATCTACATTTTTGCAATAACCTCCTAAAAGTTCTTCCCCCATCAAAAATACAAGTTTATACCAGATTAGTCTTCCCTATACATACAGGTTTTGTCATTTTCTTTCTTTAAACACTTCCAGTGACTTCCCATTGCCTGGAGATTAAAATCCAAATATCTTAGTCTGGTATTCATTTTCTTCTACAGTAGTTTTCTAACCTAATTTTCCAGCCTTAATTCATATTTCTTTACCCATTCTACTCTATAGTCAGATTATACAGATCACCATCCTATGAACATATTCCATATTTACTTTGCTTTTGTACCTTAAAAACAAGAAGCAGTGCAGCAGAGCGGACAGTGAGGTCACTTTGTTTTTTTTTTATTAATACTTTTTATTTACAAAACATATGTATGGGAAATTCTTCAACATTAACCCTTACAAAGCTTTCTGTTACAAATTTTTCCTCCCTATTCCCCACCCCTCCCCTAGATGGCAGGATATCCACTACATGTTAATTATGTTAAAATACTTGACAAATTGAATATATGTATACTTATTTCCACACATCATTTTTGTGCAAGAAAAATCGTATCTAGAAGAAAGAATAATCAGATAAAGGAAATACAATGCAAGCAAACATCAATAGAGAGCATGAAAATGTTATGTTGTGGTCCACATTTCATATCCCTCTGGGTGTATATGGCTTTCTTCACTGAACAATTGGAAGTGGTTTGAAACATTTCATTGTTGAAGAGAGCCATGTCCATCAGAATTGATCATCATATAGTATTGTTGTTGCCGTGAATAATGATCTCCTGGTTCTGCTCATTTCACTCAGCATCAGTTCATGCAAGTCTCTCCAGGCCTCTCTGAAATCATCCTGCTGGTCGTTTCTTACAGAACAATAATATTCCATAACATTCATGTACCATAATTTATTCAGCCATTCTCCAATTGATGAGCATCCATTCAGTTTCCAGTTTCTAGCCACTACAAAAAGGGCTGCCACAAACACTTTTGCACATGTGGGGCCCTTTCCCTCCTTTAATATCTCTTTGGGATATAAGCCCAATAGAAACACTGCTGGGTCAAAGGGTATGCACAGTTTGATAACTTTTTGAGCATAGTTCCCAATTGCTCTCCAGAATGGTTGGATCCTTTCACAGTCCCACCAACAATGTATCAGTGTCCCAGTCTTCCCACATCCCCTCCAACACCTGTCATTATCCTTTCCTGTCATTTCAGCTAATCTGACAGGTGTGTAGTGGTACAGTGAGGTCATTTTGGAATACATATTAAGGTTCAAGGGTTTTTTTGTTGTTGTGGTTGTTGTTGTTGTTGTTTTTTTAGCCACAGTGTCTAAGCATTGTCATTTAATTTCTTAGTGTCTCTAGTCATCTCTCAAAATTCAGGGCTAGTTGTTTATCTTCATTAATAGAGGGAGTTTCTCTATACGAACTAAACTACAAAACACTTTCCACACATAAAATCAGACCTAGTTAATTGGAAAAATATTAAGTGCTCATGGGTAGGCCAAGCGAATATAATAAAATGACAATACTACCCAAACTAATTTACTTATTTAGTGCCATACCAATCAAAGTCCCAAGAAATCATTTTACAGATCTAGAAAAAATAGTAGCAAAGTTCATTTGGAAGAACAAAAGGTCAAGAATTTCAAGGGAATTAATGAAAAAAAAAGACAGATGAAGGTGGCCTTGCTGTACCAGATCTAAAACTATATTATAAAGCAGGGGTCATCAAAACCATTTGGTACTGGCTGAGAAATAGAGTGGTTGATCAGTGGCATAGGATAGGATATCAGGACAATCTAGGTAATAATGTTAGCAATTTAGTGTTTAATAAACCCAAAGACCCCAGCTTTTGGGATAAGTACTCACTATTTGACAAAAACTGCTGGGAAAATTAGAAACTAGTGTGGAAGAAATTAAGGCTGGATCCACACCTAACACTGCACACCAAGATAAGATCTAAATGGGTTCATGATCTAGATATAAAGAGTGATATTATAAGCAAATTAGAGGAACTTAGGATAGTTTACCTCTCAGATCTGTGGAGATGGAATAAATTTATGTCCAAAGAAGATCTGGAACTATTAATTGAACACCAGATAGATAATTTTGATTATATTAAGTTAAAAAGTTTCTGTACAAACAAAACTAATGCAGACAAGATTAGGAGGGAAGCATCAAACTGGGAAATCATCTTTACATTTAAGGGTTCTGATAAAGGTCTCATCTCTAAGATATATAGAGAATTGTCTCATATTTGTAAGAATTCAAGCCATTCTTCAATTGATAAATGGTCAAAGGATATGAACAGACAATTTGCAGATGATGAAATTAAACTATTTATAGTCATATGAAAAGTTGCTCCAAATCACTATTGATCAGAGAAATGCAAATTAAGACAACTCTGAGGTATCACTACACACCTGTCAGATTAGCTAAAATGACAGGAAAGGATAACGATGAATGTTGGAGGGGATGTGGGAAGGCTGGGACACTGATGCATTGTTGGTGGAGCTGTGAACGGATACAGCCATTCTGGAGAGCAATTTGGAGCTATGCTCAAAAAGTTATCAAACTGTGCATACCCTTTGACCCAGCAGTGTTTCTATTGGGCTTATATCCCAAAGAAATCTTAAAGGAAGGAAAGAATGTTTGTGGCAGCCCTTTTTGTAGTGGCTAGAAACTGGAAACTGAATGGGTGCCCATCAATTGGAGAGTGGCTGAATAAATTGTGGTATATGAATGTTATGGAATATTATTGTTCTGTGAGAAACGACCAGCAGGACGATTTCAGAGAGGCCTGGAGAGACTTGCTTGAACTGATGCTGAGTGAAGTGAGCAGAACCAGGAGATCATTATTCACGGCAACAACAATACTATATGATGATCAGTTCTGATGGACTTGATTCTCTTCAACAATGAAATGCTTCAAACCAGTTCCAGTTGTTCAGTGAAGAAAGCCATATACACCCAGAGAGAAGGATATGAAATATGGACCACAACATAACATTTCCATGCTCTCTATTGATGTTTGCTTGCATTGTATTTCCTTTATCTGATTATTCTTTCTTGTAGATACGATTTCTCCTGCACAAAAAATGATGTGTGGAAATAAGTATACATATATTTGATTTCTTAAGTATTTTAACATAATTAACATGTAGTGGATATCCTGCCATCTAGGGGAGGGGTGGGAAGTAGGGGGGAAAAATTTGTAACAGAAAGCTTTGTAAGGGTTAATGTTGAAGAATTACCAATACATATGTTCTGCAAATAAAAAGTATTAATAAAATTTTTAAAAAAATAGAGGGAGTTTCTGTACCATGAGTTCAGTTAGATGATTCAATAGAGCAGTGAACATAAAATCAATAGGACCTGAGTTCAAATCCAGCCTCAGTCTAATATTAGATCTAATATTCATATTCTCTAATCTCATATTGTTGAGCAAGTCAGTTACCTTCTTGCTGTCTCAGTTTCCTCATCCTTAAAAGCCAGATAATAGTCATCACCTGGCTCCCAGAGTTTTTGTGAGCACCAAATGAGATAATGCTTTTAAAGAACTTTGCAAGTTAAAAAAAACTATATAAATATAAAAAACTCCAGCCCAACCAACAAATATGAATATGAAAATACTTATACACTTTAATCAATCAATAAGCCTTATTAAGAAATTTTGAAATCATAAAAATCAAGAAACTCACACATCCTAGGAATAACTCTTATTTCCTCAGGAACTTAATCTTTTTCAGCCTTTATTTCCTCATGTACAAAATGAGGAAGCTGAATAATATCTGAAATTCTTTGCAGTTTTCAATATAGGATCTTGACCGCATTATTCCAATAATTAAAAAAGAAAAAGGGAAAAAATACAAGGAAAACAAACTTCATACTGACTCTAAAAGGGATAAATGCATTTTGGGGTTTATTTTTTCATTTCTTTGGTTCAATTGAATTCAAATTTTAATATAATTTGGATTTTGTGTAAGATAATTCCTTATTTTTTATGTCTATTTCATTATTTTCCATGGGTGACTATTAGGCATATAATAAAAATATATAAATTGTGCCTTACATTTACATAATGATTTTTAGGTTATTGTATTGTTCAGTCATGTACAAATCTTTGTGACCCCATGTACCATATTGTCCTTGGGATCTTTTTGGTAAAGATACTGGAGTAGTGTGCCATTTTCTTCTCTAGTGAATTAAGGGAAATAGGTCACTTAGCTAATATATGTCTGAAGTCAAATTTGTACTCAGGCCTTCCTGATTTCAGGCCCAGCACTCTATCCAGTGAGCCACCAAACTTCCTCTTTTTAAGTTATAAACATAAATGCATGTGCACATGTACATATATATATATGTATATAGTTTATATATATATATATGTATATATCTTTTTCTGTATATACACATACATGCACACACACATGTATCAGCTTATGATTAGAAGAATAATAGCCTATGTTTATTCTTATACTACTAATGATCAAGGAGACTGTACTATGGTCTTGGGTTCCATGTTCATTTCTTATAATTCTAGCTATTTGCCAACTAGCATTTTGCAACCAAACCTGGGAAGCAGTTTGGGGCATAGTGTTGCTCTGCCCCACCAAACACCCTAGACCTTTTAAATGTGCCAAAAGAAATCTGATCACATCATACCAGCCTTTTCCCTTTACTGCTTTGCTTCATACTTGCTGCTTGCTAAACTCTGTTAATCCTCTCTTACAGCTTTGAATGTTAGCCAAGAAAATAAATAAATAAAACAAAAGGCATCTCAGAGGGTTCTATGACCAAATCCATCTTGATACTCCTAGAGGGAGGTTGAATGCCCTTGGCTCTGCTGATTCAAATGATATTTAGACATGACTTGATTATTTCTTGCCAGTCCTGTGGGTCAAATAAAGGAGGACAAAGAATAAGGTTCATTGTTGTCTTCTCAACTTTAGGTTCCCTGGTAAGAAGAAAGAAAAAATTGCAAGTGGAAAAAAACTCTAAAGGGAAAACAAAGTGACTAAATTGTCTTCTGTTCATTGATAACACCAGTAGCAGGCAAGGGAAGAGGATTATTGTTAGTTACCACCTCTGGAGCTCTGATGTTCAGAATATTGTTCAAAGGTGAGGTTGGGGACACGGTCAGGTTTCCCACTGGCAGCTAGAGTTGTGGAACGGCACTTCAATAAGGTTCATAATTGTTCCTTGATGTGTATATTTTACAAACACAACTAAGTGAAATGAAGGGGTTTGAGGAGGGGTTTGAGTGCAGAAGCCAGAAATCTTTAGTGCCAAAGAGAAATTTTTTTGCACAAGACTCTCTATCTTCCAACTCAGGACATCTTCACTGATTAGGACCCATGTTTGGAATTCTCTCCCTCCTTATCTCTGCTTCTGCTGACTTCCTACATGTTTTCACCTTCTGCAGAAAGCTTTTATTCATCTGCTTCCATTCTAGTGCCAACCTCAGTTAACTATCTCCAATTTATCTTGTTTTTATATTATTTGTACAAGGTTGTTTGTATATTGTCTCCTTCTGTGAACTCCTTGAGAAAGGACTATATTTTGTCTCTTTTTGTATCCTCAGAACTTAGCACATAGTTTGCTTGGTACATAGTAGGTGTGTATAGTATACATAGTAGGGATATAAAGTGTATTATGTAATAGGCATGCATTAAACTATATCTAATATATAGACTTAATTTCTATTGACTACTCTCTGAGTACTTTGCCAAATGAGCACTGGTGAAGAATCAGTCCATAAGACTGTGGTCAATAATCTTTAGTTACCTTTAGTTGAGCCTTTAGGTGACTCAAAAGCCATTTGATAATTGTTTTGTTTTAGACAAATGAAGTTTGAACCTTTGTAAAAGTTCTACTTGTTCAGTCATCTTGCAAGTAAAGGACTTTCACAATTTGCTGACCAGGTCTGCCATTTTTCCTTTGACGAGGTCACCTTCTCTGGAAGAAGAGAAGAATTCAGAAAAGGATAGGGTCTCAGACCCTAGCTCCCAATCTCCTCCTGAATGACTCCTGGGCGGTCATGGTGGTCACAGGGACCAGGCATAGGATAATTCCTATGCATATGAGTATGAAGACTTGGATTCCATTACCTTAAAACACAGACTCAGTAGATTCTGATATATCTGTGGCTTGTTGACTATTCAGGGATGACCAGTTGCCCATTGCTTTAAAGTGATATTCTTAACTAAGGTAGTGTCAGATAACTAAATTCTTTTTTATGAGAAATTAAATTGATGTATGTGATTTTTATAATCTGGATCTCTGCAGCTGAGTTATTCAAGCACTGGGTTTTATTCTTTAGTATTCCAATTAGGACAATGAGAAAATTTTGATTCTTATAATTATAGTAAATGGACAAGTGAAGATCACAGATGGCACAGAATCATGGCATTTAGAGACAGAAGGAAAATAAACACCCAAGTGGACTTTCATTTAGCTCCATGGAGCCAGTGTTGAATTGTTCTTTATAACACATTCAGCAGTAATAATGTTTTTCCAGTTCTGAGTAATGGTGTTTCCATCATTACTCTTGGGAAACTTCCATGGTTTAATTGAGTTTCTCAGCATTTGGCTCTAATTATTCCATGCTTCAGCTCATCTATTTGGCTTAATTTATACAGATTTGCATCATGCTAAGTAATTTCCCTCTCTTCATTTTCCTTTGTATTTACATATAGTTGATTATTGCTAAAATTTCTTGAATTCTTCTTATCTACCCTAGTCTAGTCAAGGAAGCATTTCTTGAGAACATATATCTATATCTATATACATAATATACAATATGCATATATCTATATACATATTATATGTATATTATATATATATATATGTATATATATAATCAATTGAAGTAGAGAAAGAAAGACTTTCCATAGGAAAATGAGAATATGACCTGAGACTTAAAGAAAGATGGGCATTGTAAGAGATAGAAGTGAGAAAGGATTGTATGGGGGTGGAGGAGTCAATCTGTGAAAAAGCACGGAGGCAAGAGATGGACACTTAACCAACTGTGTGACCTTAATGTCTCTTAGGCTAAGTTTCCATATATGTAAAATAGGGATAATAATAATAATACTGTTTCACAAAGTTGTTATGAGTATCAAATTATGTAAGATATATACATTAGCTCTAATGATGTAGAAGATGATGATAATGATTGTGATGGTGAAGATAATGATAGTGATGAAGATGAAAATGATAGTGATGATAATGAAGATAATAGTGATGATGAAGATGATGAAGGATAAAGATCATGATGATGGTGATGAAGATGATAAATATGATGAAGATGATGCATTCAGAGAACATCACGTGAGTCAGTTTGGCAAGAACATAGAGATCATGAAATGAAATAACATGCAATGAGACCCACAAGGTAAGTTGGGTGCGATTTTGAAGAGTTTTAAATATCTAGCTGAAGAGCTTGTACCCTCAGCTTTAATGTTAATAATATTAATAACAATAATAACTAGCATTATTGTCACACTTTTGCATTTTAAATATATTTTACAAATATTATATCATCTCAGGCTCACAGTAACCCTGTGACATTGTAACATTAATATAAGTTCACAAATTAGGAAACTGAGGCTGAGAGGTTAAGTGGCTTGCCCAAGTCACATAGTTAGTAATATCTGAGTCTGGCTTTGAACTCAGGTCCTACTGACTTATATCCAGTACTCTAGCTAGTCACC
Organism: Myrmecobius fasciatus; assembly: GCA_023553655.1. Classification (NCBI taxonomy): domain Eukaryota; kingdom Metazoa; phylum Chordata; class Mammalia; order Dasyuromorphia; family Myrmecobiidae; genus Myrmecobius; species Myrmecobius fasciatus. The sequence goes on from JAJPUD010002360.1 coordinate 190,918, forward strand.
ACCTAATATAATATTACTCTTCTCAGAATCTACAACCTTTCTCCATATTGCACAAAGTAGAGCATCTTTTTTTTCTCCTGGGTGGCACTACCTAATTGGAGCCTTTCTGGATCTCCTTCATCTCATCTAGGTTTCTCTGAGGAATTCTCCGTGACTGGTCAGTAAACAGCTTTGATTAATGTATCTTGCCTTTACTTATTCACCAATTGGTTTCTGCTGGTGTTGTGAATGTCTGAACAGAGGAGATCATGCTCAGTTTCTTTGACATAGATCCATCTTATGATGTGTTTTCAAGTCAACCAGCAAGATGATAAGCACTTAATAAATGTTTACAATATACCAGGTATTGTGCTTAGTTTCAGGCAGACAGAAGACAAAAACATCTCCTGCTTTCGAGAAACTCATAGTCTAATGAAGGGGGAAGGGAAAAGTATTTTATTTTATTTTTTTAACAGTTTTTTTTTATTTTATTTGCATAACATATGTGTGGGTAATTCTTCAATAATAACCCTTACATAGCTTTCCGTTACAAATTTTTCCCCCCAACTCCCCACCCCTCCCCTAGATGGCAGGATATCCACTACATGTTAATTATGTTAAAATATTGGCAAATCGAATATATGTATACATATTTCCAAACTTATCATTGTTGTGCAAGAAAAATCTTATCTACACAAACGATATATCAGATAAAGGAAACACAATGTAAGCAAACATCAGTCAAGGAGTATGAGAATGTTATGTTGTGGTCCACATTTCGCATCCCTCTCTCTGGGTGTATATGGCTTTCTTCAGTGAACAATTGGAGGTGGTTTGAAACATTTCATTGTTGAAGAGAGCCATGTCCATCAGAATTGATCGTCATATAGTACTGTTGTTGCCGTGTATAATGATCTCCTGGTTCTGCTCATTTCACTCAGCATCAGTTCATGTAAGTCTCTCCAGGCCTCTCTGAAATCATCTTGCTGGTCATTTCTTACAGAACAATAATATTCCATAATATTCATATACCATAATTTATTCAGCCATTCTCCAATTGAAGGGCATCTATTCAATTTCCAGTTTCTAGCCACTACAAAAAGGGCTGCCACAAACATTCTTGCACATGTGGGGCCTTTTCCTTCCTTTATGATTTCTTTGGGATATAAGCCCAATAGAAATGCTGCTGGGTCAAAGGGTATGCACAGTTTGATAACTTTTTGAGCATAGCTCCAAATTGTTCTCCAGAATGGCTGTATCCGTTCACAGCTCCACCAACAATGCATCAGTGTCCCAGCCCTCCCACAACCCCTCCAACATTCATCATTAACTTTTCCTGTCATTTTAGCCAATCTGACAGGTGTGAAGTGGTACCTCAGGGTTGTCTTGATTTGCATTTCTCTGATCAACAGTGATTTGGAGCACCTTTTCATATGACTATAAATAGTTTTAATTTCATCCTCTGAAAATTGTCTGTTCATATCCTTTGACCATTTATTGATTGGAGAATGGCTTGAATTTTTATAAATATGAGACAATTCTCTATATATTTTAGAGATGAGACCTTTATCAGAACCCTTAAATGTAAAGATGATTTCCCAATTTATTGCTTCCCTCCTAATCTTGTCTGCATTGATTTTGTTTGTACAAAAACTTTTTAACTTAATATAGTCAAAGTTATCTATCTGGTTTTCAATTAAGAGTTCCAGTTCTTCTTTGGACATAAATTTATTCCATCTCCACAGGTCTGAGAGGTAAACTATATTATGTTCCTCTAACTTGTTTACAAAATCACTCTTTATATCCAGATCATGAACCCATTTAGATCTTATCTTGGTATGTGGTGTTAGATGTGGGTCAAGCCCTAATTTCTTCCATACTAGTTTCCAGTTTACCCAGCAGTTTTTGTCAAATAGTGAATACTTATCCCAAAAGCTGGGGTCTTTGGGTTTATCAAAAACCAAATTGCTATAGTTATTGCCTAGTTTGTCTTGTGATTCTATCCTATTCCACTGATCGACTACTCTATTTCTTAGCCAGTACCAAATGGTTTTGATGACCGCTGCTTTATAATATAGTTTTAGATCTGGTACAGCAAGTCCACCATCTTCAGCCTTTTTTTTCATTAATCCCCTTGAAATTCTTGACCTTTTGTTTTTCCAAATGAACTTTGCTACTATTTTTTCTAGATCTGTAAGATAATTTCTTGGGAGTTTGATTGGTATGGCACTAAATAAGTAAATTAGTTTGGGTAGTATTGTCATTTTTATTATATTCACTCGTCCTACCCATGAGCATTTTAAGTTTTTCCAATTGACTAGGTCTGATTTGATTTGTGTGGAAAGTGTTTTGTAATTTAGTTCATATAGTTCCTGACTATCCCTTGGCAGATAAATTCCCAAATATTTTATACTATCAACAGTTATTTTGAATGGAATTTCTTTTTGTATCTCTTGCTGCTGAACTTTATTGGTAATATATAAAAATGCTGATGATTTATGTGGATTTATTTTGTATCCTGCCACTTTGCTAAAGGTGTGAATTGTTTCTAGTAGTTTTTTAGTTGAGTCTCTAGGGTTCTCTAAGTATACCATCATGTCATCTGCAAAGAGTGATAATTTGGTTTCTTCATTACCTACTCTGATTCCTTTTATCTCTTTTTCTTCTCTTATTGCTAAAGCTAACATTTCTAATACAATATTAAATAGTAATGGTGACAGTGGGCAGCCTTGTTTCACTCCTGATCTTATTGGGAATGGTTCTAGTTTGACTCCATTACATATGATGCTTGCTGAAGGTTTTAAGTAGATACTACTAATCATTTTAAGGAAAAGCCCATTTATTCCTATACTCTCCAGTGTTTTTAATAGGAATGGGTGTTGGATTTTATCAAAGGCTGAAAAAGTATTTTATATGGAACTGTCTATGTGTCAGACACTATGCTAAGTACTTTTTAAAATATTTTTTCATTTGATCATTACAACAACCCTTCAAGATAAGTGCTATTTTCCCAAGTTGAGGAACCTGAGGTTAAGTGACTTAGACACAGTTATTGTGAAGAGGTTGGCAACTGATTAGATATGGAGTGAGCTGAGAGAAAGTAAAGATTCAAGAATGTTAAATTAAGGAATTTACAATATTATAAAAGCAGGGCGCACCTGTTTCATATAGCAAATCCTAATAATCTATGGAAAATCTATTTCTATAAATCTATGGAAAAATGAATCTACAGAACAACAGGTAATCAAAAATCTACTTCTATCATCACAATTTATGATGTTCTCTCTTGCTAGGATTGTATTTCATGGACATATAACAAAACCCTTGAGTTGACTGCCTTTCTCTGCTTTGGTGGGCATGCTTTTGGTCCTGGCAAAGCCTTGACAGCCTGGAACTTTAACCTAGGAAGGAGTTGGTGGATAGAATCCAGGGGGTCCATGAGCTTAAATGGGAAAAATAAATTACATCTTTATATTCAGTAAAAAAATTTTGCTTTGTCAAAGAATATTTTAATGTTCTTATTCAAACTAAATAATAACATTCTTCACAAAAATAAAATTTTAATAAATAAATAAATAAAGTAAAGTTTTAATTTGCCTATATTTAAAATATATTATCTTATTATTTAATATGCTAATGAAGAAGCATATACTATAAAATAAATTTGTTTTTAAGATATTTTGGTGATTGTATTTCAGTATAATTGATTTCCTATGTAATCTTATGAATTTCATTTTATGCATTTAAAAACAATGTCTTGAGAAGGAGTACATAGATTTCCCTAGCTTGACAATGGGATCTATGACACAAAAAGGGTTATGAATCCTGACTCTACAGCAAGAAAGGCCAAGATACATATCATCTCTGGATTTTCAGGCCCTGAGTCCCTGAGCAGTGATTTATTGTTTCTCGGTTACTTCTCAGTCTAGTGTGCTTGATGGTGATCTTGGGTGGATAGCTATTCATGGCATATTCAATTTAAAAATAAGCAAAAGGATTGGAATGATTTGAAATGTAAGCAAAATGACTGTTTGTTTGAATAATTTCCCTCCCTTTCCCCTCTTCTGACATTTATTGAAGGCTAATAAATGAAAGCATTAATTATCTTTGGAAGAAACCCTTGTACTTAAATAATAATGGAAACTATATAATTATAGATCTAATTATAGAGCCATATAATCAGCTGGATTATATTCTTCTTAAGGGCAAAAATTATACCGTCTCCTTCAATTTCCAGTAAAGTCTTGTCCCAGTGTCTCACACTAGGTTATCTGAGGACTGGCCAAGCTAGATCTGAAAAAGTTACTCACTAGACAGTTGGCTGTTCAGTAATATTTTTTTTCAAATCAAGTAACTCCTGAAAATTGTCTATGACAGTGTGGAAGGGTCATGGCTTGGAAAGAACACATAAATCATAGTAACAAGTATTGAAATGTTTCCAACAGCAAAAGACACCCTTTACTACATATAATAACTATTTAGTTCTTTTTTTAGTTATTGAACATGATTGATTGAGTAAATGATATTTTCAAAGTAAGGGTGATCCTTACAGTTTTTAAATTATATTTTTCAAATAACAGCATTCCAGTTACCACTTAAGTGGCTTAGTGAATAGAGTATCCAGCCTGAAGTCAGAAAGATTCATCTTCCTGAATTAAAATCTGGCCTCAGCTACTCACTAGCTGTATGATCCTGGGCAAGTCACTTTACTTGGTTTGCCTCAGTTTCCTCATCTGTAAAATGAGTTGGAAAAAAATGGCTGTTGTAGTATCTTGTCAAGAAAATACTAAATGGGAATGGGAGGGCAGCTAGGTGGCGCAGTAGATAGAGCATGAGCTCTGAAGTCAGGATGACCTGAGTTCAAATTTGGCCTTGGACACTTAACATTCCTTTGCTGTCTGACCCTGAGCAAATCACTTAACCTCAATTGCCTCAGCAAAAAAATAGAAAAGAAAATACTAAATGGGGTCATAAAGAATTGGATGTTTCTGAATAACAACAACCAATTAATAATAGAAAATTAAAAATAACAGTTGTTTTAGTGATTACATTATATGATATAATTACAATATTTTTTAAAAGAGCAGGACACATTGTTAAACCCTCTCCATATAACATATTCCTAAACAACTCATGGGGCAACTGGGTGATGTCATGGATTGAGTGCTAGGCCTGGGGGTCAAGAAGTCTCAAACACTGGCCATATGACCCTGGATCAGTAATTTAACCCTGTTTACCTCAATTTCCTCATCTCTAAAATGAGATGGAAAAGAAATGTCAAACCCCTCCAGTATCTTTGCCCAAAAAAACCACAAATGGGGTCATGAAGAGTCAGACATGACTGAAACAAATGAACAATAAAAAAACTCTTGCCACTTAATGTTGTTTTAAATCAAACTTCATGTCAATGTCAAGAATCCTCCACATTTATGGTAATAAATTTTGTGACATAATGAATAGAGTATTGAACCTGGAGTCAGAAAGGCTAATGCCAAGTGTGGTGGAGAACATTTCCTCAGCAAGTCATTTAATCTTTCTCACCTTCAGTTTCCTCATCTGTAAAATGGGGATGATAATTGCACCTATTATGAAGATAAAATGAGACAATATTTATAAAGCATTTTGTAAATCTTGAAGTGTTATATAAACATTGGCTATTAACTAAATCAATGGCAAAAATAATTATTTGCATGACAGCTTCAAAATAAGAAGCATGGAGAAAATGTAAGACACAAAGTCAGAAAAATATAAAGCTTGTGAGATTCATCCAATGTCATCATGAAAATTAATAGTACATCCAAGAATAGATCTAGGTCCTTTCAATACCTTATGCCATGTTGGCTCCATTAAATGCTATTCAATTCCAAATACACTGAAAAGGTAATTAGGTTATTCAGGGGGAAAAAGCAGATCATTCTCAATGACAGATTCAGAACATCTTTTGACTCATGGAAAATGAGAGTATGGTAGAAATTGCACTAGCCTTAAAGTCAGGAAACCTTGCTTTCAATTCCCAACTCTGTTACTCTCTAACTATGTAACCTTAGGAAACTCACTTAAGCCTAAGTTTTCTCATCTGTAAAGTAAGAATAATATTTGCTCTATTTACCTTATAGGTTATGGTAAGGTAACATCTATGGAGGTAAACTAAAATACAATAGGAAGAGAGAGGGAAGGATCCAGACCTACATCCTGACTTAGATGATTAGAATTTCATATTGGTTTAGAGAACTCCTGGTATGTAAACTTCTTTCACCATTCTTGAAGCAGATAAACCACTTATCTGTAGCTTGTAGTCTTTAGATGATGAAGGGGTAAAGTCTCTTGTTCATGGCTCTCCCAAACCTTATCAGCACCTTTTTCCTCATCTTTTGGTGCCATATTCATCATCTTCCAAGTGCTTATTCTGTATCTCTTCCACCTTCTGACTGGAAAGGAACCTAGTTGTGATTTGATAATTAAAAGTTTCCCATTTCCAGTATTTGCATTCTAAAATTTGGGATGGAATACAGATTAAAATAGTTCTAGGATCTCAGACTCTCCATTCTGGAAGAGGCCTTAATTTTCATTTAATACAATCCATTAGCTAAAGCACAAATCCTTTCTACAACATTCCTGACACGTGGTTTATCCTTTTGACAAGGAAGCATATATAGATACTACATTTGGTAGGAAGTATGTTTGGAGAGAGAGGGAGAAAAGAAGGTGAATGAGAACTGCCCAACTGCTTAGAATTCAGTTTGCTCCATTGTTGGCTGACTGAGCCTATGATTACTACCAAATCCCCTATCCCCTATTTCCTACCACTCATAAGAGAGCGAATAATTTGTAACTTCTGAAAAGTTAATGATCATAGAGACAATCAATTGTTATTTGCCATTTTATCATCCCTGGAATAACTATATGAGGATGGAAAAAAATAGAAAGTATCATTACTTCAATTTTTAAATGGAGCAATTAATGGGTGATTCACTGGACTCCTATAAGGTCAATTTATAGAATTAGATGGTTTAGCGGTAAAGCTACCTACCAGGGATATAATGGATATGGGATATAGGTAAGAATGTTTTTTTTAGGCTTCATCTTAATCCTTTAGCTAAGTTCCTGAAGTTATATACTCTATCTCACTGACCTTTGGGGGAAGGATCAGGAAATCAGTTGCACATCACTTCCTTTTTTAGGCCTGAATTTCAGCCTTCTATAACCTTTGTTACAAGCATTCCTGCCAGAACAAAGAGAGGCTCAAAAAATCATTATGAATAAATAATAGCAAAATTCATTTGGAGTAACAAAAGATCCTGATTCTCAAAAGAAATAATGAAAAAAGGAGTAGGAATGAAGGGGGCGGGATGGAAATAGGGCTTCCAGATTTCAAATTATATTATAATGCAGCAATTATCAAAATTATTTGGTACTGGTTAAAAAATAGAAAATTACATAAGTGGAACAGATGAGATAAGAGGAACCAGAAGTAACTGAGTTCAATAATTGGGTACTTGACAATTGGGAATGTAAATTACTTCAGGGAAGAGCTCCTATATGACAAGAATTGCTAGGAAAACTGGGAAGTATTTTGGCAGAAATTATATCTAGGCTAATATCTTATATCACATATCACAATAAGTCCAAAATAGATACACAACCTGAATATCAAAGGCCATACCCTACTCAGATATTTTTCACAGTTATAGCTATGGAAAAATTCTACACAAAACAAGAAATAGTTTTTTTTAATTTTTTTTTTGATATAAGGCCTCTTTGAAATCATCCTGCTGATTGTTTTTTATAGAACCATAATATTCCATAACACTCATATACCATGAAGAATAGAATGGTAAGAGAAATATATTGGGGAATAACAGGAAGAAAGTTTGGGCAAATTATTTCACCTAATTATAATGTATAAGTAGAAATCTATACAAAAAAAAGGAGTAAGAAATGTGAGGGATTGATTTGAGTCTTATTCTTATCTGAAATGATCAAAGTAAGGAAGAATACATACAAATGGGTGCAGAAGTACATTTCACTCAATGGGGAAATGGAAGGGGAAAAGAAGGGAAAATACAAATGAATAAGGGAAGAATTATTCATAAACAAAATAAGTTCATAAAGAGGGGATGGGAAATAAATAGAAGAAAAAGTACAAGATGATAGAATGGAAGGAAATGCACAACTAATTATCACAATTATGAATGTGAGTGGTATGAATACACCCTCAAAATGGAAAAAGATAGTAGAATGAGTTAGAAACCAGAGTCCTTTAATAAGATGTTTCACAATAAACACACTTGAAACAGAAGGATGTCCAGAGAACTAAAAATAAGACTGAAGGAGAATCTATGATCTCTCTTCAGATAAAGTTTAAAAAAAAAAGTGGGGTAGAAATCATGATTTCAGACAAAGGAACAAAAAATATAATTAAAAGAGAAAAACAAAGAAACTTCATTTTTTAAAAGATATCAATTAAAATTTATTTATTTTTAATTTATTTTTTTACTAAAACTTTTTATTTGCAAAACATATGTATGTGTAATTCTTCAACATTAACCCTTAGAAAGCTTTCTGTTACAAATTTTTCCCCCTACTCCCCACCCTTCCCCTAGATGGCAGCATATCCACTACATGTTAATTATGCTAAAATACTTGACAAATCAAATATATGTATACATATTTCCACACTTATCATTTTGTGCAAAAAAAAAATCGTATCTACAAGAAAGAAAAATCAGAGAAAGGAAACACAATACAAGGAAACATGGATATAGATCATAAAAATGTTATGTTGTGGTCCACATTTCACATCCCTCTCTCTGGGTGTATATGGCTTTCTTCACTGAACAATTGGAACTGGTTTGAAACATTTCTTTGTTGAAGAGAGCCATGTCCATCAGAATTGATCATCATTGTACATTGATCTGGTACTGCTCATTTCGCTCAGCATCAGTTCATGCAAGTCTCTCCAGGCCTCTCTGAAATCATCCTGCTGGTCGAAGGAAACTTCATTTTGCTGAAAGGTACCCTAGATCAAAGCTTCTTAAACTGTATGTTTAAAAAGTAACTAAAATATCCACACTCTTTGGCTCAGAGGTCCCACTTCTGTGCATGTAGTCCATGGATGTCAAAGATCAAAAGAAATGTCCCATATATATAATATTCAAAGTATCAATTTTTGTGGTATAAAAGACCTTGAAACAAAGTAGCTATCCATTTTTGTGGAAAAACTAGATAAATTATGATATGGAATACAATGAAATATTATTATGCTATATGGAATTATAAATTTGAAAAATTCAGAGATGTATTGGAAGAAGATTGTGAAACAATACGGAATAAAGAAAGAATCAGGAAAGTAACATACACAAAGACTTAAAAACAAAACAGAAGAAATTAACAAATCATCCCAAATTGAATGGTATATAATAACCAAAGTTGGCTCCAAAAAGCACATGATATAATGTAACTTCTTTCCTGTTTTGCAGGGGTGGAGGATTATGAGTGTGGAGCATTGTGTGTATCATCAGACTTAGATTGTGTGTTGGTTAGGTTTCCTGAACAACATTTTTTTCTTTATTTTTTATTCTTATAAGAGGTGGCTTGCTGAATAAGGGAATGAGAGGGATTTATTCAGAAATAAAGGTAAAATAAAAACAAAAAAAAATACCAATAAAAACTGATAGGTGTTTTAAAATTTATTGGAAAGGAAATTACTGTCACTTCTCTTGTGGCACATCACCATCAGCCATCCTTGTGATCTGCAGTGTGCTTCAGGCAGCTCAGAGCAGAGCTTAATGGAAGCCATTTTCAGGGAAGCACATCCCCCAGAGGAACATAAACACAGACACACAGGGGAAACAACTTAAGTAACCAGACATCTCAGAGCCACACTGCTATGCTCTTATGGGATGTCTCTTGCTCCTTTTCCTTTCAACACACCTAGATCTACAGCTATAGTATAAAGAGTCAGAAGCTTTGGGTCCCTCCAGCTTTTATTTACTGCTTTTAATGGAAGCTCATTAATGGGAAAAGAACTTATAAACTCATTAGAACCATTGACAAGGGCTCTTTTCTTTCTATTCTCACAGCTCAACTGCTAAGTGACACAGGGGAGAGAGTCCCAGACTTGGAGTCAAAAAACAACCTGAGTTAAAAGCCAACCTCAGAGAATTATTATCTATGGAATCTTGGTTAAGTCATTTAATACTATTTGCCTCAGTTTCCAAAACTGTAAAATTAAGATAATAAAAAAAACTACCTCAAAGTGTTGTTATGAGGATCAAGTGAGATATTTGTAAAGAGTTTGGCATAGCTCCTGGCACACAGAAAGTGCTTAATAAGTGTTTGTTCTCTTTCTCTCCTCCTCATCCTCTCCTTCTTTCCTCATTATGGCAATATTGGTCAGTATTTGACTTTTCGTACCTATTTGCTTCCCAGCACTACCTTCTCGTGACCTGTTCTCTGTGTTCTTGTGATTTTTAGGGATCTGGTAGTGGTATGAATGACTCTTACACACACTTGTAAACAAAATATGCATGTTAGTAATTCAGTGTTTAGCCCTATGATATTAGTGGCGTGTCAGCAGCAAATCCAACTAAACGCTCCAGATGAATGCTGAAAGGAAGTGGGGTTTTAGATGTGTGATTTTGTGACTGAAATCAAAAGCAGAGCCTTCTCCTGAAGGAAACCAGAGTGGTAAGTGGTGGTTATGTCACTGCTAAAATACTTTCCTTCTGCATCATCGGCAAGGTTACTTAATCTTTCTGGTTTTCCAGCTGTTTCTAATCAAGTGAAATGAAAACATAGCAGGCGTACTGAGACTTAGAGAGGAAATGACAGTAACTGCTTAGAACTAGCAGGATCATGGATGAACACTGTACTTCAGATACATAAGATACATTTTGAAGGTCCATGATGGAGAGGATGCACAGTCACAATATTGTTACTGCTAATTAAATAGGTTTTCTTCCCTTTCAGCTATCCCACCTCTTTTTGTTGATTTAACTGTATAGGGTATATGGGTAGCAGCCCTAGTGTTCATGTCAATGGTATATTTAGAATAGGCTGATGACATGAGACAACCAAGCACTCAGATAATATCCGTGGCACTCTGGATACTGAGGATTAGACCAAGAACCCTTTAGAGACCAGGGTTACACTACTTCTACTATATGATTTCTAGAATCCCAGTTGCAAAGCTAGAAGGAAACTACAAAGTCATTCTGGCCAATGTTCTTTCATAAACGAGGAAATAGGGAGATGACAACATTTTTCCAAGATCACACAGGTTAAAAAGTGACAGAGCTGAGGAATAAATCCAGGTCTTCTTACTCTTAAACCAGTAGGCTTTCTTTTACAACCATGTGATCTCCATTTTAATACTTTTTTCTTGAAAAATCTCCTTCTGTCTCTTCCTTTCTACTTCAAGGACAAGTATATTATAGGAATAATTCAATTGTCTGTAGAAATTTTGTATCTTGGAAGAAAGTACATTGGATGGATACTATCTGAGGGGCTTTTCATTGAAGCCTCCAAAGTATAGAAAATTTAAAATAACTTTGGGCTGAGAACTACGGCCATTTTTTAAAACTTGCTATAGGACAATGAAAAAGAAGAGCAAAGGCAGGAATATGAAGCTAAACGGATGATTGGGTATGAAGTAATTATTAGGTCCATTTCTCCTTGCTGGCTTTCCATACTTTAAGATTCTTCATGGTAGTTTTACTGGAAAAGGATGCCACAAAAAGCAACAAAAAAGGCAGTGAGATAAAGAAATATTAGGCCAAGGTAAAATAACATCCAGGAAAATGTAAGAAGCTAGAATCTTTAAAGGGGTGATGCAAAGAATTTTAGAGACAATGGGAAAATATAAGGAATCATATACCTTATATTTAGAGAAATATAAAATCATATAATAAAACTGCTAGGAGACACGGTGGATAGAGTACTGGATTTGGAGTAGTAGAATCTGAGTTCAAATTCTATTTCAGATGACACATCTTAACTATATGCTACTCACTGTGCTAAGCTAGAGATACAAATAAGAAAAAGAAAAACAGTTTCTGCTTTTAAAAAGCTTACAAGTTCAGCATTCTAGTTACTACATTCCACATATGGAATTTAGAGATTGGAAGAGCAAGTCTCAAAAAAGCTGAGGGACTTTGTTCAGCTCACACAGGAAATCCATAGTAGAAGGAGGAGTCAAGTCCAGGCCTTCAAGCCTAATTTTTTTTCCTGTCTGTTAAATAATGTTGCTTTCTCAAAAGGGAGTTAAATGGAGTGAAAACAGAGCACAATGGAAATCTTATGGCAACCTTATTTATAGTATTTACTTCTAGTAAACTAAGAATTATCAAACAAGCAGCTTAGTTTTTTTCAGAATAAGGAAAACTTTATTCATCAAAGGTTATAAAAGAAAATTGGACTATTTATAATATTTAACATATCTCTCCAAATCTGCATTTTTTAAAATTGCCTTTTGTTTTTATACCACAGTAATATCTGGATTTACCCCAGTTCCACTGTACTGAACCCTCCCTTGCAACAAAGAAAAACAGATAAGTAAAATAAATTAATATACCAGCTAAATCTGATGTCCTAGTGCAACATTCCTCTCACGTCCCCACTCCCAACTCCAGTAGAAAGAGTGCTGGATTTGGAATCAGATGACCTAGTTTCACTTTTCCTATCTGATATTTACTACCTGTGTGACCTTGAATAGTTACCTAAATTCTTTATGCTTTGGTTTCCTCATCTATAAAATGGCGGCATTGGACTCAATGGCCTTGGAGGTCTTTTCCATCTCCAAATCTATGAATCTATGGGTAAAAAAAAATCTTGCTTGGGCCACTTACTCACTTCTACAATTTTGAGCAAGTCATTTAATGTCTAAGGTCAACCGTTTTCTGAACTGGAAAGCAAAGATGTTGGATTTTAAGATAATCTCTTTTCTAAACCCATAATCCTATGATCCTGTGCTTTATTATCTCTTCTTTAGTACCAAGATGGTTCATTACAGTTACTTAAGAGTTCCCTTCCTCTTCAAGTTCTTTTTCTTTATTTCACATGGTGGCAGTTATTATATGTATTGTTCTTTTGGTTCCTTTCTCTTGACTTCCCATTATTACCAGGATTCTCATGAATCTCTGAATTTCTCGTGTTTATTATTTCTTATGAAACAATGGCAGTGCATTAAATTCATATACTGCAATTTGTTAGTAATATCTTTATAGGTGTCCCCTCTCAACTTCTAGTTATTAGTATTATTTCCCTTAACTAACACAAAAAGCGCTGCTATAAATACTTTAGACTGTATAGGGTCTTTCTGTCTTTCTTTGACTTCCTTGGACTATGTGCTTAGGCTATGGGCCATTTAGTCACTTTTTTAAACATGATTCTTGATCATAAAACCTGTGTTTTTAGCCTTCAGTTATGGCTGAGAGTTATGAGATAAGATGAGAGAGAGTAAGTCCAGGATGGTTTGGTGGAGACAGCCCAATGAACTGTCAAGTATCACCTTTACCACTAACTAGTTATGTAACCATAAACACATCATTTGAACTCCCTGAGCCCCTGTAAAGTTCATTTTTTATTCAACAAATATTTTTGTGTTTGGTGCAAGGCACAATTTAAATTGTTCTAAAGTAGAGGCTCAGATTTAGTGACTTGTAAGGTCTCCTTCAGCTGTAGTGTTATATGAATCCATGCATTTGCCCAGTGCTAAGTGGCTCAGTGAATAGAGGGGTGAGCCTAAAGTCAGGAAGACTTATCTTCCTCAGTGCAAATCTGCCCTTGGACACTTACTAGCTATGTGACCCTGGGCAAGTCACTTAACTCTGCCTCAGTTTCCTCATCTGTAAAATGAGCTACAGAAAATAATGTCAAGCCACTCCAGTATCTTTGATAAGAAAACCTAGAGTTACCAAAAAAAATCAGATAAAATTGAAACAACAGAATAGAAATAAAAAGGGAAGTAGCTGTGCCAGCCCCATAATCCAGATGTGCTGACAGTGGACATGGAAAGAAGGGACCAGATGTAAAAATGCTGGACCAGGTAGAATTAAGAGGAATTAATAGTTGCTTAGGTGGGAAAAAATGAGAGAGAAGAAAAAGACAAAGATAACCTCATATGGTTATATGTAGTTTTTCTTTCTTCTCCTTTATTTTGCAATATTTCACAGAAGTCTTTCCAGATTTCTTTATATTCTTCATGCTTGTTATTCTTAATTGCTTTATGTCATTGGGTTATATGAATATAGCCAAAGCATTCCCCTGTTTTAGATATTTAGATTACTTCTAGTTTTGCTCTGTGTATTTAAAAATATTGGGGAGACATTTACAAAGAATGCTGTCGTGAAAACCTTAGAACAGATAAACTACTTGTGGTTTTGCTAATACTTTCATATATGTTCCCAATAATGGAATTGCTCTTGACTTATTAATTATTAGGAACCTTAATATACAAAGATTTATGTTAGGCACTTGTACCACTTAGATGGAATCAGACACAGTTCCTGCCCACAGAGAGTTTGTCATCTACTGGAAAGAAAATAAAACATGTATACAATTATACACAGGATTTCGCAAAAGTCTAAGTGCAGTTTTAAGCATTAATATTGTAAAGCTATACTAAGAATTTTGGGAGACTGCATAATTTGGGAGATGGCACAAAACAGAATATGACAAATAATTGCTAGAAGTATTAAGTGTTGTGAAATATTTAGTGTCTCCCACAGAAATGAAACTAAATAAATCACTATCAAATTTAATTGGCAGGTGGGTGGTACAGCACTTAAAGTGCTGAGACTTGGAGTTAGGGAGACCTAAATTTGATTCTAGCCTCGGACACTTAATTAACTAGGTGACCTGGCAAGTCATATAATTTTTCCAAGTCTCAGTTTCCTTCTCTACAAAAATAGGGATAAAACTAGCATTTATATCACAGGACTGTTGTAAGGATCAAATCTATAAGTGCTATGTTAATGTAAGTTATTATTATTGTTGTTGTTATCATCATTCATTGGACCCAAGGAGAGAGAATCAGAAAAAAATTAATGAAATATCAAAGATTTAGAGCTGGAAGGGACTTTGTAAGCCACTAACTTCTATGTTTTAATTTGTACTGAGAGATTTGCCCAAGATTAGACAGCTTTTAAGTATCAGAGTTAAAATTTGAATGAATTCTTCTGATTTCAAGTCTGGAATTCTTGCCACTCTGTCAAGAATGGGCAGGATTTTTACAGTTAGAAATAGGAGTGTGGACAAAGTAATCTCCATTCTAGGTACTGAGGATATTATGAGCAAATGTTTGAGAGAAGGGAAAGGGGAGAACAAGAAACAGTAAATAATACAGTTTAACCAGAAGACAAAGAGTGTACTAAGGGGATTGATGTGTACTAAGGCCTGAAAGATGAATTGGAGACACATTGTTGAGAACCTTGAATTCTAAGAAAAGAGGTATGGATTTCATTAAGTAGGCAATGAGGTTATTAATTGAATACCTTTATTGTTGATTGTTTACTATCTTAGAATGACAGAGAATACATTTACTTTCTACATTACAAGACAGCCATTTCAATATTTACCATCACAATGAAGACATGAAAAGCAGGGTGGTGTAGAGTGTGGAGTTTGTATTCAAGTTCTATCTTTGGCCTTAATTAATTGTGTGAGCTTGTATGAGCCACTCAACTCCCTAGAGCTGTTCTACTAAGTCACAAAAAGTTTATGATTTATGTTGACAGAGGGATATTGCCACCCATGAGCTCCCCCCACTGATGAAATCATAGGTTATTTGCATATTGAACAATGACTATTCTCAGGCTTTTCTTTCCCAAAAATATGTTTGAGTTACATTGGAAGTCTCATAACAATCATGATTGGTAGAGAAAAAAGGATGTGCCTGTTCCAAACTTTTAGTATTTTTCCCCATTATTATGCATTTATGTTTGTGGATAAGTGTGGGGGAAAAGATGACAAAATGGTTGTTTGATCATGGGATTCTGTTAATTAAGAGGTTATATACCATTAACTTATATGGAATTTTATGAAAAAGTGCACATGAAACACACACACACACACACACACACACACACACACTCCCTCTTGGAAGCCAAAAGATATGTACAAGATATGAATTGGTTTCAAGAATCTGTTTTACTTGACTATAAATGTTAGTAATAGGCATTTTGTTTTCAGCTTTTTTTTTCTTGCTTTCTCAAATGGTGAAGAGTTAAGAAGGGAGGAAAATTGGAAGGAGAGAAATGTAGATCTGAAAGGAAAATTTGTTTAAAAGATATAAATTGGAAAGTTCTCTAAAAAACTATGTAATGATAACCTCAGCTTTTACACCAGTTCTATTAAGAGGTATATCTTTTTTTTTAACTAACTGCCTTCAAATGTGGGATTTGATTAAGATATCAATTCCTATCCCATCAAAAAATCCTTATATGCCTATCATCGTTTTGGTTTGCAACATTTAAATGGAATTTCAGTTAGCATCACTTACTCTTAGAATAGAAAAGGTACATTCAGGCTCCCTTTAATATAAATATTTTTACAACAGGGTGTAGTTTGAGGATAGTGAGGTTATAGTAGAAACATTCTGGAAGAATTTCACATTTCTAAAGCATACTTGCAACATGTAGACAAAAGAAGCTTGTTAATTTTTCTGGCTTCAAATGTTTCTCTGCTTAGAATTTAGCCATATCAGAGATATATGAAAAATGCCCCCAGACATCATTTTAGTAAATGGAATTTGCCCTGAAAAGTAAAAACATTCATCCAAAGTAAAAACAACAAATTCTGGGCTCCAGCCCAAGCACCTGGTTTTCTATAATAGCTCATTTTCTTGGGTTTACTTTCTCCCTTCCATATGTATGTAATGATGGACCTTCTACATCAAACTTTGGTTTTAGTTTTTCACTATCAGCTTGAAGGCGGCTAGGTGGCCCAGTTTATAGAGTGCTGGGCCTAGAGTCAGGAAGACTAAATGTAACCTCAGACACTTAGTAACTGGGTGATCCTAGGCAAGTCCCTTAACCCCGTCTGCCTCAGTTTCCTCATTTGTAAAATGAGCTGGAGAAGGGAATGACAAACCTCTACAGTATCTTTGCCAAGAAAACCTTGAATTGGGTCAGAAAGAGTAGAATATGACTGAAAAATGAACACAGATTATCAGCTTGGGTATTGATCTGCTGTATCTCACTAACTAAGCTTTGTTGTTATTCTAGGAACCAGTCAAAACAGACATCATAAGGTGCATGACTGTGGGATAAACATGAAGGATGATACTTTTTCCCCCTGAGGCAATTGAGGTTAAGTGACTTGCCCAGGGTCACACAACTAATAAGTGTTAAAAGTCTGAGGCCAGATTTGAGCTCAGGTCCTCCTGACATCAGGGCTGGTAGTTTATCCACTGTGCCACCTAGGTATCACCCCAATGATATATTTTTAATGGCAGTTGAATCAACATAGGAATGGAAAGAAGACATTTGAGAGGAACTGGACATTGTATAACGATAGGGTTAAAGGCACTTGTGGGGCAGAGAAGTTGGCCCACTGAGAAAAATTTATCATCACACTCAGAGAATTTTATTGTCACAATAAATATTTGTTATTATTCATTATCATTACATAATAATGTAACGTAAGATGATATAAACAATTGATCATTATCACAAACAGTTGAGCTGCAAGAGAAGCAAGGCAGCAGCTCTTGCCAATAGCTCTAATAAACACATCAACCATTCTCCCAATCTGCAGATAAGAAGAGATTCAGCCCAGTTATTTGGACTCAGTTTCTACACAATTGCTTATATTTTGGCTTTAGAGCTAGTTGTACTGACAAGTAGAAGAGACAGAAAACCAGGTAAGACTTTGCTGTAGTAGAAAAAAAATTACATTTGGGGAGTCTGATTTTATGTAGGTGATCATAATAATAGCTAATATTTATAAAAGGCTTTAAGGTTTGCAAAGCCCCTCATGAAAATGATCTGATTTTATCCTTATAGCTGCCCTGAGGGGTACATATTATTATCCCCATTCTATAAATGAGGAAACTGAGGCAAACAGAGAGTTTGCTTTGCTTTGTTTTTGTTTTTTAAGTAACTTCTCAGGGTCTCATGGCACCAAAAAAAAAAGTCATCAGCCTATTTTCTCTTCCTGTGTTATCAGAATCCAGCAGCAGAACAAAAGTCAAGATGAGTGGTGATGGCCCAGGATGCAGTGGATGAATTTGGCATTTTTGATTTCTAACCAAGTTTTAAATGTTCTACAGAGCCTGTTTCAGCCATTTCCGTGGCTGTTGGAACAAATTGTTCTCATCCACCCGTTCCATTGGGGGATGTCCTCCCATGCTTGGGGTAATCATGCCCTAACTCACTGATTGGTTTGAAGCTTATCAGTTCCCCTAAGTTGGTTTTCCCACCTGCCAATTCAGTAGGGTGTGGCCACTGCAAATGCTATAACTTCTTGGAGCCACAGGTGAGAGTTGGGTGAAGGTGGACCCCAAAGGTGAATGAGAAGCCCTGGAAAGAGTTCAGCAGCCCTTCATAACAGAGGTGCCAGTTTTTCCTAATGATCCCATATACCCCCTTTCTACTTCTTAGTTCCTAACTTTCAACCTCCCCCCTCACTATTGCTACCTTTGCCTTTATTCCTTCCAGAGGCTATAACTCTGAATTCAGGGAATTTGAAGAAATATAGCTTCCTATGCACTCATTCTCATTTCACCCTGGCTGAGTTAACAGAGCATGGGGGGCAGTGGGAGATAAGGAATGTACTGAGGTAGGATAGCAGATAGTGATCAAGGGGGCACAGAATTAAATTACATTTCTGTATAACTATCTCTGGAAGTAGACAATGATAGTATATGCAGGTTTATTGTAAGGATGTAATGAGTTAATATATATAAAGCACTTCAGAAATGAAGAAATATGTAAATCATAGTTCCTTCTTTTCCTACTCCTTCTGTCATTGACACTGGTAGATTCCAGAGGCCTATGGTTTATTCAACTATCATCTTATTCAACATTAGGAGCTATATCCCTCTCCCATTTAGGATAAATTCTTCCTATTTTATCTAGAGTTTCAAGCAGGACTACCAAATTATACTGGAATAAAATATATGTCTGTTTAAATCATCTTGTTGGTTTGTTCATAGTTATATAAAGAAAAACTTGTGACTTAAACCTTCAAAGAGATATCTCTTTGAGGGGGAGGGAGAACGAGAGGCACAGTTCATGGCTACCCACTTTGTTGTGTGAGTTGCTATGGGTTTTAAATCAAGAACTTGGTTTCAAGGTCCCAGAGAAAATGGTTGGTCATATCTTTTTGAACCTTTCAGTTCTTACATGCATATTGACATAATAATATATTTCCAAGCAGGAATGTGAGCTTTTTAAAACTAAAATCTCTTGAAAGCCCTTTTATTTCTAAGATTCAAGAATGATTTTTGTTAATGCAGAATCTATGTTTAACTCCAGGCAAATTTTCAATAAGCAAACCGTAAGCATGAATGGAACTATGAAAGGTCAGATGGTCTTTCATTAGATTACAAAAGCAGATTAAAAACAAATGAGAATTTGTCTACAGTTTCTTAGACTATTAGAGTTGAAAAGACTTAAGTGGTATTTAGACTATCCACCTCTTTTGATAGATTCATCCATTTTACAATATCCTCAGCAAGCTTCTACTTAAAGTACCATGGTCTCTCAGCAATAAGCATGGATTATTGGAGGATTTGGAATTAAAGACTTGTACTTGAATACTAGTTAAATTCCTTAATTACTTGAGTGTGTTTGACCTATCTTTTTTCCTCATCTATAAAATGAAAGGATTGAACTAGAATATATCCAAGGCTCCCTCTACCTCTAAATCCTATAAAACGCTTGTGATGGTATAAGTCATCATCCCATCCAAATGCTCATCCCACGTTCATACAGTTCAGATTGTTAGGAAATGCTTCCTTTGTGGCTGTTTAGACATTTCTGATTCTTTGTGGCCCCATTTGGGATTTTCTTGGTAAATATACTGAAGTGATTCGCCATTTCCTTTTTCAGCTGATTTTACAGATGAAGAAACTGAGGCAAATAGAATTAAGTGACTTGTCCAGGGTCACACAGCTAGTGTCTAAGGCTATATTTGAACTCAAGAAGATAAGTGTTCCTGATTCCAAACTTATCACTCTAAACACTGTGTCACCTAGTTGTCCAATACTTCCTTACTCTAAATCAAAACTTGTCTCATAATTTTCAAAAGTCATAGTTCTGAATTTTGGAAACAAACAGAATAAACTTAAATCTTCTACATGATGACCATCCAAAATCTATGTACTTTTAGCCTTTCTTTCCTCCATGAAAAGTCTTCTTAATTCTTAAGAAGAGATGGCCAAGAGATGATCCTGGGTGCTTGAAGTTTAGGTCAACAGGGCACAAACTCTGGCCAGTCCTATCAAACTAGGAACATTTTGAGAATGAGCCAGGTATGGAAGTGATGAACACCTGTAGGCCCTGACTGAAGATAATGGAAGTAGGAACAGCAGAGTGGGGAGGTAGATAGGGGATAGGGATGGTGGGTCTCTTTAGCTCAATAGTTCAAGAATATAAGCAGAGTAGTGTTCTGGAAAATAGGTAAGGTCAGGTTGTATATTGGAAATATCACTGGACTCAGAATCAAAAGAGCTAAGTGTGAATTGTGTTTCTTCGATTTAAGAATGTGTCCCCAGACAAGTCAAATTATTTAATTTTAACTTTTCTCATCTTATAATTAGGTAGCATAGTAGATAGAGCAAAGAACTTAAAATCAGCAAGAACTGAATTTGAATCCTGCCTCAGACATTTATTAGCTGTGTGATAGTGGGCAAGTCACTTAACTATTCTCTGTTTCCTTGTAAAATGGGCGTGATAATAATAACACTGGCTCCCAGAGTCATTGTGAGGATCAAATGAGATGACATATCTGAATAAAAATTCTAGCTATTCTTATTGCTGTAAATTAACTTGTACCTATTGTAAAATATTGTAAACTGTGGGAAATGAAATGTGAGCTATTATTTATAAACATTCTGAATGAAGGT
This sequence comes from Myrmecobius fasciatus, assembly GCA_023553655.1. Taxonomy (NCBI): domain Eukaryota; kingdom Metazoa; phylum Chordata; class Mammalia; order Dasyuromorphia; family Myrmecobiidae; genus Myrmecobius; species Myrmecobius fasciatus. The sequence goes on from JAJPUD010002360.1 coordinate 211,967, forward strand.
GTCACTTTGGGGTTGCTCTGATACTTCATGATGTCAGAGCTTCCCCAACTAGATTACAGAGTTTTTGAAGGCAGATCATTCATTTTAATTATCTTTCTATTTTCCTCATATACTAAGAAGGCTATTTGCTCCTAGTAGAAACTTAAAACTGTGTGTGTAAAATAGTTTCTATTTGCAGAGTGCTTCAAGGTTGGCAAAATGTTCTCATTTATCTCTCAATCCTATGGGGCAGGTGTTATTTTTATCCTCATGTTTTAGGATCCTAGAAGAGGTTAAGATGTTTGTTAAGAGCTATACAGCTGGTAAGTATTGAAAGCAGGATTTCTTTCTGTCTCCAACATGATCAGTTTATTCACTATGGCAGGCTATTTCTAACAATGCCTTTTTTTCTATTTATTTTCATATTCAGAGTCTTTTTTATTGAAGTGTTCCTATCCTCAACACTCACTTCTGAATTGATTAGTTTATAAAGCATTATTAAAGAGATAAGAATAGTGAAACTTTTATTTCTAATCCTGACTCTGTCCGTGAACTGACTGGGGTCAGATTAGGTAGATCATGTTCATCTTTTTGTCTCTCCTCAGCTGTAAACACTTTCTTCATCTACAGAAAGGATGCTGGTTAGAGGGAGGAGAAAACAGATGTGGCTAAACTGAATGCTGCTTTGTTGTTTAATGTCTTCCAAAGCTTGCCTTAGACAAATGATATAGACCAATAAATCATCTAATACTGCTAGAAGTATAAGTTTTTGAAATACATGTATATGGAGTATTTTGAAATAGTATGAAGGATTCCTGCAGGGAATACATGGTGGATAAAAATGCCATGATGGATTCAGTTAGGGCTATACATGAACTCATGTACAGAGGGAATGTTAAGAGGACAACACCTCATTTCTCTGTTCCTGCTCCATTACTATACCATTAATCACTCCCAATTAGCAGGTCATCTCCAGAAACTCATCCTTCTGAATAAAGCTCTGTGGCCATCACAGAGGAGGTGGTTCAGCCCTTTGATGAACATTTCATCATGTCAGAAGAATGAGTGCAAAATATGAAGGTGCTTTCTGTAGAAATGAGTTGTGTCCCATTCTTGCTTTTGTCCATTCCCAATAATCCAAGTTCCCTGAGTACTTAAATCAGTATTTTCTAAACTCTTTTGTATATCTGTATCAGTAACAACTTTTAAAGCATGATTTATCTTAAAAAAAATAAAAAAAGACACCAACCCTGAAGTCAGGAGGGCCTGAGTTGAAATCTAAACTCAGATACTTAACACTTCCTAGCGGTGTGATCCTGGGCAAGTCACTTAACCCCAATGGCCTCAGAATAAATAAATAAACACATGAATGAAAATAAAAGATCTTTAAAGCATATGTTTATCTTTAATTTCAAATACTGTTCTTGATTGACACCTATCTTCAAGGTTCATTCCTGTATTGATTATTTTAAAGTATTTAAACCTCATTAAATCCATGTGTTCCTGGCTTCATATCTACTCCATATCCACTATATGTTTCTGTCTCTCATTCGTAATGTCATAAATTAAATAAGATTTTGTGATTGTGATGCTCACTTCATCAGTTTATATGTATCTTAAAGGTCTTAAGAGGCAGGAGGGGGAGGGAAAGAGAAATTGAGAACAAGTATAGTATTAAGATATACTCAAGTGAGTAAATCATCCTTTGAATAGAGAAGCATGGTGAAAAGAACTTAGGTAGAGATCAATGGGCAAAGAAATGCTATTGTCATCAGAATATGTCCCAGACAACCTATACAAAAAGAAGAAATAAATAAGTGGAAATACATCATAAGACTAAAATGGAAACATGATTCAGTAGTGATGGGGATTTAGACTATCCAGCAATCTCTTGGAACTTTCATCCTGCTCCAACCAAAGCAACTAACAATTTCTTTTTTAAAAAAAAAAATTATTTTTTTATTTGCATAACATATGTATGGGTAGTCCTTCTGCATTAATCTTTACAAAGCTTTCCAAACTAACAATTTCTTGACTTACCTTAAAGGGAAGCAAGCAACAAGATGATCTTATATATTAGATCTGATTTCTCCTAATAAGGATGTTTCCTGGATGGAAAAAATGGGAACCTTGAGGAGGATGTGTACCAAGGAAAGCAGGAAGGTTCACAGACAATCAGTATGGCACTAGGGCCTAAATTGCTCCAGGGAAAGTCAGTCAAGAAGAGGTAACATGCTTGCAAGAGTGGCAATTCTGAAATTACAAAGAGAAATAATTACCTTCTAATTAGGAGGAAAGGGGGGGGGGAATTCTCTAAAAACAATAGTATGCTGGTAAGTGGTTAATAACTGACTCTCTGGGGGGAAAAATGATCACACATTTTTAAGTTTAGTTTGAAGATACTAGAAACTGGAAACTGAGTGGATGCCCATCAATTGGAGAGTGGCTGAATAAATTATGGTATATGAATGTTATGGAATATTATTGCTCTGTAAGAAACAACCAGCAAGATGATTTCAGAGAGGCCTGGAGAGACTTGCATGAACTGATGCTGAGTGAAATGAGCAGAACCAGGAGATCATTATACACAGCAACAACAATATTATATGATGATCACCTCTGATGGACATGGCTCTCTGCATCAAAGAATTGTCTTAAACCAGTTCCAATTGTTCAGTGAAGAAAGCCATATACACCCAGAGAGAGGTATATGAAATGTGGACCACAACATAACATTTTCATGCTCTTTATTGATGTTTGCTTGCAGTGTGTTTCCGTTCTCTGATTTTTTTTTCTTGTAGATAGGATTTTTCTTGCACAACAACTTGTCAAGTATTTTATCATTATTAACATGTAATGGACTTCCTGCCATCTAGGGGAGGGGTGGGGACTGGGGGTAAAATTTTTAACGGAAAGCTTTGTAAAGATCAATGCTGAGGAACTACCCATACATATGTTATGCAAATAAAAAGCTTTAATTAAATAAATTAATTAAATAAATAAAATAAAAAAAGAAGATACTAATATATTCTCCATTACTTTTAGAATCAATAACATAATAAACCAAGCCCTGATTTGTAGTCTTTGCCAATTTCTGAACATCTAACAAGTGACTGACTTTTGTGAGCTGGTACAAACTGACTTCAGCATACCCCATATAAAGGGAATAAAATAAAGATCTAGGGACCTCACCAATCAGCTTAGGTTTAAAGACATGTAAAGGATATGAGAGCAAGAAAAGAGGCTTGATATAATGGGGGGGAATCCAGTCATTTTGGGAGGAGAGAATAAGCATTTATTAATCACTTATAATATGGTAGGCACAATGCTAAATGCATTACAAATATCTCACTTAATCCTCATAACTTTGTAAGTAGGTGCTATTTTTATCTTTATTTTACTGTTAAGGAAACTAAGGTAAACAGAGATTAAGTGACTAGCTCAGAGCCATGCAGCTAATAAATGTCCAAACCAGATTTGAACTAAGGCTTCCTAACTCCAGGCTTAGCACTTCATCTACTGTGCAACAGGATCAAAGGGCCAGCATAGAAAACTCAGCCCTACTACTTATTATCTGTTTGATCATGCGTAAATCATCCCTCCTTCTACAACTCATTTTCCTTATATGTAAAATGAGGCAAATTGAACTACATATTCTCTGTTATTTCCAGTTATATATCTATGAACCCAGGTAACAATGAATAGCAGGTAGTTGAGGGGAAATGCAAATGAATGGCACCATCTTATAAGTAGCATGCCCGATATGCTAAAGGCCAAAATTAGCTTATATCCATTAGGATAGCTAAGGAAAACAAAAATGAAACCAAACCAAAAAAAAAAAAAAAAACACCAAAAATATCATTATACCTATTTTGGAAGAGAACAAATAATGGTTGGGACAATTTGATCCCTGATGGAGGGAAGGCAGAGCTGCTCAGCTGTTACTTTGCTTCTATTTCTGATCTCTTTGCCAAGGGAAATGATCTTTGGACTGGAAAAGAAGAAAGAAAAAAATTGCTACTATGGAGTCAAAGAATTTGGTAGGGGACAGTTTTAAGTCACTAGGCCACAGTGAAGTACATACTAGGATAAAGGAGTTAATAAAAGTGATTGCTGAGCCTTTGTTCACAATCTCAGAGAATTAGAAATCTGTCATAGGACTGAAAAAAATTGCCTTGATCTTTTTTTTCCTAAATGGAAGAGAACAAAGCATAAATGATAGACCAGAGAGTTTGACTTGAAGTCCTGTTAAAAAGCTGCTATTAAAAGGATAGTTAGTATTTTGGAAAAGAAATGGTGACACTAAGGAGATGCATGGCTTCATCATGGCAGGGTAACTTTATTACAGTAGTAGAACAGGGAAATGTAGACAGAGCTTATCTAGATTTTAGCACAATGTCTCTCATATTACTTGAGGGGGTATTACAGAGTCAACTAGACCATAATACCATTAGATGGATTTGAAACTGGTTGAAAAGGCCAATATTCTTAAACTTTTTCCACTTGCAACCCTTTTTCACCTGGGAAATTTTTGTACCCCAGGTATATAGGTATCAGAAATAGGTATACGAATCAAACATTTACGGATAATTAATCATAATTTTGTGACCCCCACATTCAGTTATGAGATCCCATATGAAGTTAGAAACCACAGTTTAAAAATAATAGGGAATAAGCCAAATCCAAAGAATATCCATTAATAGTTGAATATCAACTTGGAAGATACTATCCCATGGAGTTGGTGCAAAGCATTTTTATCAGTGGTTAAGATATATGGGAATAATCACACTGACATAATAATATATATTGCATTGTATCAATTAGGATGATTGTGAAGAAAAAATAAATAAACAAAAGTTAAGGCACTGTTGAAATATCTTGTTGTCGATGACATTTTCCATAAGTTTTTAAAATTTTTTAAAGCACAGTGAAAGTACGAGAGTGTTAGGATGGTTTGTAAGTAACCAAATCACTTCTGCTAACCTGATTTGTCATGGATAGAAGAAGAGAGGATGAAACAAACAGGGGCTTTGAAAAGGAGCCATTCCCAGGACCCTTGGAATAACCTTCAGTATATCTTCTCCAAATAATATAGTTGACAGGGAATTGGCTTTGGAATAAGGAAGAAAACTGGGGTTCAAGTCTTGCTTACGACGAATACTGACTGTGTGATTCCAGGCAAGTCATTCAATCACTCTGCTACAGGCAACTTTCTACAGCTAGAAAATACGAATTAATGGCTGATTGACTTTGGTGGCAGGAGTTTCCAGTATTCCCTACAGGGATGAAATCACACACAATCATAGATCTGGACTTGGAAGCAACTTTGGAGGTCATCCAGTCGAACCCCCCCCCATCTGACAGATTCTCCTCCCCTCTTCCTATAAATCGATCTTTCCACCCATTATTAATCCAAATGAGCCAGTTTCATTTTTTCTTCACCTCTTACTTTCTACCCAATTGCTTCCCTCTTTCTTTGCTAATCTCAGCCGACTAGATGGCATGTGCATTGGTAGACTAAGCTATGAGTCAGCTCCCCTGCACCCAAGAGAACTCTGACAATGGACTCTTTCACTGCTCCAGGTGTGAGTCATCCTGGAACACCCGTGGATGTAATACAACACTATGACATCACTTTAGCAGCCTCCTCTTTGGCCCCCAAAATGACTATTGAAAGCAATGATTGAACCTATACCAAATTCAAGCTTTTTCAAGCTAACCTCTTTCAGGGTCAACATCTGGTGCTTACTTGCTTTTTCCACCAGCTAGCAGTCTTCTAAGTAAGGGTTGAATAGCTTGGTTAATGAGGTTTTTAGAATTCTGAGACTCTGTGTGAGTTGGGTGAAATGTGTCTATGGTGTTGCTCACTGGATTTATTAATTTTTTTCTTATATTGTCATTTACAGATCAAAAGTTGCAAATGCAGAAAGAACCCTTAGTAAACAGAAAATTCATCTTGTAAATGTGCCAAGAGGCAAATAAGCAACGAATGTATCCCATAACCAACTAGGGGACAAAAATATCATTATAAGTTGGCTAACTGCCAGAAATATGCTTTTAAAGCTGTTAAGAAGTTTCCGTAAATGAGGATCCAAGAGCCCCAGAGCAGTTTCCATTTTGATGTTTTTATATATTGCATTATCTATTCTTTAGCATCATTCCCAGGGAATTGGAGCACTCTCCTCTAAGATACTTGCTTTCCCAGTAATTTATAGAACCATTGATCTAATAATAAAAGAAGTACTGAGAGCTTATGGGTCATATATTATTTGAGCTTGATGAAGCTTGTCCCTTGGAGGACTAGAGGAAAGGATATCAATACATATAACATTTATTTTGATAGCATGGCATAGTCAGGAGAGGGGTAAACTTGGAGTCCTGAAACCCTGGATTCACATCTGGTTCTGGGGTTAGTTGAATGCCCTGGGAAGATAGCCTAACATCTTACTTCAGGCATCTATCCCAGATGACTGAATCTGGCTTACCTTATATTGACCCATTCTATTCTTTAGGGGAAGAATCTAGTATTTTGTAATACAAGTTGGAGTGCACAGCATCAATAGTGCTTTGGGGTTCTTGCCTTTTTGCCCCAATACAACACATAAAGCAATAGACATAGACTCTCAGAGATGGAAGAAATCTCCTAGGAAATCTAGTCTAATCCTGATCCAGACATTTGGTATTACATCTGTCTGAAGACATTAAAATGAAGTAAACAAGCATTTATTAAGTGCGTTCTATGAGCCAGGCACTATACTAACAGGTGGAGATTCAAAGAAAGGGGAAATGACAGTCCCTGCTCTCAAGGAACTTTCCTGCTATAATGAAGGAGAAAATATGCAGGTATCCATATACCTGCAAGATATATACAGAGTCAATTATAGATAGTCACAAAAGGAAGACACTAGCACAAAGGGGATTCAGAGAGGCTTTTTTATAAATAATGGGATTTTAGCTGGGACTTCAAAGAAGCCAGAGAAATCAGGAGATGCTGATAAGGATGGAGAGTATTCCAATCTCCAGGAACAGTCAAAGAAAATTCAGTCAGAGGATGGAGTGCCATTTTTGAGGAACAACAAGGATTCTAGTATCACTAGATCATGGAGTATGTGGAGGGGAGTGAAGGACAAGACTGGAAAGGTTGCAAGGGGTTATGAATGAAGTTATAAGTAAGAGTGGATAAAAGTCCCTGGATGTAATAGAGAAATTCTCTAGCCTCAAGTCTCTCCCCATATAGTTTATCTTTCATTTAGCTATCAAACTATTCTTCCTAAAATGCATCTGACCACATCATTCCTTCATTCAATAAACTCTAGTTCTTAGTACCTGGGTATTAGCAGATACTATAATGTGCTCAGATCCTTCTTTACGAAAATTTTTCTTTAATATGCTTTAAACAAAAAGAGGTCAGGTGTTAACTAGAGATAAATATAAGTAGAAATTAAGGCAGAGAACTCAACTTCTGTTTAAATGTTAGGAACGAGCCTAACTCCTAACTGTACTGTACGCCTGACTGTTTGAATAATTTCCCTAAAACAATAGAAAAAGGAACCATACTTACATCGTGAGTCATTATATTATTTATAAGCTTAAAATGAACCAATTATTATAAGAAGGTATTATTCATGAATGACTATTTTTTGTCTCACCATGCCATTCTGATTCCCATTAATTATACTATTGTCTAGCTGAAATCTCTCCAATTTGTTTCATGAATAGCATTAAGACTATCAAACACTTGTTAAAATCTAGGTAAACTATGTCTCCATTATTACCTTGATTTGTCACTCTAGCAATCCTAAAAAAAGTGAAATAAGATTAGTCTGACATGACCTATTCTTAATGAAACTATACTAACTTGAGTTAATCTCACTGGCATATAGACTCTATTTTTGAAAATTGGAATGAAATTTGACCTTCAGTCCCATAATATCTCTCCCATTTCCCATATCCTTTTTAATTAAAATTATATATTTTTCAATTGGTGAGTATTTATTTTTTCTCTTCCTTTCATCCATATTCCCCTGCCTTGGAAAAAGAAAAAAGAAAACCCTTGTTTAAAGACATGATGAAAATATTCTTAAATGTTTTGATGAAATCCACTATCCATGATAACTCTCTGATCCACAAGCTCAGTAATCTTGACAAATGAGCAAATCTTAGTCTGCCATGTTTTGTTGTTAACAAAATAATGTCAATTTCTGGTGATCACTGCTTACCTAACTTCTCAGAAATCATCCATTTAATAATCCAAGAATTCTGCCAAGAATCAATGCCAATAGTTTAAAGGATCCATCTTCTTTTCCTTTTCAAAAATTGTATTTGATCTTTTAATCATCTTTAGCCCCATGACACTTCTGTTTTCTAAATTTCTTAAAAGTTCATTGGCAGCAGCTCAAGACTCACCTTCACAATTTCAGTTTTCAAGTCTAATGACTTGAGCGTATTTATAGCAGATAGACACTCCTATCTTTTCACTTTTCATGCACCTAATTCCTTCTTAGCCCTTTTTGATTCTTTTTTTTTTCTTTTTTGGCTGAGGCAATCAGGGTTTAAGTGACTTGCCCAGGGTCACACAGCTAGAAGTGTTAAGTGACTGAGACCAAGTATGAATTCAAGTCATCCTGGCTTCAGGGCTGGTGCTCTATCCACTGCACCACCTAGCTGCTCCTGCCTTTTTTGATTCTACCTAGTCTGAAAATCATTTCTGTCATAGAAAAAAAAATTAACAAATAAAATATGAGCCAATCTGCTTCTGTGTTACTTAGTATTAATGCTCTATCTCCCCTAGGTTGTGGATTGGTAAACCTAATCAATCTTTCCATTTTCTTTTGCTGTTAGCCAAATTTAAAAATATATATGTTTAAATTTGGCTGACTATATATCTATATATAAATATAGATATAGATATAGATATACACATATAAATACACGCATACATGAATTTTTTTGTTGTCCTTACCATTTTTTTGGTTAAATTTCAGTTTATTCTGAGCTTTAGTGTTTCTGAAAAATACGTGTTCTCAGGCACTTATATACATTTCCATTCTCTACCCATACCATTTCAAAATATAAGCTCAGCAGAGAATTCCGTGTGCAGCCACACAAATCTCTTTAGAGCACCCTGCTCCTCTTCTGCCTTCTTATTAGATTCAATCCCAAGAATGTTATTAGGACTTGGTTATTGAGAGCTATCTGTCTCTAGCAAGCCATTTCTTTTTTAGAATCTTAGGCTGCAAATTTAATGGGTCTATGTATCTTTCCTCAATTTTTCTATAGTCCAAGAAATACTATGCCTGGGTTTTATTTATTTCCTTATCCTTTCAACATTATATAAATGTCATTCTCTTCTGCTCAGAAAGAAGAAAATTAATTTCTCTGCTTATCTTTTGACCTAATTAGCACAGCTAAAAAAGGGTTTTTTTTTAATTTTTGCTAGAGTGATTTCCTGCCACAGACAATAGACATACCTGCATTACTTTCTTAAAATATATTTTAAAATTTTTTTGAGGTTTTTATTCCAAATTCTATTTTTCCTTCCCTTCCTTTCCTCTCCTCTCCCTGGGATGGTAAGCAATTAGATATACTAGTTATACATGTAAAACATTTCCATATTAGTAATTGTGATGCAAGGAGACTTAAATAAAAGAAAAAGAAGGAGAGTAAGAAATTGAAAAATAGCATGCTTCAATCTGTATTCAAAGAATATCAGTTGTTTCTCTGGAGGCAGATAGTATCCTTCATATCAAAGTCCTTTGCGATTGACTTATGTTATTGTATTGCTGAGAATAACTAAGTCATTCAAAGTTCTTCATCATACAATATTGCTGTTATTATGTACAATGTTCTCCTGATTCTGTTCATTTCACTATACAAATCAGTTCATGTAACTCTTTCCAGGGGATTCTGAAATCATCCTGCTTGTCATTTCTTATAGCAAAATAATATTCCATCACAATCATATGCCACGGCTTGTTTAGTCATTCTCCAACTGATGGACATCCCTTTGATTTCCAATTCTTAGCCACCACAAAAAGAGTTGCTATATGTAACACCTATATTGCTTTTTAAATTGGTTTTATTTAGTTGCCTAGAAAGTTTGCCAACATGAATCTCAAAAGAATCTAAATGAAAAGTGAAATTCAATCATCTAAACATTTAGTCTCCATGACAACCAAATTTTGAATGATTCATTTTTTCAGAATGTAAAAAAAAAAATACGTTATAACCTCAGTCTAAAGTTTCACTTAAGAAAATTAATCACCCCAGCATGTGACAATAGCCTAAAAAATATATTAAAACAGTGGAGGGTGATTGGAAAAAGGAGCTTCAGATAAGTAACCAACTCTTTCTTAAGAGGAAAATGGAGTTTAATAATGATGTGTTGATAATTTGTTGATACAAAGGTTCAAAATATAGGAAAACTCATTGTGCATAAAATTACATCCCATGTTATTGAGACAGAATAAAGAAATGTAAAAAGGTTGATAGGTAGATAGTAAAACTTCTAGAGAACTGCTCAAAATTGTAGTTCAAACATTTATTTATATTTATTCCAGTTACTCCCATTCTATTTTTCTACTCTGCAAATTGTCTTCAGTTCATATTTAATGTGTAAAGGTAAAATGTACTTAACTTAGGCTGATTGAACATGCTTGACAGCTCCTATGGAGATGAATAGCAGTCATGCAAAATGCAGTGTTCTGGGTAGAATAAAATTGAGCCATTTTCAGCCACATATTAGGCAGCTTGAATACTCATTCATCCACAGTAACAGCTCATGCTATAGAAAGGTAAGTGATTGTTCCACCAGCCCAGTCTTCAGTCTGTAGAGTAGTCCACGAATGGGGGGAGGGGGGGTTGCGATTAGGGACTGCCCTCACTTAGGACACTGCTATTTCTACTTCTACAATATCTCTCTCATCTGACCCCTGCTCTTTATAGCTGCCTTCTTAGTTCAGATCTTTATCACTTTTCACCCAAATCACTGTAATAGCCTCCTAATTATTCTGTCTCATTTCTCCTTACTTCATTCAGTCCATTCCCTACAAAGCTACTAAAGTGATTTATTTTCATTTGCATAATGCTCCTTTCATGGAGGTTCATCAACATCTTCAGGTAGTTCCCTAATGGCATTAGCTCAGGTATCTGTGACTAAATGATATTTTTGCCCTTCTTGTACACAAATTTTCACCATCACTGTTCAGTACCACTGAGGATGGTGGTAACGTAGGCTCCTAATAGACAGACAGGAGGCTCAAACCACAAGAGGCCTGTCAGATTCAGAACCTGTTCAAGTTGCCCTAATTGCTAAAGGTGAAAAATGAGTCAGAGGTCCAGAAGCCAGGAGGGCCAGGAAGCAGCTAGTGAGTCTGAAGCATATATTCTCAAGGGCAAGACTGGAGTCTGACATTCTAATTCTGTGACTTCCTCTAATTTTGTCTCTATTACTCTACAGAAATAGGTCACTAATTACCTAATCCAATGGCTTTTTCTTCCCTTCAATGATCATTATACAACACCATTGACTATCCCTCTATTTAGATACTCTCTTCTCTTGATTTCTGAAACCCTGTAATTACCTGACTAATCTTTCTGTTTTCTTTAATAATTTGTTTTCCAATTCTTGCCTTATGAGTCTGTTTTTTAGGGTTTTGTCCTCAATTCTTTTTTCTCTTTATCCTCCTCTTCCATGATCTTATTCATCCTAATGACTTCAGTTAAACAGGCAATCCAGAAATCTGTGTCTTCAACCCTGAATGATCTATCTGATTTGGATAATTCTTTTCCAATCACATAGGAAATGTCAGGAGCTAGATATTCCCCAGTGCATCTAATATAATACAACCCCAAAACTGAACTCATCATTTTTATTCTGGAATCTGCTTCTTTTCCTGATTTCTTTGTGTTTTTTTTAACTTTTTTTTGAGGAATCAAGTTTAAGTGATTTACCTAGTAAATACAGCTAATAAATATCTGAGGTTAGAGTTGAACTCAAATACTCTGAACTCTAGGTTTGATGGTGAATCCACTGCACCTGTGCTTCTCTTGATGGCAGCACCATTCTCCAATTTACTCTAGCTCATAATTAATCTCTGACTCCTCCCTATCTCAAAATCTGTTTCAAATCAATTACCAACATTGTCAATTTTATCTATGCATTATTTCTTATCTGTTCCCCTCTTTCTCATTCCCAATTCCATCATCTTAGGTTAGATTCTTATTGCCATTTTATTATATTATTACAACAACTTTTTAGTCTATTTTTACCTCTTCAATCCCTTTTTCATACATCTGACATTATTAATGGTTTTTAAGGTGCAAGACCACTGATTGATATTTATTAGTCTTTTAAATAAACATGTCTACTCAGAAACTTTCAATGCTTTCCATTACCTAAATGATTATGTCCAAGCTCCTTAGCTAGATCTTCAGAGTTTTGTACTGTCTTGATTCCAGCCAGTCTTTTTTAACATCAAATCATACTGTTCTTTTTATTGAACCCTATGCTCCAGACAAATTGAACTTCTCATAAATCCTTGCATACATCCTATAATAGCTTCTTGCCTCTATGCCTCTAGCCATTTTCTTTACTTGGGATGACTTCTCCTCACTGAAATTCTATCCAGGTTTCAAGACTTTCTCAAAATCATCTCCTTAATAAGATTTCTCTAACCATCTTCCAAGGCAGCTAGGTGGCACAGTGAATAGAGCTCTAGGACTGGAATCAGTCATTCCTTCAAAGGCATTCCTTCAAGGGCAGTCCTTCAGGTTATTCCTTCAGGGAAAAATGATCCTGAAATCCCAAAGCTGTAGGACACAGTCCAGAGTGTTGGAAATGTTACTATTTCTTGGAATATTGATGGAGCAAGTGTAAGCCACATCTACTTGGGTTGTAGTAGCCCTTGGATATAAGAAAGCCTTACAAAGTTACAGTTATTGTGACTGACATTACCTTCTATTCTGTAAGTCCTTGACCTCAGTTTTAAGGATAGGAAACTTCAGTGTTTTTACTAATTTTTCAAAATATGTAGAATTAAAACAAAACAGATTCCCTTCAGTGAATTCTTCTGGGGAAATAAAATTATAAAATTCAAGTTTTTTAAATTTCCTTTCTTATTCATTTTTCCTAGTTCTCTGGATTCACATAAGTTTAAAGTCACAATTGTTTATTCCTATTCATTCATACTACTTGAGAGATTTTTCTTTTCTCTTCAGCATCATGCATTAAGTTCTGGTATCAGTTATACTTTGTTTGGATTATAGACTTGTAAGTGGAAGCTCCCTTAGTCAACTACTAATGGAAATCCACAGATGCCTAGAAAGGGAGCCACCTTACTTAATATACCATTTATGTGCTTAAAAATATTTATGGATAGACTGACTATAGAAAAATGGACATTTCAGGAATTGTTATTACACGTATCTAAATGCTAATATCAATTAAAACCTCCAAAGGAAGTTTTATTTCCTTCATTAATACCTAGTTTTTCTGTTTCATCAATTATTAAGCCCAATACTTTTTGGTTTCCCTCATAATCCTATCTCTTCATCATGGCTTGGAGTTTACCCAAGGTTCTCAAAGGCAATGTCAGTGAGATAAAAGCTTTAAAAAACTGGAAATGTTTCCAGAACAGCCAGAACAGATTATGTTTTTTACTCAAGAAAGCAGCCTAGCCAAGTTTAGGGAATCTTATCTCCAGTAAATGATGACTTCTTTGGCTATGGTGACTCCTTAGGCATTATGATCCGAGAAAAATAAAATTTCTAACCCAAAAGATCCATGATGGGTTGAAATGTTTATAGCATGTTTCCAACAATGATGTATATATTAGAAAAGACATAAAAGACAGCAAAGATATGTGTGTTTTTGTAGTGGCAAGGAATTGGAAATTAAGTAGATGCTCATCAGTTTGGGAATGGCTAGTTATGAGATATGAAAATAATAGAATATTATTCTGTAAGAAATGATGAGCAGACTGATTTCAGAAAAGCCTGGAAAGACTTGCATGAACTAATGCTGAGTGAAATGAGCAGAATAAAGAGAATGTTGCATATAGTAACAACAAGATTATATGATGATCAACTGTGATGGACTTGACTCTTTTCAACAATGAGGTGATTCAAGGCAATTCCAATAGATTCATGATGAAAAGTGTCATCCATATCCAGAGAAAGAACTGTGGATACTTAATGTGGTTCAAAATATAGTATTTTCACCTTTTTGCTGTGGTAGTTTGCTTGGTTTTTTTTCCTTTCTTGTGTTTTTCCCTCTTTAATCTTATTTTTTTATACAACATAATGAATATGGAAATATGCTTAGAAAAGTTGCATATGTTTAACCTATATCAGATTATTTGCTATCCTGAGGAAAGGGAAAGAGGGAGGAAAGGAAGAAAAATTTGGAACACAAAATTTTGCAAAGTTGAATGTTGAAAACTTTCTTTGCATGTATTTGGAAAAATAAGATGCTATTAAAATAATAAAAAGGAGATTATGATCAGAAAATATGATGGACCAGTCGTAGATAGATAGACTGAGAGATTTTAGAAGAATAACTTGTGCTCTATACATCTTGGTATCTATGAAGTATTAAAAGAATGAAAGAAAGGCCTGAAATGTACTAGGTTTCTTTTCTAAAGAGATTCTATAGAAGAGTATGAACAATAATTGTATAGAATTGTTGAATGTGAAGAGGTTGTGATTTGAGCTGGTGAAGGACATCCATGTTGAGATTTCAGACCTGCCAAAATGTTAAATTGTAAAGAACCTCTCAGCTTACAAAGTACTTTACTCATAACACCTCTGTAAGGCCCATGGTAGTGGTATTATGGTTACTCTTGCTTATGAGGAAAGTAAGACTTAAAGAATTCTGTGATTATCAACAGTTATTCAGCTAATAACATTCTGGGGAGCTAAGCCTCAGCTCCGGATCATCTGACTCCAAATCCATCTCTCCTTAATGACTCCAAGCTGCCTCAAGCGTTTTTCCTATTTCTTTTCAAAGTCCAGAAAGGGTAGTGAGCCAACCATATGGTTAAAGTAAAGAATAACAGATGGATAGCCTGAGCATTGAACTAGTTAGTACCCACAAAATATAAAGAGAACCAGATTCTTTCACAGAAAGCCAATTCTATATATTTAAAAAATTTTCTTTTTTATTGTGAACTTAATCATCAAACATAGACATTTTAAGATATATATATAAGCAAAGATTATATGAGAAACAATTTATATATAGTCTTTTGTTAGAAATATATATTTAGATATGTGTATGTAAAAATACACATGCATGCATATATACATGTGTATGTATATATGCATGTTGTTTACTTGTTTTCAATCATATCTGATTCTTTGTGACCATATTTGGGGTTTTCTTGGCAAAGATACTGGAATAGTTGCCATTGCCTTTTAAGATCATTTTACAGATGAGGAAACTGAGGCAAACAGGGTTAAATGAGTTGCCCAGGATCACACAGCTAAGAAGTATCTAAGGTCAGATTTGAACTTAGGAAGAGGAGTCCTCCTGATTCCAAGCCCAGTATTGTATCTACTGTATTATCTAACTGCTACAAGTATGTGTAATATGTACACACACACCCACACACACGTATATTTGTAACAAAAATTACAATATTTGGCAAGTAAGTAGTAAATTGGATAGAATGCAATTTGGAATCAGGAAAATGAATTCAAATCCAGACACTGTGATGCTGGGCAAGTCATTTCATCTCCATGCCTCAGCTTTCTCATCTAGAATAGAGATAATAGCACAAGCAACACAGAATTGTTGTGAAATGGTTGTAAAGTTCTTTGCAAGTCTTAAAACACTCAGTAAATGCCAGTTGGATGTTTTTTTTTTTAATTTATTACTACTCATTAACTTGTCCTCTCTTGTAATAAATAAGTATGGTCAAGAAAAATCTGTTGACCCATTAGACACATCTAAGAATGTAAGGCTGTTTTTAAGGTCTCTCAAAATTCTTTTCTCTTATTATTGTGATCTTTGAATGAATTATTCTTTTGCTTCCATTTATTTGACTTTGCATCATTTCATTCAAGTCTCTGAATGTATCTGCATTCATTTTTGTTTTTGTTTTTTATTTAACATTTTTATTTTCCCCAGTTATATATAAAACATCTTTTTTTTGCTTAGGCAATTGAGGTTAAGTGACTTGCCCAGGGTCACACAGCTAGGGAATGTTAAATGTCTGAGATCAAATTTGAGCTCAGGTCCTCCTGACTTCAGGGCTGGTGCTCTATCCACTGCGCCACCTAGCTGCCCCATATAAAACATTTTTTATATTTGTTTTTAAAACTTTGAATTCCAGATTCTTTCCTTTCCTCCTCCCCCATTGAGAAGACACATGTGAAGTTATGCAAAACATTTCCATAAAAGTCAATATCTGCATAATTTTTGATAGCTTAGCAAAATTTCAGCACATTCATCTTTCACAGTTTGTTTAACCACCCAGCCTTTGATAGATAATACTATTTTGTTTCCCATCCTTGATTACAACAAAAATGCTGTCATAAATATTCTTTTATATATAGGTCCTTTCTCTTTATACTTAATCTCCTTAATCTTTACTTCTAAAAGTGGCTTCATTAGGTCAGATGCTATATAGTTGAGTAACTTTGGCGGTATATTTAAAAATTATTTTCTAGAATGGCTAAACCAATTCACAATGTCACCAATAGTGTATTAATCTCATTAACGTGCCTGTCTTTCTTCCCCTCCACCCCAACCACTGTTATTCTTCACTTTTCTCATTTTTTGCAAATAGATAATGATTCTTTTGATATGGTCTCCTATAATTTAGGACTTAGTTATCTTCAAACATTTAATGAATATTTGAAGATCCTTAGTAGGCACTTAAAAAATGTTCCACCTCATTTAAGACCTGGAATCATAAACCTTAGATTAGCAAGTCATTTAATTGCTAATTAGAGTCCTGTTGACCTCATATATCTGTGATTTCCTTTGGTGAACAGAAAACTTTTCACTAATGTAACAATTGCATAATTCAAAATCTGCCAACCTCAGACTTAGCAAATCCCCCCTTAAAAAAAGTGAATAGGAAAGTAGAGATGGTACTTGAATTGTACCTAAACTGCCTCTGTTCTTTGTTCTAGCTTAGAGAAATTCATATTAAAGCAACTCTGAGTACCACTTCATACCCATCAGATTGTCTAATATGACAGAAAAGGAAAATGACAAATGTTGGAAGGGATGTGGAAAAAGTGGGACACTAATGTATTGTTAGTGGAATTGTGAACTGATCCAGCCCTTGAGAACAATTTGGAACTGTGCCCCAAAGGTTATTAAATTGTGCATATCCTTTAATCCAGCAATACCATTAGCCTCTGTATCCCAAAGAGATTTAAAAAATTTTTTAAAGAAAAAGACCTATGTACAAAAATACTTATAGCAGTTTTTTATGGTGGCAAAGAATTGGCATAGAATATGGTGGAATGCTATTGTGTTATATAAAATGATGTACAAGATGCATAAGAAAAACTTAGACTTGTGTGAACGGATGCAAAGTGAAGTGAGGATAATTAGAACATCATATACAATAATAGCAATGTTGTAATGTGATCAACTGTGAATGACAACTTTTCTCAGCAACACAATTATCTAAGAAAATTCTGAAAGAATTACAATGAAAAATACTTCAGACAAAAAAGTGATGAAGTCTGAATGCAGATCAAAGAACACTTTTTTAAAACTTTCTGGTTTTTCCTGGAGTTGTTTTGTTTTCATCTGTGTTTTCTTTCTCATGACTAATATAGAAATATGTTCTGCATGACTACATATGTATACTCTTTTTTCAAATTGCTTGCCTTCTCAAGGGAGGTATAGGATTTGAAACTCAAAATTCTAAAAATCAAATGTAAAAAAATTTTACATGTAATTGGAAACAATAGAATATTTTTTTAAAATAAGAGAACTTGCTTTCATCTTTCATCTTCTCATTTCTCATTCCTTCTGTCGTCTTATATTTACTAAGACTTGGCTCCCTCCTGACACCACAGCCTGCCTCTCCACACGTTTCAGCTCTGGCTTTACTTTCACTCATTGAATTAAGTTTTGCTAGTATAAGTCAGGTAAGTAGCAGTTCTTCCAGCTTTAAAAAAAAAAGGCTTTTACATTTTCCCTTTTCCATAGTCAGTATTCCTAACTCAAGTGACAAGATCACCTTTTTTTCTGGCAGTTCAATTCAATAAATATTTATTGAATACCTACCACATTAAAGTCAGGTTTATGACTTTTTATAAAATATTTGATTTTTCTATCTCATATATACACTTTGACTACAACATCTTTCACCTTTCTTTTTGTCTCCTTACTCTCCCACCATCTTTTGATCTTTTGTTAGTTACCTCTATTTTTTCCCTTACAAGGATTTATTCCTTTTCCTCCCTTACAATGGGTTTTTCTTCTTATCTTCCTTACTCCAAAGAGTCTCTTTCTTCTCCACTGGACAATAGACTGCAGAGAATCCGTCTGAATCAGAGAAGTAACATACTAACATATGTTACTCAGAGCTAGAAACCCCTTTTTGTATTTACTATTTTCTTACAATCATCCTACTGGATCTGCATCCCCAATTCTTTAGCTCAATTCTCATCAAATCAGCTAAGCTACATTTTTAGAATGTTTATAGTGATATGGAGTAAGGATCATACAGGATCTACTCTTCTCTTGTCTGTTAAAGATTGGTGGGAAAGCAAATCATGAGAAGAGTTTGGAAAGGTGTCTTAGAGAAAGAAACAATCATAGAGGCTTCAATGTTCTTTGAAGGAACAAAAGGATAAATAGCCAGGAATCTTTCATGATTCTAGGATTGAGTAGTGAATAACTTTGGTGTTGGGAATATATCTTGCAAGTATAATAATTTTTTTTAAAAGAGTTCTTTCTCTCTTTAATGATTTTCATAACAACACTATATATAATTGCAAAAGTAATGGGAAGTAGCCCAAGTGTCTGACAACAGTTGAATCATTAAATAAATTGTGATCCATTAAACTTTTTTTTTCCAAACTTAGCCCTAGGTTAGTTGATATTTTCAAGATGGATACAATAGGATAATGTGTGTATGTGTGTGTGTGTGTACACATATATATGTAATCTGTTTCAAGAAATCAATCTTTCTAGAATACCCATCAGGACATGTTCAAGTGACTCGAACATAGCAAGAATTTGTGAATATACACTATATTACATTATGTATGTTTATATTAGATATATGTTTAGGTACACTATATATTACATGTTATGATATGTGCTATATGAGAAATAGTTTACATCTTATTTATAGTATATTTCTATCTAACATGCATACACATTGTGGGGTATGTATATATGTGTTTGTGTGTGTACACACACACACACACACACATATACAGACATATACATGTGTATCTATCAGGCTTCTTTGGGCTTCCCTATTCTCTTAACATCCTCCTTGACCTGCAGATGGGAGTAGCCTCCTTTAATTGGCTCCTTGGAAGACTGAGCTGTTCACTCAGCTCTTTCTACTATGCCCTACCCTACCATCCCTTTTTGTGGCATTCTCTTTTCTGCAATTTATTTGCTCCATCCAAACAGTGAAGACTCCAGTTTATCCACTTTGAGGAAGCCATGAACTGAACTGGTCAAATAAGAAGGAAAGTTTTTCCCCTGTTCTCTCTCTTTTATCCCAGCACCCAGAAGTGAGCTTGTAGATGTTAGTTTCTGTTCGTTACTTGTTTTTTCTAAGTTTCAGGTGACTGAGACTCACCTGAAAACTTTCAAGCAAGCTTGCAGGTGGGGTAGTAGAACCAGCCATCCTGGCGTGGAAGACTCAAGAGCTAGGGTGCTTAGGACTTAAGTCCCAGGGATGTTTTAGATTTGGAATTGGGACCATGTTGTATGGGAACTGATCTAAGTTATGAACCTAATCCCTGGCCCCTTCCCAGGTGGTACAAGGGAGAGGTAGAATTGTGTCTTTTGTATGTTGTGGGAATAAGTGTTCATTATTTGTGATTATAACTTTCAAAGTTAATATTTCTATGTAAAAACCAATCCGACTGTTAAGTAGCTAGGTGGTATGGTGGATAGAAAGTTGGGCCAAGAGTCAGGAAGCCTAGAATCCTAATCTGGCTTCAAATGTTTACTAAATGGATGGCTCTGAACTTAACCTCTTAATCACTTAACTTCTATTTGTCACAGTTTCATCTGTAAAATGGGTATAGTAACAGCAGCTACCTTGCATAGTTATTGTATCAAATGAGATGATATTGTATCAAATGAGATTATATAAGCACAGTATTTGGCACATAGCAGGTATTATATATAAATGCTTATTCCCTCCCTATTAGCAACTAATGGAACTAGGGTGAGAAGACCATTCCCCCCTATATTTAAGGATATACTGTCAGTGGAAGGCTAGAACTATTTGCAGAGAGCCTCGACACCCTCCAATACTCTTGTGGGTATTGGAGAACCCACAGAAAAACAGTAAAATCTAGCACACTTGGCTTTTAAGTGGTGGGGGGGCCATGGTGGTTTCTGTTATATATAGTTGAGCCACAATCCCTCTCCAGACTAGTCATACTTAATCTCTCTTTGCCTTAGCTACTTTATATGTGAAATGGGGAGGTTGTAGGGATTATGAAATATATGCAAAGCACTTTGCAAATTTTAGAGTACTATATGTTAGCTATTATTATTGCTTTTATCATTATTGCTGTCTCCATTTTTAGAGTGTTTTTTTCCAGGGAATTTGTCTTATAATTAACATTCTTTATTAAGTCCTTTCTCTAGTCTCAGTCTAGGTACCATGTAATCATTAAGAAACAGTCCTATAGTGCCAGCCTCTAAATGGTATGGGTTGCCTTTAAGTTAGTTCAGTCATGACTAATTAACCATTCTTCTGACTCTTGGGTTTTTTTCCCATTTTGTATTATTTTATAAAGGTCTTTTCAGATTTCTTTGTATTTCGTGTAATAGTCCATCATAATTGCTTTATAGCATTCTTTTACATTAATGTACCACAATTTATTTAATGATTCAACTATTGTCAGACACTTGGGTTACTTCCCATTACTTTTGCAATTACATATAGTGCTGTTATGAAAAATCATTAAAGAGAAAAAAAGCTCTTTTAAAAAGAAAATTATTACACTGGCAGGGTATATTTCCAACAACAAAGTTATTCGTCCAAAGGATATGCTTTTTAGTGACCTTTTCTCCATACTATTAAATGGTTCTCCAGAAAAAAGTCTACAAATTGCAATTCCATACCCGTTCCCAGAGACACATAGTCAGAATCCTAGGAGGGAAGCCCATCTTCCCACAGACCACTGACTCCATAAGTCCTGTAAAGAATCAGTGAATAATATCTAAACCATGAATAGGACAAAAAGACTAATATACTTGGTTGAAACAGTTGAAGGAAAACCATCCACTTGAAAAGAGGAATCATAGATTATAGAGCTAGAATAGAAAATCTATAGTCCAGTCTCATTTTATAGGTTAACCAAAAAAAAATTAAGTATATTGCCAAAATTAACATAACTAGTAAGTGTCAGGTAGACTGCAGATGGGAGTAGCCATTTCAGGCCAGTTTGGTGCTTTAGATTCAGAACTGAACTGAAATGAAATAACTCATAGGCCATTTTTGTGGTTATTGTTCAGTGACTTATTTAAAGTCATACAGCTAGCTAATAAGTATCTGAGACTAGATTTGAATTAAAATTTTCCTGACTTCTTTTGTGATCCCATTTGGGGTTTTCTTGGCAAATTCTTTTGGAGTGATTTGCCATTTCCTTCTCCTGCTTATTTTACAAATGAAGGAACTGAGGCAAACAGGGTTAACTGATTTGCCCAGGATCACACAGTTAGTAAGTGTTTGATGATAGATTTGAACCCAGAAAGTAGAGTTTTCCTGACTTCAAAGCCTGTGCTCTATTCATGTGCCCATGGATACTATTAAATAACAGATAAAAGCAAGAACCAGAACTTCTGAGCAAGTGCTCAAAAACTGGCCTCTTATGTAGCAGTTGCAAGATTTGTTGGTGTGGTAGATAGAACACTGGTTCAGGAGTCAGGAAAACTTGAATTCAAATCTAGTTTCAGATACTTATTAGTTAGCTGTGTGACTTTAAGCATGTCACTTACCTATTGTCTGTCTCATTTTCCTCATCTGTAAAATGGGGATAATAATAGTACCCACCTCTTGGGGAGATCATTGTAAAGCTTAGCTTAGTCCCTGGCACATAATAAGTACTATGTAAATATATATTATTGTTGTTATTGAGGTCAAAGAAAGGCAGTGGAGAGTGGGGAGGGAGACATTTCTGTAGTATAGCTGTTGTTCCTGGGTAGCTTTCCCTGTGTATTTCTTCATTCTCCAGTATAGTGTGTATTCCTAGGGAAGATTTGTGAGCTCTGCTGCAAGCTTGTTTAAGATCTTTGGCACAGAAGACTAAAGGATGGGATGATAGGAACAGTATCTCCTGGACCCTTCCCTCTCCCCTGGTCTTAGAGAGGCAGGGCCCTTGTAACAAGTTATACATGCAATCCTCTTAACTTGTTGATGCAAAAAAGCAACTCCATATCAAAGATGCTTCCAAGTTCTCTAAGGAATTCAGTTTCTGTGATCCAGAAAATAAAGTCATGGCCAGAAGGAAAAGTGCCCACACTTGTAGTTAGAGAAGAACAAATAGAGAATTTGTAGAGTTAGTCAAGTCTGAGTTCCCAGGACACTGGACTTTTTTTACACCAGGTGTCACAAATGTAAGCTTGAGGAAATTAAATTGTCAAGGCCAGTGAGCAGAGTGCTTTTAGGAACAGGCTAAAAATCTGGTGCAAAAGGAATAGCCTTAGGGTTTGCCTGCATATGCCTTCAGCCCAGTGCACAATTTTCACTAACCCTGTGAAATAAGCTGACCAAGTTAAAGTGGGTGAGAAGGCAAGTGGGGTCAGGAAAACCCAGGATGGCTAAAGAACTCTTTTAATAAAGTACTTTGAATTGGATCAGTCACAAATACCATGAGAAATCTCCTAATTAGAACAACATTGGTTTGAATTCATTTCCAAAAGAAGACTGAACCAATAAAAATTGGGCTTTTGTGCTGGAATTGGGGGTGTGAGGGAAAAGGATGTTTCTCATACTAAGTGCATGCTCATTAGCCAGCTTCTAACTTTTTAAGCCTAATTACACACACACACACACACACACACACACACACACACACACACACACACACACACACACACACCAGAGGGTCTATGTAATCCTAGTGGATTTAATCCTTTGGAAGACATAGCTGATGGTGCTTTCTGAAACTCCTCCACTTAACGGGGACATCTTTAACAGGAAAAATAAGTTGGAGTTAGTAGAATAAAAGCTTACATGCATTTTGCTTTATAGTCACATAAAGACCATATAGTCAAGAAATTCTGAATTTGAATCTTCGTTTTGGCACATGCTAGATGTCTGATTGTGAGTTTATCTTCCCAGTGTCTTCAAAAAGCTCTGTAGGACTGAATTGATACCAGTGAAGAAAATTTTCCTAGTGGGAGGTCTCCATGTTGCTAAGATCACAAAATTTAACTTATTTATAATATATATATATATATTATACATATAATATATATATATAAATTTACAATATCTAGTAACAAGCATTTATTAACTACCTACTGCATGCCAGGGACTGTTAGGCAGAGGCAATATCCAAAAGGTAAAAGTGAGTAGGAAGTACATGAAAGACAAGATAGCCTGTGATAATCAAGAGATGGAACGACTAGGACATAGTGTCTAAAGAGTTCACTTTGCATCTGCTGCCCTACCTGGTTTCAACTCCACAGACAAGATGCTCCTCCCATGATAAGCTCTTCATTTCTAAGCTCATCATCATGCTCCTAACTCATCTTGATTGCCTCTCCCTCCCTCAGCCTTCCCTCCCTTAGAAAGACTAAACAGCTGAATACCAAATTCCTCTCGATACTTTTCTTTATAGAGGGCAGAAACTGAACTAGAATCCCTCCTCTTTGCATCAGTTGCTGGGTTGGTTTCAACTCCACGGAATAAGATGCCTCCCAGACCAGGTATTTCCCTCTTCCCTCAGGGTTCCACTTCTCCTTGCCATCCTCCTTTTATGTCCTGTCATTTCCATTGGATTATAAAATCAATGAGGGCATGGACTGTCTGCTTAATTATATTTCCAGACATAGTACAGGACCTGGTACATAGTAGGAGTTTAATAAATGTTTATTGGATTGGATTATCAGATAAAGGGAAGTAATATGAGATAAGATCAGAAAGGTAAGTGGGATGTACGTTGTAGAGAGCCTTGGTGCTAGACTTAGACTACTTTATCCTAGAGGGAAAAGGGAACCATTGAAGATCTTTGAGTATTTGTTTTTGAATACCAAACTTCAAAGGGGATGGATTGGGGGGGGGGAACAAAAGCAGGAAGATTAATTAGAAAGCCATTATAATAATTCAAACAAGATGTGATAAAATAATAAAGCATACCTGGAGAAGGACATATATAAACCTATGTATAGGGAGAAAGAAATTGTAAAATGAAATTCAAAAAGACATAGAAATCACCTATTATTTTATTGGTTTTTATTAACATTCTGCCAAGCATGATAAAAATTAATGCAACATCCATCTGAGGTATTATTTGACTAGTTACTAAGGAAACATAGCTTTGAAAGAAAATTTAAAAGCTTTCACTAAAACCATATAATTATAAATATTGCTGAAGAAGCTGTAGAATTTATCTGAAATTTATATATTATGTTATATATTAAATGTATTTGACCTCTAAATTGCCTATTTCAACCCTAAAATCCATGGGCTCTTAAATGAAAAAGAACCCATATAGTTCCTATCAAAGAGTTGGGGGAAAGTCAAGCTTTTTTAAGTTGATGGAGAGAAGCAGCCAAGCATAGTAAAGCTTTAAGAGAGCTAGTCTTGGAGTCAAGCCCTGACTCTGATCCACGTAGACTGTTTGATCCAAAAGCAATTTCCTTCACTTCTCAGGTCTCTTAGATAATTCTCACAGAATGTAAACCATGTTATAGGTGTTGATCTAAATTGGTAAAGGAAGTTTCTCCAAGGAAGCTCCCTGTACCAATTTTTTAAAAGGTAAATTAGAATATTGTCCAATTCCCCCCAATTTATAATTTTAGCAATAGGATTCACTGCAACAAAATGTTATCAAGCATATATTGGGGGGCAGAACACTATGAGCTTCACAGATGATTCTGTGTTTAGATAAGACATGGGCCCCTGCCTTCAGGGAACTTACCATCTAATATAGAATGAGGGAGGTGAAGGTAGGTAAGTCAGGAAATCAAGAAGATTCATTTTGCTGAGTTCAAATTTGGCCACAGACAGACAGCTGTGTGGCTCTAGATAAGTCCCTTACCCTCTCAGTTTTTGTATCTGTAAAATGAGCTGAAGAAGGCATAACATGCCAATAACTTTGCAAAAAAAAAAACCCTAAGTGGGGCACAAAGAGCCAGGCAAGATTGAAAAATGACCAAACAAATAGGTGGATGAGGGTAACTGTAATGCAAAAAAATATATCAGAATGCATTAAGAAATGGCTTTTTGAGATCCACTGAAGGGTGGCAATCTGCTTTTCTTTTGGTCAATAGCTTTTCCAATAAGGTTTCTCTGTGGTTTCTTCCTGCTTTAATAAACTAAAGGAAGATAAATTGGATTGCTCCACTTTTCTGTTGGCTTTCAACCAACAGAGTATTATGTGTACCATAAAGATATATTTGTTAATTTTCACTGTGCATTTTTGCAAACTACATTTCAGGTATTAGATCATGCCTTACATTGCTCCCATGAGTCAGGTCAACATCATACAAATGAGTAGACCAAATCATAGAAAGGAAAATTAACTTGCCTGGAAATACATGGGTAAATGATTAAATCAAGAAAGTAGCTATTTGGGAATTGGCTCCCTTGCCACCTCAACTCTGCCATCCATGTACTCTGAGATTCTGTTAATATGGGTACCCTTAAAACAACATGGATTGTGAATTCTCCATGACTTTAGTGAATGGCCTAAGAGTAGTGTTATAGCTCAAAAATTTATCATTTGCAAGCAGTTAATCTGCTGATGGACCTCTCTGAATTTAGCCAAGTATTTTTTTTTGCTTTTTTGCTGAGATAATTGGGGTTAAGTGACTTGCCCAGGGTCACACAGCTAGGAAGTTTTAAGTGTCTGAGGTCGAATTTGAACTCAGGTCCATCCTGTCTTCTGGACTGGTGCTCTATCCACTCTGCTACCTAGCTGCCCCATAGCCAAGTACTTTCTAGCTAGATAAATCCTGCCAGAATTTGGGATCCACTAGCAGAGTCTTTCAGAAAGCTCAACTCTGATCATGTCACCCCACTATTCAAATTCTCATGGTTCCCTGTTACCCTTAGAATACAAACTCCATTGTTAGAACTTTAAAACCTTTCAAAATCTTAATGCCCAACTTGCCTTTTCTTTTTTTTTTTAAGCTTTTTATTTGAATGACATGTATATGGGTAGTTTCCCAACATTGATCTTTACAAAGCTTTCCATTACAAATTTTACCCCCAGTTCCCTCCCCTCCCCTAGATGGCAGGAAGTCCACTACATGTTAATAATGTTGAAATGCTTGAGAAGTTATGCAAGAAAAATCCTATCTACAAGAAAAAAAAAGAATCAGAGAAAGGCAACACAATGCAAGCAAATGTCAATAAAGATCATGAAAATGTTACGTTGTGGTCCATATTTCATTTCCCTCTCTCTGGGTGTATATGGTTTTCTTCAGTGAACAATTGGAACTGGTTTGAGACAATTCTTTGTTGCAGAGAGCCATGTCCATCAGAATTGATCATCATGTAATACTGTTGTTGCTGTGTATGATGATCTCCTGGTTCTGCTCGTTTCACTCAGCATCAGTTCATGCAAGTCCCTCCAGGCCTCTCTGAAATCGTCCTGCTGGTCGTTTCTTACAGAGCAATAATATTCCATAATATTCATATACCATAATTTATTCAGCCACTCTCCAATTGATGGGCATCCCTTCAGTTTCCAGTTTCTAGCCACTACAAAAAGGGCTGCCACAAACATTCTTGCACATGTGGGGCCCTTTCCCTCCTCTAAGATCTCTTTGGGATATAGGCCCAGTAGAAACACTGCTGGGTCAAAGGGTATGACAGTTTGACAACTTTTTGAGCATAGCTCCAAATTGCTCTCCAGAATGGTTGGATCCGTTCACAGTTCTACCAACAATGTATTAGTGTCTCAGTTTTCCCACATCCCCTCCAACATTCATCGTTATCTTTTCCTGTCATTTTAGCCAATCTGACAGGGGTGTAGTGGTACCTCAGAGTTGTCTTAATTTGCATTTCTCTGATCAAT